>CM017193.1:39735092-40192592 GCA_004837865.1 Musa balbisiana
GCATAATAATTTTATACTAACATTTGATAATTTTTACAATAAACCGAAGAACCTGCTTCTTGCACTCAAAGTATGGTTATCATTTTTTATGCAACTTTCTGTCAAATTTATTAAGTTGTTTCTTTGTAAACTAATAGCTTTTTCCTTTATGCTCCAATTGTGTTAGTACTTCTATCTAAGCGATTTTTTATTTTCTTCTAAAAAGAAGTCTGGAAATGGCATGAGTAGAAGATATAAGATGATCCGTGGCTGCCTGTAGCTATCATTTTAAATGCCTTTAGGTCTGGAGAGTACATTTAATAGGAAAAAGAATTGCTCAATGCATGAAAATTCTTCCAATGTGAGGTTTAGGAAGGGTTAAATTTATTCAGGCTTATTCCTATTACATGCAACACAAATGATTAATGCTAATGCTTGTTTCTTTAGTTCTACAAGCACTTACTATTTTTTTCGGTCATCTTACAAAAACAAGTCATGCAATTGTTACTGGAAAATGGAGTTATAATATGTATATATTAAATTGTAAGTTTAGTTCTGTTTGAGTTTGATATTTTATATAACTAATAGGTCTCAACCGGAAGGTATAAAAGGAAAGGGTTCCTTCCTTAGGGATGTATGGTAATGCATAATAATTTTATACTAACATTTGATAATTTTTACAATAAACCGAAGAACCTGCTTCTTGCACTCAAAGTATGGTTATCATTTTTTATGCAACTTTCTGTCAAATTTATTAAGTTGTTTCTTTGTAAACTAATAGCTTTTTCCTTTATCACTGACGATGCACTGTGTCTTTTTCATGATCATCTTCCCAGAATAGATTATTTATTGCTGTGAAGTTTTGCCCTGTGTCTTAGTGTAGTATCCAATGCAACATAAGTGACTCTATAATTCGTCTGGCCGCCATAATTCTTCCTTGGGTATGTTTCTTAGTCTGTCTTATTATGTGCTCATAATCCTGCCTATTTGTTGCAGAAGTCAAGACACAAGTCACATTATATTTATAATTCAAATGAGTCAAGTGACAGATTTTAGTTCAGTAATTCCTGAAGTAGTAAAGCCTAAAAGAGCAGAAAGGACAACTGCAACATTGGAAACAGATAGCATTACTACACCATATCCTTTAAATACTGATGGGAAGATTCTTTCTCGCTACTTAAGACCTTCTACAGGTTCTTGTCATGATTTCTGTAAATATGGACTTAAGCATGAATATGAAGAAAAGAAAAGGCATCACTTTTTCCTAGGGGCTTCAACCAATAGCCAGATGCCTGATGGCGAACTCAATCAATCACATTTCATGACTGTAAATCAGAGAAAGCAGAAATCAGAGCTCAAGCCAAGGACAACTAACAGAAAAGATGAACTCACTGATAAGACTACACTCAGTGAGCAGATGGATCTTCCACCTGAGAAGATAATTCAGACTTCCAGTTCCCTTACCAATCTAACAGCAGGATTTGTTCACGAATCCTCAAGCTTGAAGCATATTTCTACAGTACATGATCGAGAAAGTAATGCATCTTTTGAGCATTCAGCTGCAAATCAAAATGAAAAATTATCAGAGGAATTTATGGATGTTGCATCTGATGAGCATGAATCCAGAAGATTATCCTGTGAATCTGTAATCATGAAACTCGATAGAACAACCTTGCAGAATGGTGTTGCTGTTGAAGAGTGTATACCCATCACTAAGGTAGAAGGTTCATCCGAGGAACCTGTAAGTATAAAGTTTATGATTTCATCAACAATTCAGGAAAACTTTGCTTCTTCTGAGCATAAAGCAGAAAAATCAACAGAAGGATCATCGTTGGAGCAGATAAGCATGGAGTTGAGGATTGCATCTCCCACCATAGATGATATTGCATTTGCTGAGTATCAAATGGCCAATGGAGTAGATGAATCATCTAATAAATCAATGAACATTGGGGTGAAGGCTCTTCCTGGATCATCTGAGGGGCCATCAAGTCTGAAATTGCTGAATCATAAGAGCAAGGCATCTGCTAAGTGCAGACCTGCCTATCGAGCAGAAGCATTACCTAAGGAAGCTTTGAGCATGAAGCTAAAGACTCCACCATCTCAAAAAAGCTCCACATCTACCATGAACACACCGATTGATCAAGCAGGATTCGCCAAGAAACAGATTCAGGTGAGGAGTTCAAGAATAGGTGACAAAACAAAGAGAGAGTTGAACATGCTGAAGAGAAATGAGGAAACTGGAGGCTCTAATGGACATAAAGTCATAAAGGAGGAACAATGTGATATATCTGTTGGACCAAAATGTGTCAAGAAAAATTTTGCAGCGAGGAAAACAATGAAATCAATCAGGTTGGAATCTGAGCAAGAGCATCCATCATGTTTCAAGAGCAACATTTTATCTGCCACACCCAGAGTGGTGACGAAGGCAACCTTACCCCCTTCTAAGAGTCTGGTTGATAGATCATTTGTAGGTGGGACATCTTTAAAGTTGAAGGTCTTGGTAAAATCTTCACCTGCATCCATTTCTTCAACAGGACTATTTGATCCAAGGTACCAGGAGAAGATAATCAAGGTTGGAGACAAGTCTAATGGGGGCAAAGAAAAAGCATTTGAATCACTGTCAACCCTTCCATCCACCAAGTCTCGGCTTTCTAGGGTATCAAGCATGAAGCTTAGAAAATACAGGAAAGTAACCCCTTCTTTCACCGCGAATTATCAAGCAAAAGCTGGAAATTTTGGTCTCAAGGATAAAACTATCTGTGCATTTGGGCCTAATTTGGAGAAACTTGACCTGAAAGCCTTGAGGCAAAAACTCAGAAAACACACATCACATCCAGACAGGAATGAAGAGCTCAAGGAATCTGGATCTCAGTTGAGTGGATCTAGTGAAACTGTTTTGCACAGAGAGGCATCTCAGAGAACCTACAGAGATGTTTGTGAAAGTGAAATAAAAAGTGCTCCTGAAAGGAATACTGCTGTTAACTCAGAATATAAAATTGGCACACCTGGTAAGTCAAACTTCAGCAGAAGTAAGATGGTTAAGCTTCAGCCTGAAAACAATAATAATCCTCCGAGGAGACTCAGATTCAAGCAGGTTCAAACTGTAGGTGACAACCGGAAGGCTAAAGAAATAGCGACAATGAGCCTTAGAAACAGGATGGAATCAGATGGCGTAGGACCAAGTGCTTCTCTCTCGGATGCTATTAACGTTTTCTTGAGACATCAAGATGTCAATGATAAGAAAGACACCCAAGGTTTGTTCAATAATGTGATCGAGGAAACTGCAAGCAAGCTTGTTGAGTCTAGGAAGAGCAAAGTTAAGGCCTTAGTTGGTGCTTTCGAAACCATCATCTCTCTTCAAGAAAGCAAAGTAGCTCCACTAGTTGCAGTTCCCTGATTACTTTCTGATGCTTTGTCAAAAGTGTACATGATGCTATCACCCTCCATTCTTTCCTTTCCAATTTAGTTAAATGGCTTTGTTTTGAGGATCCTGGTGAAGTTTATGTACAGGTGTAGTGTGAATATGGAAAGAAACTTAGATAGATGGATTTGGCTTGCAAGGCTTACAGATTTTGCATGAGGAAGATGTGTCAGTGTTACAGATTGTGTTGGGTACATATTTGATTGCTGTTTGTGTTTATCTTAATATGTTTTGATGATCCCAAAAACTCTCAGAGATGTGAAACAAATAAATTGCTTTCTTTTTACCACCTCTCTCTGTCAGTGAGATGTAAGAATTTTGATTTCAGCTAGTGCACGAATTCTTTACCTTTTCTGGAATTCAAGCAAACTATACACAGAGATCAAACAAGAGATGTAGAATTCAAGCATGCTCAAATTGGATGGGATCATATCTAAGTCAATTCATTACTTTTATCAGATTAAGTTTCCATGCTAATCTTTGCTACCATTTTTATTTCTTTGGTACTACTGATTTATTTGATGGTATAGAATCTAATAAATTTAATAGTGATAGATAATACAATAAGCCTCAAACGTGATGTTATTGACATCTTAATCCGCAGTGATATGTACTCAACATGCCTAACTCGGTTGCTATTTGGGTCAATTGGGCCCAATTGTGTCAAGCGTATGAGCTCAAATCAAACCCAAATCCATATAGTTTTAGCCAACGCCTGTTAAACTCGAGTTCATTTATACCGATTTGTTATAGTAATTATAACGGCATGAGATACCGTTACAATCTTATTCCCCTAATTTCTGCCGATTAGAGCTTGCCGGATTCGAGCTCTAAATTGGAACGGTTTTGGCTTCCATGGCGGTGGCGTCGGTTCCGTTGAGGGCGGAAGTACTCTCCTTGCTCCGATCGCTCCTGAAAACGGCGAGAAAGTTCGGCGACTACAACATCAGGGAGTACGCGAGGAGGAGGGCGGTCGACGGGTTCCGCGAGAACAAGGAGCTCTTAGATCCGTCCGCGATCGCGGCGGCGTTCGCCGAGGGGACGTCTCAGCTCGAGGTCGCGAAGCGGCAGGCGTCTGTGTACACCTTGTACGCTCCCAGTGCAAAGAGCGTCATGGAGGTGAGGAGCTTATGACGCCTCCGATCCAAAGGTACTGAATCTTTGTGAAATTTGATGGGGTTTCGATGAATTTAATCGTTATAATTTTGGGGAAAGATTTAAGCTCCGGTTACTTTTTTTTGTTGATTTATTGCTGGATACGCTCAATTCGCTATAGAAGGATTGATTTTGGTTTCATGAAGTAGCCGGAAGTTGGGTAGCATCCATGTCTGATAGAGAGTGAACAGATTGGATTCTGTTCAATGAAGTTCGTAAACTTATCCGAAACATTAGTTAATTGTTTGTGATATGAAAAATTCTATCGTTGAGTAGGGCATAATTTTCTATAAACTGTATCGATTTAGGGAGTACTGCATGCTGGTGTTTTGTTTATAAGAGGATCTGTGGCGCAGGATGCCCTGTTCTTTCTTTATTTCAGAAAGACCTGTCTAAGGTCCACATGAAATTGTTTCAAAACTGTGGCTGCTTGCGCGAACACTATGTAGTGCAACTATTGATAGTCAATCGTGAATACTTTTCTTCTATGGAAGCAGAATTCATTAATATGATGCATCATCACGTACAGGAGTCTTTTTGAGGTCAACTGAATCTATTGATCTTGAAATGACATCCTACGTTGCAGTCTTGGACAGTTTCACATCTCAATTTGCAGCAAGATTACACTTGTATCCATAATCATAACATCCAAACCTCTTATAGTAATTTTATTGGGAATAACATCTACAGCAGATGTGATCTTTGTGCCCTTTCAGATCATACTTTGATGTATCTCAGACTAATTTCCAGTGCAAAATGTACAATACACCTCAAAGCTACGGCTTCTGCCTCCTCTGCATGAGTTACAATAAACTTTTCTGTATGTAACATAAGCACTCCATTCATATCATGACAAACTGCTTTATATCATGATCACGCATCATTAAATAATGTTGCATCTGCATTAATTTTGTAAAATCCTGCTGCAAGTTTACTCCTGAGAAACTATGTTGCCAGCAGTTGGTGCTTTGTTTGCCTCATTCAACCTTTGATACTCTTGCAACAAAGAAACACCTTTGTTGATTTCCTGGGGGTGAGGCAATGAGTTCTTACATGTATATATTAATTTGTTCTGTGCCTCCACAGAAACCATAGGATCGTTAAAACCTTCTGAGCATCATGAAACACATTCCATCATCTAAATAACCATTCTGCAAATGATTCACAGTCATCTTCATCTACCTTTTAGCATAGTTGGAATCCAAACTAAACAAATATTATTCTATTAATCTTTTCCATAACTCCACATCTATCATGAATATTGTTTCTACAGAAATGATTGAAAACTATAATTCAAAGTGGAGCCTAGATTTTTGCTATTATCAGCCTGCTGAGTAATGACCATAAGGGTCATAGATCAAAGTTTTGTGTTGGGTTGTTACAAATGACTGCACCGAGGTAGACATTGTTGTCTAACAAGTATTTTTTTCATAATTTGGATAACACTTATCGTACATGAATGCTAGAAGATCACACATCTTGTACGTGATTGCAACATACACACTGATATCTGAAATGTTTTAATTGAAGGAATAATTGGCTCATATGAAAGATAAAGAAAGCATCTGAAAGCCTGAGATGAATTCTTCGAATTGAGGGATACTCTTTTGCATAAATTTGATAATCAAAAGAATCTGTAGATGAAATTTGATATAGACAAATACGAAGACAATTTTCAAATATCCATACAAAGATATTAATTTTAATGATCTTAGACTGGTTAATTCGTCTCTTTTATGACCTGTGATTATCTAAGACAAACTACAATGTGAGGATAAATTGATCGGGGCCTTCCTTCCATTTGTTGACTTTTTTAATGCCATTGGGATCAAGTCATGAGACAAGCCTTGCATACTAGTATAGAATTCAATTCCTGACTGGGAGAACGGGCAAAGGATGATCGCAGGATATCTTATTATCTCCAAGACTTGAAATATTGGTGCAATATTAAACTTCCGGTTACTTGAAGTGTATCTTTCCTTGCTTCTGTAAAATAAGCAAGCTATGGTTTTGATAATGTATTGATCTCTGGTTCCTCTATACTATGATGCTAGCCATACCTTACATACTGATGCTCTGTGACAATGAACAACCACTGGTCTGCTGGAAAAAGAACTTTGAAAAGCAATAACACTTTGACATGTATCTACATCTTGTTGTTTGATATTTGAGTCGGCTTACGGTAAACATGTTGGTTTTGCAGGTACAATAAATTAGGCAGTTTTGTGCTACCTTGCAGCCATTCTTAGGACAAAGTAGTTCATAAGGTATTTAATACCATCTCGAAGCATGTGGTACATACTTTTATCACCATCAATTTGGCTCCACACATATCTTGATGTGAAGATGAGACTTCACTGAGGTGTTGTGCATGAACTTGTATTTACGTACACAAATTCCTGAGAATTAAGGACATTATTGTAGTGGTTGCAGGATGATGTTGTTTGGTTTGTGTATAAGACATGATCATTCTACAGGACACATCCTTGGCTACGACTATTCTCTCTCTCAATCTCATTTTGTGTGTGTGTGTGTTGAACTTCTTGTGTTACTACTGGAGGTAAATTTACTGCTTGGTGGTGGTTGAGACATGATCATTCTACAGGACACATCCTTGTCTCTCTCTCTCTCTCTCTCTCTCTCTCTCTCTCTCTCAATCTCTTTGTGTGTGTGTGTTGAGCTGTTGGTGTGTGGGGGATGTCGACAGATATCTTGTTGGACCAGCATGGAGGTGATACTGCAAACAAAAGGTCCTCTATTTAATCGCACAAAAGATTGAGAATACTCCAACTAGATTATGTCTACCTCTGAATCAGTCCCTTTCAGGTGTCATCTCAATCTTATCTTTCCCAGCTAAAGTTGCTTGCAAACAGTCATCACCTGTCAAGCCACCATCCAAACAGATCGAATGGTTGGTATGTGAGAGGATTGTAATCCAACTTATAGGTCGAATGAATGCCTTCAAAGGAACAACACAATCACATTAAGCATCAAAGGGCAACCAACCAATTCAAGCTCGATAACCAACAGAGAGTGATGAAGAACAAACACATTGTTCTCCTGTTGACTTGAGATCATAACAAAAGAAAGCAAAAAATATTAGTCAACCCTACCATGATTTTGGGACTAATTTTTCTCTCATGTAAAGAACAGATCATCATTATTCATTTTGGCAACACAGGAAGGGTGGTGATGATCGCCACAGCCTGAGACCTTTGCCGACAGCACTGCATCCAGTTTTGGAGATCAGTGGGGCTTCCATTGGATCCACCAGCAGACACAAGTCCTTTTACCTTTCCCAAAAGCCACAGCGAGATCAGTGGGCCATCTCGGTCCCTCAGAGATCGCCATTTGTTTGTGGTCAAGTACTGCATTTAGATATGATCTCAACGAGGCTTTCATTCCATCACATTGATGAACAGTTGAAAGGTTTGTCAAGATACTACATGCGCTAAAAGAGCTCACGAATCCATTCTGGAGCTCCACAAAGCAACAATAAATCACCAGTATTCGGCTGAATAGTCTCCCCACTAACGACAGTGGGCCGGAGATAAATAATCGGCACAACCATGGAGACAGTATGTATTCCTGTACATACGTACGTATGTATCTTTACAGCAGCATACTTTAGGACAACTGCTTCGAGCCTTTGTTCCGAGGAAGCATCCC
The DNA here is from genome assembly GCA_004837865.1 of Musa balbisiana. NCBI lineage: Eukaryota > Viridiplantae > Streptophyta > Magnoliopsida > Zingiberales > Musaceae > Musa > Musa balbisiana. The sequence continues at coordinate 39,743,317 of CM017193.1, forward strand.
AGTAGATGAACCATTGGTATCCGTAAGATCTGTGTCAAACCCTAATGTGCAGGAAGAGTTGCAGTATGATCAGTGGCAAGTCAACTCTAATTGCTTTCTTCTATTTATATAAGCTTCTGAATCTTTCCACGACAATAACAAAGGTGCTGCTCCCATGTCATGGTCCTCGGAACCAGTGTTTCCCACATCCCTTCTGCTGTTCTCACTCTTCTTGGAGAAAAAGTGCACCTAGTTAGAGAGAGAGAGAGAGAGAGAGAGAGAGAGAGAGAGGCTCAATTTGCTGGTGGAGATATAGTGAGTTCTTATAGTCTCACTAGTGATTGGCTGAGTTGGAAAGACAAGTCGCTAAGAGAAAAAGGAAGGAAAGAGAGATGATGCATCCTTCAAACTCGATAAGGATAACAGTAATCCATGAACCACATATTGCCTCGGAAGCAGGACATCATCATCCCTCGAGAAGCACCCACCTATCACACACAGCTTGAGTGCAACTGCTGGTTCTCAGCTCAACGCAAATTGCTCAAGGGATTCGATCTTGTTGTGGATGCTGACGTATGATTCTATCACCCATAATTATTAGACCTCTTCTGAGTCGTTGGTTGACCTGATAGAATGAATATTATTATTATTATTATTATTATTATTATTTAATACATACTTATGTGATAAATTCAATTATCTTTTGATAATAAATCGAAAGTTTAGAACATTTTAATTTTTTTTAAGAATCCATCAAATCACGAATTATCACATTCAAAATTCTAGTAAAAACAAAGAAAAAGTGATCACCTATTAGAAGAAGAATCAAAGGTGTCGGCGAAGCTCGATGCTTTGTTGGGAGGGTTGCGTGTTGGTGTGGGTGTGAGTGTGGGTGTGGGTGTGGGAAAATATAAATTTCTCCAACGTGATTTCGTGCAAACCAAGTTAGGTTCGCAAAGATTCGAGGTGGGGTCCCACACCCTTATCTTCCGCCGTCCCCTCCAAAATAATGTCTCCATCATTAAGATGTGGCCCAAATCCTACCTAATCCGCGATTAACACAAAGCAAAGACATGTCTCCATACACACTCCTACTATCGAGTTTGGCTTCCGACGGTCTCAGGAAGGAGGGAGGTGTACACAAAACACAAATTCTTACTTACTCTAACATGATCGAATTAAGACTCAATAATTAATTACCGTTCTGAGGTTGGGATGACACCGAGAGTTGATCAACCATACTTAAATTATATTTCATATCAATTCAAAAAAAAAATAATCAGTCGAATCGATTTTGAATTATGACTCGAGTACGAAGAAGATAATAATTATTCTATAATATTCATAGGTGTTCAACATTTTAATCGAGTCATTAGGTGAGAAGAAGCACTATCATATTTGTTTCTTTAAATCGATTATTTAAAAAATATATAATAAATTAATCAAATAAAACAAACTTAGAGCAAGATAGTGATAGATCCACTAATTCAATTGTTTGATTTGTTTCTTAACCTCTATTATTCCTTTCTTCATGGAGAAATATGATGATATGAGTAGATAAATAAAAAGCAAAAGATGGAAGTCTATAAATTTATAATGTGTGTAAAAATAAGTAAAATTAAAATTAACTTATAAGGATCTAATAAATTTATTATTATTAGTTTTAACTTAAATACTTTGACAAATGATTTCGATCAGACAAACCTAGATGGTTATAGTATTAAAATAAATTAAAATTTTGGGTTGATATTTAATTTACAAAAAATATATACATGTAAGATCTAAGTTTTTTATATATTAAAAACAAAATTATTTATAGTGAAAATTTTTATTGTTTAGTGTCTTTTATTTAAAAGAAAATTATTTTATTTTATTTTATTAAAAAAATAAATATAAAATTAGGGCCTTTTCAGGGATATGAGTGTAATTTTGCTTAATTGCAGTGATAAAAGACATGCTTAACAAAAGCGAAGTACTTCGGGTAGAAGAAGAGAAACTCGGAATTAGAAGCGGAAGAAGACGACGCGAAGGAGATCGAAACCCGAAACCCTAGCGCTCTCTCTATCTCCGGTACTCTTCCTCCTCTTACCCTTCTTTGATCTCAGAAGCCGCCGACGCGCCAATTCCGATCGGATCGATGGAGGAAGAGCGACCCGCGCTGGAACCCGACGCCTCCGGGGAATCCAGCTGGGCGTTCTCTGGCGACGGTGCCGCCGCCGCGATCGCCTCCCTCGAGGACCTCTGCGGCGGCGGCGGCGGCGACGGCGACGGCGAAGGGGAGATCGGTTGGGGCCTGCCGCTGGGTCATCCCGGCGTCGGGGAGGAAGGTGTGTTCCCCCGGCTTCTCGAAGTACCGGAGTCCTCGTCCGGATCCGCCCCCGCGGTAGCGGCCGCAAAAGCAGCCAGGGAGGAGCGATCGGATCCTCCCGCGGCGTCCGGCGATGCCGCGTCTTCGGTCTCGAGCGAGGAGCCGCCGCCTGAGAGCGACGAGAAGGCGGCCGATACCGCGTGAGTTCTATCTATACCTACAGTCTTGTCCTTCGGCCAGTGGCACTCATGTGATTAGCTCCCATCTCGTAGGGGTGAATTGGGGACGCGAGAGAGAAATTTTGACTCTTCTTTATTCTTTGTTTACTAAATAATTACACCAAATAATCACATTTTGAAGCGAAAATATAGAGAAAATGTCGCCACGGAAAGAAATCGAGACGGTGGAATTCTGCCTACAACGATGGCAATTACGTAAATAAGGGGCGTCTCGGGGGGTAAAATGTTTGTGAGGAGGGTGAGGGGAGTGCAACTTGCGGCCCGCGTTCCTTTCGATCCTTCGAGGATTACGCGGTTTCCTCTCTCTCTCTCTCTCTCTCTCTCTCTCTCTCTCCTAATTTCTTGGTGTTTATCTCTAAGATGATTAATGGTAGTAGTATTAGTTGATTCCGATAGCTTTAAGAAGTAGTAAATATTGTAGTACATGGCATAATCTTCAATGTATGGTATTGTTAGCAGTAAAATCGCATTAGCATTTACTTGTTCTATTGTATGTTATGCACATTTGGTGTCTCGATTCCACCAATGTTGTTGTTTTCTTTTGTGAACAAACAATATATATATTATATATATATATATATATATATATATATATATGTGCTTTTTATTTGATCTTATTCGACACAACGACAATATCATGTCTAGTGATATTGTCGATGTTGATCATATGATAAATCATTAAGATGTGAATAATATGGTGTTTGAAACAAAGCAGCTATTCGACGTGGTGTCGATAAGAGATTAAAAATCATCTTTGTTTTTTATGCTAATAGATGATTAATTCGGACTCTTGAAATGCTTGGCTCCTACTCTGTGAAATCCTCATTGTGGTTGTTGCTCTTAGTTCGGCTTTTCTTTTCCGATTACAAATCCTTGAGCCTCTTTCTTTAGATGATTCAGTGTTTGCTTAAAGGGCATCGCCTGCCATTCTGCTTGTAGGAATAAAACTTGTAAGAAGGGAATCAAGCGCACTCGACAACCCAGGTTTGCATTCATGACCAAGAGTGAGATAGACCACCTTGAAGATGGCTATAGGTGGAGAAAATATGGGCAGAAAGCCGTGAAGAACAGCCCATTTCCGAGGTCAGTTTCTCTCTGATTCCATTTGTTTTCAGCATTTATTTTCATGTCGATCATCTTCCAATCTGCTACTTTTTCTTGTTTGGTTGAAGTCTTCTGTAGCATTTTAGTTTCTGTGATCTTGAATGCGAAAATAGCTTATATGTCACATCCCCATTACAGTAGAAAGTAGACTCAATCCAGATTTCAGGCACCACTAGGATCGGATAATATGTATGTGACGGCGGAAAATTGTATACCGACTCCTGGCTAGTTGTGCAGGAGCTACTATCGGTGCACCAACAGCAAGTGCACGGTGAAGAAGAGAGTGGAGCGTTCATCTGAAGATCCCAGCATCGTGATCACCACCTACGAAGGGCAGCACTGTCACCACACCGTGTCTTACCCTCGTGGAGGCTCACACCTTCATACCGCAGCAGCCCTCGCAGCAGCTCAACAACTAGCTTTATCGGCGCCGCAGTTGTATGCACCGCCGTCGCCGTTCACTCAGAGCCCTTCGCTGATCCATCCACAGCAAGAACAGCGACCCCCGTCCCTGCTTGACCGAACCCTAGCGCTTCCCGCCGTCGACGAGGGTCTGTTGGGTGATATAGTCTCGCCTGCGACGAGGAACAGATGAATAATTGGGTACGTTTTACATACCATTTATGGCTTTCCTTCACGCGTATTATCATTAGCAGCAGAAGATGAGCAATTAGCAGTTGATATAAAAGTTGAGCAGAGTCTTAAATAAATGGAAAGATTAGGTGAAAACTCAGAATCATGATATCACCTCAATGATGGCACATGCAGAACTTGATTGACCATATAACAATAACTTAATTATGAGAATATTCTTCTCTCCACATAAAATGGCTAGTCATGATGATGATGATGATGATGTAGACTCGGAGGAGTTTGTGAGGCCAAATCCTCTTGTGCTTTATGTGGTTCTTTTGGCGTCCCGACTTTGTTTCTCCATTGCATTTATATTCACATGGAGAAGAAATATGTCGCGTAGCAACCAAAAATTACTCTTCCATGTAGTCAGCTCATCGTTCTCGGACGAACCTTTTCTCTTTGTTGGTGTTGACTTGGATGAAACATTGTCACTGCTCTCAGCTTTTACAATCTTTGCAGGCCATCGTAGCAAACAGTGGGTGCATCTCTCAGCTTACGAATGGAGATATTGTTAATGGCTGCGTGGAAACATCCCTAGCTAGGCATTGCCCGTTCAGATGTAGACTTACTCTGACACTTGGCTGGTTTTAATGGATGCCAACTCCTGTTTCTTTTGTTGTCCTTTATATCAGCTGTATCATTTCTCTACTCTGTAGCACGATTAACTACTGTAGATTTCTCCGGTGCAGGAGCATTAAAAAGCTAGCTTACTGTCTCCTCCATGTAACACCAGATTCAGAACAACCCTAATTTAAGAGTGCTGTTTATGGATCCAGCTTTCGACTATACTCACGGTCTGGAATGCTGAGTTCGAGGTAAGAAAAAGCCTAACTTTGTTTCCTTGCCTGCAATTGTCTCGCAGAGATGCACGTACGTGAGAAAAAAGTTGCATGTCCTGTACGTGTAGCCAGCAGCCATTCTCCTAGAAAGAATAAGCTGATGGAATTTACTGGGGTGAGAGAATGGGAGAGTACTGCATGTTCATGTCAAACCCTAGATTGTCTTTTCTTGTTCTTTTTCCTTATTTCATTAGTCTTTTTATCCGATGATGAGGTGAAATTAACATGACCACCAGTGTTTAATGCATTCATTATATTTGTTGATTATCTTATGGGTAAATGGGCAAAGAAAGTGACAGTGCAATTAGATTCTCAAGTCTTTGAATGTGTCAATCTTCCACCTTCTATGGTATTAATTCCCAAAGGTAATCATTCTCCACCACCATTTTGGCACCTTCAATTCCCCTTGCTTTTGTATTTTTCTTGCACAAACCCTATAATAATCATAGGAGATGATCAATGACAAGTGAACCAACCTGAGATGCCATCACTATTCTATTGTTACAGTCAATAAGGAATTTACTCGTTTCCATCCTGAATTGATTCTGACCAGACCAATGACTGACATGCTTTTACACACCCATAATACAATTCAGCAAATTGTCATGGCAAATCAACATAGTAGACATCGAAAGCTCTCTTGCTGGTGTCTATCTGCAAGAGGTCAAGGGAGATAATGACAAGACCTTGTTCTTATTTTATGTGTGGTCAGTGGAACAACATTGGTTGGATGGTGGCAATCTTAGTCAGGCCTACTGTGCTTTGCCTTTCTTCATCATGTGAATCCATAAGAAGTGAATCGCGATTGCTGTATGAACTAATTGTGAGGACTTGTTTCGGTGTAATATATCACTTGCAGACAAGAGAAATCATGAACAATGGAAAAGAGCAGGACTCTGCTCATGAACAATGAATGGCATGTCAAAACCAGTGTTTCCCAGTGCTGTCGAGCACCGAGATTGCTTTCATCTTGGATCAGCTGTTCATATGATTTGATTACCTCGACATCGGTTTATTCTACAACACATTGAAAAGGAGAAGGAATCGAGGAACTGCGGCTCCAAAGCTCGACTCTCAGCAGCTCAACGATGGATGGAACAGTAACTCAGCAACCTTTGGAGCAACCTGCACTCACCCTCTCACTCCTCCATCAATTGGAGATCACACCCAGGAGTGGCTCATGCTTGAGGTCGCCTCCCAGCCACCATGACTTGAGGTCTTCACTTCCATCAGCTGGAAGATTGAGATCGAGCACGCCGGGCTTCTCGAGTGCCTGCTGCGGAATGGCAATGGGGAAAGCAGCATCACCTCCGGAACCAGTGGTGGCCACCAAGTGAGACCTCTTGTGGCCGCCCAAAGCCTGGCCGGAGCTGAAGAACCTGCTGCAGATGAGACACCGGTGGCCCTTGTTCGCCTTCGACGATCCACTGCCGGTGTCCTCCGTCGCTGCTTCGTCCGCCGAAGCATCGGTTTCCGTGCTGTTCTCAGCGACATGGGTCCTGTGGCCCCGGCAGCCTTTCATCCTCTTGTGGCTTGCTCTGTGGCCGCCGAGAGCTTGGTGGGAGTCGAACACCTTGTTGCAGGACTTGCATTCGAACTGGCTTCTCTTCTTGGTAGCCTTAGCCAAGCAATCATTCGAAGAAGCATGACGGAGAGAATCATCGGCACGATCAAACCTCTCAAGCATGCTTGAAGAACTCCTCCCAAGTTTGTGATCGATTCCGTCTAATGTAGTCTTCATGCTTGTTTCCCCTGCAACAGAACTCAGATCCTCGTTCTTGGAAGGACATGGCGTCGGCCCTTGGTCAGGGTTTTTGAGGTCGTCGGTGATGGAGGCGTAGGCCACGGGTTTCTTGGTTTCGTCGATGTCATCTCTGACGATTCCATCATTAGCACCACGAGATTCCATCTTCTTGAACCCGTTTCTTGGATCGCCCGACTCGGATCCCGTCTTCTCGCTTCCATTCGAGACGAAGTCCCAAGTCTCAAGAACCTCCGCCGAGTTCTTGTCCGACGTCTCGCTGCAGCTGCGGCTCCAGTTTCTGACACCCCTGGAGAGCAGCATGAGGCTGATGGCGCCGTCCTCGTCCTCAGGAGAAGCTTGATCGGTCCGTTTCGATCTTATCCGCTTCCCTGCAACGGTTTCTGTCGCGGCCTCGCCGCCCAGTTGGCTCCCGAATCCGTTCCGATGGACGACATTGCTACAGGGGCCATCTTGATCTCCTCGCTCCTCGGAAGGCTTCTCGGAGTGGCACCGCATGTGTCCAAAGAACGCTCTCCAGGACAGGAACTCGTTGCCGCACTCCGCGCACTGCATCTCTCCATCTCCGTCGCCGGAATCCGATAGCCGCCAGGTCTTCTTGGGGTTCTCCCTCAGGCTATAGCTGCTCTGCTGCCGCTCGTCGCCTTCCGACGAGTAGTTGGCGGCCACGGTGAAGTGAGACCTCATGTGGCCACCCAAAGATCTCCCGGTCGGGAAGCACTTGCGGCACACCTTGCAGCGATGCTTCGACGACGACGCCGGCGGCGGCAACAACCGATATCCTTCCATCTCCCGGGCACTGACCAAGATCAAGAAAAGACAACATATGAGCTCAAATGGGTTCAAGAAACCCCCTTAGATCCCTGAGGCCTCTCCATCACTGAGCTCAAGATCTGATTGGTGGTGCCTCTTCTTCTCGGAGCGGCTTCAGGATGTGTTAGCTTCTGGTGAGGGATAAAAGAGAGAGGCGAGTGGCGGTTGCTTCTTTAGAGCCTTCTCACCTCTGCGGAGAGGAGGAGAATCCATGCACGGGAGCCAAATGAGAGAGAGAGCAGAGTAATCATCAGATGGCGATGATGTCGCCAACCGGGAGTGGATGTGCTCAACAGAGAAGGGAGATAAAGGAGTTCACCACCACCACCACCACCACCATTCTTCCCCTGAGACTCTGCTTTCTAATGGACTGCTTACATGTGCACACCTTGTTTGGATTTCTTGATGGCACTTAAGCATGGTTGAACTTGGAAAAGGTCAAATGTGGGACCTCACCAGGAGAACCCGTGCATGATCCGAGGCAATTCAGTTAATGAAGGGTTCTTCTCCTGGTGAAAAGGTCAACCAAGATCTCAGATGAAGGCATCCTGTGGGTGGTCTCAAGTGTTGTTCTGGTGGTGCCAATGTCGACAAGGATTAGATTACTCGCACTGGTTCTGTGCATATTTGAGTAGAGAGAGAGAGAGAGAGAGAGAGAAGGAACAGTTGTGTCACTTTTCATGCAACTGCTTCAACATGTAATTTTGGTCAGTAAAAGCTTCAAATTTTCTTTATTCTAATGGAAGCTTAAAACTGGGCAAAAGGTTTTCGAGTAGTAACATAAACAATATGCTGAATCCTTGAGTCAGAACACACTGAATCAGGTAACTATGAGCTTCAAATTGAACACAGTCAAAACACAAAGCAATCAAACAAGTTCCTATGGTTGTATTCACAGTAAAGAAAAGGAAATCAATGTGAGAGACTACAACCTTGCAAACTCCTAAAAGAGCTTCTAAAAGCTCCTACATGTCTGGAATATGAACATTGTTCTCACTGCAATATCAATACAACCTTCTCTCAGTTATTGCCAAAAAAGCAATTGACTCTTCATTTCTCTTCAATTATTTGTATAAATATGTGGCCAGCACATATATGTGCTGCTCCCTCCCTTGCAAATTTCCTATACATTACACAGGCTAATGCAACTCTCTGCATATTCTATATAGTTATATCAGAGGTATAGAATCAACCACCAAATTTGTTTGATACACAACCTTTGTAATACACATGCTTTCTTCCTAAAAAGTCAGTATCAGCACTGGTTAATTATTCGGTTTTAGCCCATCTTAAATCGCAGTTAAAGCGATAACTCGGACCGAATTAACCTCTAATTTATCTCTGATAAATAAATCCTCTGTGTATGATTCTAGATGAACTCTCTTTCTATGAATACATGTATAGTTATGCTAACATACTCAAGTCTGACCAACTCTATCCACACTTGTCTTGCTACATTGTGATTATGATACATGCCTCAGTGGAAGCTCACTGGATGATGGGACAGGAGAGATCTATTTTCTTCACTTCAAGTGCAAGAAAAGAAGTAAAGCAAAACTTTTTGGAAGAAAGCTATATCCAACCAAAAGTGTATCAACTGAAAGAGCTCAGTTGCTAAGAAAACCCTCTCTGTGTTAGTACAGAGTTTGAGCATGATTTAGTAAAATTGAAATTAGCAATAAACATTACAAATAATTGCAAAGAAAGAAATTACATATGAACAGGATGTCCACTTTACTCCCTTACAATTGTCACTCAAGAGTACTGAAACAAAGTGCAAAGTTTGTGCATGTATAACTCTGGAAATACCTACCTAGAAATGCTAAAACATAGCAGAATTATAGGTCCCAAACATGGAGGTGCATGTGTCCCTCTTGTACATGTAATGATGGAGCATGTGTTGCTGAGCAAGATCTCACCAGCAATGCTTGGAAAATACTCAAGAAGATTCAATGGGGCTTGAATATTTTTGCTTGGGGGCACCATCCTTTTCCTTGTCCATGGTGGATTAGATGGTTTTGGGGAGCAACACCAACTTCCTCTCTACTTTGTTCTTTGCTGAAACTAAAGCATGACATCAAGCATGCTAAGTCTGCTACCAGTTAGGTCTGGCTACTCTTTATCTGTTCACTTGTGTTTTTTCTCTTTCTCTCTCTCTCTTTCCTTTTGATTGAGAAATGACAATCCAAGCAGTCTCAGTTATTTGCCTGCACAAATGTCAAGCTTGCTTGTTGTCACAAAACTGGTGTTCACTATGTTTTTATTTGCCTACAGAAATGTCAATCTTGCTTTTTGTCTCAAAAAAATGATGTTCACTGTGTTTGATGCAGAAACTTTTAATGATTCAACATATATACAATGGTATGACTTAAAAAAGAATTGTTCAAATCATCAAACATTATTATCGGCATCATATGCTGATTAAATATTGACTAGGCATCTGACTCAAGGTCGATAAAAAAAATCAAAAGCTCTTAATTATTTTATGAGACATAAATATTTGGATGAAATTATCTTTTTTCTGTCATATTTCCAATTAATGCAAGTATTTTAGAAATTATTTATCAACTCAATACTCAAATCTTTTGGATGATGTGTTTGTCAATTTACTATGATTTTTATATCTTGGGTGTCACATCGTTTGTATTACATTAAGATTTCTTGTTCATTAATAAAAGAAATATCAAATATATTTGGATTGCATCTAATCCATCATTTATAATTATTTCTTCTTTTATTTTTTTTTCACTTTCACTTTTCTGCATCAAGTAAAATTGTAAAACTAGATCGAGTAGTCAATTGAGTTTATACTAGTGTGATCATATCATAACAAATCTAACTTAAATAAAAAAAAATATTATATACATAATGCTAGATTTTAAATATAGTAGTAGAGGATAATGTTATTAGAGAAAAATAATATATTACTTAACGCAAATCCAAAATGAAAATAATACAAATTTATTAATTCAATATAAAATCATTTGTAGAATATATCCAAAAAATTGAAAGCACAAATAATTATTATTTTTCTTTCTTTTTATCAATAAAACAGAAATTTCTTATTTACTTATTTATTGATTGGCTGATAGTGAATAATCCAACGGCTAATAACATGATTTCAAATAATTCAGTTATTTTCGTCTCACTAGTGAAAACTAGCCGTTGAATCGCAACGTTCGAATTCCCACGGCACACGCGCTTCTCCTCTCCCTTTCTTTCTCCCTCTCTCCTCTAATCCTTTCGTCTCCTGCTTCTTCTTCTGCTGCTCCTCCTCCTCCGCCTTCGTTCGGTGATTGAATTCTGAGTGCAAAACCGCAAGCATGGCGACCCCTGCCAAGAGATCCCAAGCCCCGAGACGCGAAACCTCGGAAATCCCGAAGCTTTCCGAGAACCTTGATCCCAATCTTCTTTCCACTCCTTGCCGACGATCGACGAAATCTCCTGCAACCAATTCGGCGAGGCCGAAGAAACCGGCATCCAAAACCCCGGTTCGGATTCCGTCATCATCGCCTTCCCCTTCCAAAGACAACATCTTGGTTGCTCCCAAGAGGAGTTCCGTAACTCCGCTCAAGAGCTTGGACCCCGAGAAGCGTCATCAAGAGGTGGCTCGTCTCATGGAGAATACGAGTAAAAGTGAACCATCGGCGGTGGAAGATATGGAGGTTACAGATTCGAGAGCGAGGGCGATGAAGCAATTGCTGCTGGAGGAGGCCATGAGCGGTCTACCGGAGTCGGGGGCCGGGCGGGTGACGTACTTGGTGAATGCATTTGAGAGACTTCTTTCCATCTCAAAGGAGCCAAAGGGTGAAGATGGAGGAGAAGTCAAAAGAAAGGTGATGAATTGGGCCTTGCCTGGCTTGCATCAGCCACCGAAGGCTAAGGTAAGCGAAAATTCCTGCTCGCCTGTCTTGTGTTCGACAGATTTCCCACCTATAGAGGACTCCGAAGGAGATTCTGCCGAGCATTCCTCGGTGAACAAGAAGGACAAAAGGTCAGCGATAGCGGACAAATTCGATGTGAAATAGCCTTTTTTGCTACGTCTCTGTTATCTAGTGCTGTCTCTAAGCATTTATCTAGTTCTTTCAGATTGAGCAATGGGATCAATGGATCGGACGAAGGGCGAAGAAATAGGCGAAATGTATGCAGATATATAATGTTTATCTCGTTATTTTATACTGATTTTTTTTCCTCGGTGATATATCTTGAAAGTGAAGCTCTTCTTGTTCGCCATGCTGTTTTTGGTTTTGCGAAATTAACCATCTGCATATTCCAGAGCACTGGTTTCTCAGGAAGAAGCAGGATCAAGAAGTTCAAAGTGAAAAGCCTGCAACCCTTCAAGTTAAGGACTGAGGTAATATTTAAATAGTTCAATTTTTTTCTTTAGGAATCCCTTTGTTCAGTTCAACAAATACACATCAGAAGAAAAAGCTAATCATTTGGTGTTCACCTGCCACTTGTTCTACAATCCAAGTCCTATAGGGAATGAAAGAGGATGATCACTACTTCTGGTTCTTGCTTAAGCTGCATTCTGTCTTAATTATATAGTGAATCCAATAGGGCATCTCCTGATAGCCATTTTATGAAATGTATGGGCATATCATGCCATCTTCTTGATGGTACTCACTGTATGGCAAGCAACTACTACTTACCTGTCCTTGTATCATGATCATGTGTATGTCCTTTTTGTGTTAGAATCTATCTTAAGCAACTTCTAACAAAATTTTTAGTCTCAGTTTCATGATGTCATGAATGTGGAATTACATAATTGATGAATTAGATAGATCCTCACTGTTGTGAATGAATCATCAGTTTCCCTTTCTTTCTTTTTTTACAGCAAAGAGGAAGGTTCAAAGAAGAGCAATTCATCAAGAAAGTGAACGAAATGCTTTTGGAGGAGGAGAGAAAACGCACACCAATTGCAAAAGGCCTTCCCTGGACTACAGATGAACCTGAGGTGCTGCTTACAAAGCATATATATATATATATTCTGGCATTTTATCTAGCTTGATCTTAACAAATATTCCCACTCTGCAGAACAAATTTCTTTCATTGTGCAAAATAGAATCTTTAACATAGAACAGGAGGGAAAAGAAATTTTAATTCATTAGACCAGAGGACTATCACAAGAAAGCTAGTCGTTTTTCCTTCGGTTATGTTTATTACAGCTTAGGAAAGCTACATAGATATCTTTGAATTTTGGTTTGGTAGAAATATCGATAACACATGATATCGTAAAACTTCACAAAAACGAAGATACAATTATTAAATTTGTTTCTTTCCTGAATATATATAGTGAAATGCACTGATGAGAATATTTTGCGAAAGAAGTGTCTGATGTACTAAGACTTGATACCAAGTCGTGGTCTATATTTTATCTGGCACAAACTCGAAAAACTAAGAATAAAGATTTTACGGCAAGCAATCAATATTTTGTTTGTCAAGGCTTTCTGTCAATGGCAATTTTGGAGTCAACCATTACTGTTCTACTTGATATATGTTAATTTCAATAAATGGAACAAAATAGTTGCTCATATCCAACATTATATTATTGAGATTCTGTATGACCAACAGAGAAACCATCACATAGAAGTCCTGGTATGTGTCTAAATCTCTTGTGACTAGTCTAGATCTTATTCTTCCGAAGATGCATGTTCGGATCAATTAAACTTCATTTTGGAACTTATCAAAGAAATGTGTTTGTCATTGCAATCAGACCGTGAAGTGGAACCGGTTTGGCTGTTGCTTGCTTTCATTCTGATTGGGGTTATATTTTCTTTTTCATCTAGAAACATGCTTGTTTTGAATAAACTGAATATATATTTTTGGATCAAAAGCTGACCATTTGAAATTCATGTATTAGATTCTGATAAAGCCTCCCATAAAGGACCCAACAGAACCAATCGAACTTCTTCTTCACAGCGATGTACGTGCAGTAGAACGTTCTGAGTTTGATCTTCATGTAAGCTTTTCTACAAGCTCATCATCTAAAGTTAACTAAATGTAACCTTTTTTACATCAAAAGTTTAATGGAAGTATTTCATTGTTTTGTTGATAGTTCACAGTATACCATCTAATCGACGCTATCTGTGGAATTATCTTGTCAGGTTGCTGAGCGTATGAGCTTTGTTGAGCAAATAAAACTCGAGAGAGAAAGGCAGCAAAAGGTACAAAACCTTGATTCACAATAGATGGATTAAAATCTATACATAAAGTACTTAAATTTGTTTTTCACCATCATTTTGTTGCTACACCTATTCCTTGTCACTGAAAAATGTCTTTTCTGTCTAATTAGCTGGAAGAAGAAGAGGAAATAAGAAGACTCCGAAAAGAGCTTGTGCCGAAAGCTCAGCCCATGCCTTACTTTGATCGTCCCTTCATCCCGAGGAAGTAAGTATCTCGCTCGCTCGTATAATATTGTTTCACGGTATACAATATGTTTTAGGCTCTTAAACTAAATCCAGCTACCGATTCTTCTACCAAACATTAAGCTTTATTTACATTTAATTGTGACATTCTGTTTCTAATCAACCATTGTTTGCATGACAAAGATCAGCAAAACCCCAGACAGTTCCAAAGGAGCCAAGGTTTCATATTCAGCACCTGAAGGAACCATAAGCGTGTTTGCTTATATTCCTCGGAACACATTTGGTTCATAAAGAATGTGTAGCTTCATTACTTTGTTCTGGTTTGCTTGGACGATCATCAGTCGACATAGTTTGTCAGAAGATATACAGACAAATGCTCTCCACAGAATATGGAAAATCAAGGAGATGATGATATCCAATATTTAGAATGTGCAGACAGACTACATGTCATGTGTGTTGGTGATTCATCTGTATTGGGGGGGGGGGGGGGAGCAACACAAGGCTTGAATCTCAGAACAAATTGGTGTGGCTTTCCAGTTGGTGTTAGAAGATTAACAACTGATACTTGGTGTGGCTTCCTTGAGGAATTATTTGTTTGCCTGATCATCATTATGCCTATATGCGGGGGTACCTTATGATGGTGTATCAATTGTCCATATGAAACCTTTTTCCCTATTTAATTTTTCTTGTGTTACACCAGGATTCCAACTCATGGAAACTGGGCAGATTGTTCCTCCTTGGACTGTGGCTATCCTTTCTTATGTGTAATTGAAGCTTTAGTGCAATTGATACCTTATGATGTATCAATTGGTCCATATGAAACGAAACCTTTTTCCCTATTTAATTTTTCTTGTGTTACACCAGGATTCCAACTCATGGAAACTGGGCAGATTGTTCCTCCTTGGACTGGCTATCCTTTCTTATGTGTAATTGAAGCTTTAGTGCAATGATAATTATGTTTAATAGATGAGATGATACTTCAGGAAGTATCATCTGCCCACTTTGCTCACAGTGGTGTCCATGTTTTTGCTTATAATGATGACCTGATAATGCTTAAGAAGCTTTTACAGATCTATAACTCATACAAGGCTTGAGCAAAAGAAGTTGGTCATGGTCTTAATAAATATGAATTCATGGACAGTGAAACTATGTCAATGAACCAGCAACATGATGTGATCACCAGTTCTGCTGTCATTGGCTGTAAGAACATGCAAGTATACCAAGCTTAGCACATTGATGATATATCCATTTGAGATTCACTAGATTGACTGTTTCTACAAATAAGATTAGCAATAATAATAATACTTTGCAACTGCCACCTAATGACCACAAGGCAATCATCTTCTACCATCACCAACAACATCTGAGGGAAGGGATTGGAATCAAGAGGGAGGTGGGTGGCTCATGACACCTTGAACACCATATTATGCTCTATCAAGATAATTGTTACCAGCAGGGAGTGTAGGTCATGTTCAAAATTATGCTCTATCACACTTGCAATTTGGGTCGGTGATTGCAGCTCTTAATGTTGAGTGGATTTGTTGGAGCCAAAACATTTGGATGTAACGAAACATTGCAAAAGGTAGTAGTCACAATGACCGTAATTTTGTACTCTGCCATCACAGCCGAGCGCAGTTATTGGGTGAAAGAATCAACAAAATGGTTCACACCAGCAAAAGGCTTGTAAGGAACATTCCACTGAAATAATCTGTTCAAAGTAAACCCTACATTTATCTCAAGCAGAAAGATTGTCCAACAGAAGAAATAAATCATGTCAAATGCCCAAACATGTCCAACTTTCGATTAAAACAACTCCGCTACTAAAGCTCTGAGCAAAATCTTTCCAAATTGATGTCATAGAACCAAAAGATCGAGGTTGCACTCAGACACGTCCAGCGACTTGATCAAGATCCCGCTGCCCTTGAGAAGTAATCCTCCTTCCGCTGGAACATCAAAACAAAAAAGTTGAAAGAGCTTACGAGATTTCTCACATTCGTGGTGTTATGTTATATCTTGTCAACATTGTCTTACTTGAAATGCATAAACTTGAAACTACTGGTCTGATCCATTGTCATATATAAAAGTAGTATTGGACATGACACAAATGATACAATGATGGTGAGAAAAAAAGTTAATCAATCATGCTCTAATCCGTCAAGTTTCTGATTTGTGGACCGTCATATCCCATATGCACTGTCTACAGGTGCACTGAGATGTCTACAAATTTCCAATTAGTAAAATCTGAATCAATCATCTCATATATCCTAAGAAAAAACAGTAGGAAATCTGAACTGTACAAAAAGATGCTGTTACTGTTGCCAAGAGACACTAGGTGTTGTGGTATAACGACTTGGATTACAAAATTGTCAAAACCAAAAACAAAACAATGTGAGCCTAATCACATAAAATGTGCATTTTTCATCATTCATTTGCCAGTTACTACTGTTCATAGGCCTACAGTCAGCATAGCATAAAATATTGGACTAAATAACATAAGACATGGGTGAACATACCGGAAGTGCTATTCACAAAGTGAGCACTGTAAGATGCATGAAATTCTTACCCTTTAGGTTCGATTTCGATGATATTCATCCTCTGCAACTGCTGCAAAATGTGGCGAGCAATGGCTCCGCTGCTCTTACAGAAATGTGGTGGACGACTTCCATTCCTCTTGCGGCCTCCATAAATCTTCTGAAAGCCACCTACTCCAATACCCTGCCTCAAATATATCTTTCTTGCCATCGAAGCTGCAGTAGGACCAAGACCATATGAGAACTGATGCAGTTAATAGTCATCCCAGCAAAAACAAAATCTAGAAATGTTGCAGTAATATTCTGTGTGATATTACCAGCTCTAATGTAGTACCAATCAGGATCATAAGGAGCAAGTTCCTTGAACCTTCCAGTCTTCACAATGTCTGTCCACTCAGGAAGTTCCATCTATTCATAAAATTAGTGCGACAAGTGGAATCAGAATAACATTATATCAAGATCATCCAAAGTGCAAAAAATAAATATTTGTGCTTCTTTCATGTGATATCAAAAACATGCCAGTGCGACTAACCAATCCATTTGGCTTTAAATTAGTGCCTACAAGACTGTTAATCCTAGAGTTTCTCAAATTCTCAATCCTACTAACCTAATAACCAATACCAGGGAATTCACTTGCAATAACAAATATGACAGCATCTGGCATTTGTGAATTTACCAGTTAACTTTACATCATTTTGTTATTAGATAGTCAATGGCAGACTCCATTGACTTCAGGTGGACCAAAATGCACCACCGGTAGCTAATGTGAATCTAAAGCATCTCTTACTCTAATACAAGAACTTATTTTAAACTGCAAAAAACCAACATGAATCACATTTGATAAATTATCATATAGAACATGAAAAGGTGGATATCGAGCTGAATTTTACTAATGGGAAAAGGTGGTCAGAAAGGAAGTCCAAAAGAGGAGGAGGGCTCACACCACAGATGGGGAATTACACAACCAAGAGAGTTTACGCTCAACCAATCACGTAAGGCTAGCACAAGACGATAAATGACAAAGTCAAAAATTTCTCCACAAAAATGAGCAATATACATATACGATAATACCTCTTGCACCTTTCTTGGAAGAAGGAACCTCTAGTGGGAATTTGGATGATGCAACTTACACCACCAGTGAAAGATAATGGGTGGTTACTCAAGATGGCACTTGATAAAACACTTCACACTATACAATGTATAATTCCTCTTTATTCAGCAACAAGAAACCAAGATAACAAACATATAAGAATCCACTATAAACAAAATCTGCCTATGAATCCCAAAAACCTTGATTGCAATTAATATTGTCAGGTGAAGAGTAACATTGTTCCGGTGCAAAATTTGACTAAGATAGGAAAAAAGGCAGGTAACCAACTTGAGGCAATATATAAAGATAGCTTTAGGTTTCTCTACTTGAGAACATTCCTCATGACGGTTAAAAAGTGACAACTTAGGAATATGATGAAAAGTGCCAATGCAACTCTTAACTGATTCAAATCTGAAGTGAAAAAAACGCATATATCTATAAGCCATTTAGGATCAATTGCCAGCACATAACAAAGAGATCCCCTACTATAAAATAGCATTGTTATCAAGCTCGTCCCAAGAAAGTCTGATGTCTAATTGAACTCGATACTCCAAGAACAATATCATCCTTCATGCATCAAAGCCGTACACTAAAGTCATTTCAGATCATCTGCGTCCAGTCAGATCACCGACCTTTGATGAAGTTCTTACATAATCAGCTAAAAATCAACATTCCCGATTAAAAGAATTATGGCTCGCATAATAAGGTGGGCGCTTAAAATCAAGAAGCCAGCACTCCGGAATCACGATGCTCGATCAGGAGAAAAAGCCACAACATCATCTACCATTTTGTCGAGGTCAAACTCAACAAATCATGCACCATCGTACCAACAAATGACGACTTGTGGATGGAACTCTCACGTAAGGTCTGCCGCATAGAAACCAAAACTAGATGGAGGGACAACAAAGCCTAAAATCTAAACACTATTTAACTTTCACGAGAAAAGATTTCAGAAAAGGAAAAAAAAAAACACGACTTTGCGGATGGATTCAGAAAACAAACATAAAGAGAGAAGAGGATCGATCGGACCTTGCCGGATCGCTTGAGGTGGGCGGAGTAGGCCTTGACGAACTCGTGGGGCGAGACGTCCTTAACGGTCTTGGCCACGTCGTTCTCCATGGTGCGCGGTTGCAGTCTCCTCTTCCGCTGCTTCGGGCTTCTTGCGCTTGCTTGCGCGTGCGCGAGAGAGAGGGTCGGCGATCCAAGCAAACTAGGGTTAAGCAGGGAGGATGATCCGCCCCTTTTATAGCAGGAGATGGTGTCGTATGTAATTACACAAAATGCCCTGAGTCTTGGCAGGGGCATAAAAGACTAACCACTTTTGCTATTAATTAGTTATTTTTAATATTTCGATTATTATATTTTAAATTTTTATATTAAAATTTTTTATGTTTACGAAAGTAAAATAATAATTTTATAAGATTAAAAATCAAAACAAAGATTTTATTGAAATAATAGGATTAAATATTTCGTATAACAATCGTAATATAATTTTATAAAGTCTAGAAATCGAGATAATAAAGATAACTAATTATATGGACGGAGTGATATATAATTAACTCGTGAGATTTGATAAAATATTATAAATTTATGATAAAAATAATTTAAAAAATATTTTAGTAGTTAAATCTTTAGCATATTAATTTTGGTATCGAACAAATGTTTTTTCTTACTTTCTATATTCTTTTAATACGATCATCATATATATCATATGTCATCCATCCGATGCATGCTCAAATTCCTTTTTGTTTCTTGAAAATTGTGTTACATATGTTAGTACATAAACCATGTATAGACAGACCATAAGGTATGTGTTCTTCCATCGGTGTCAGGGATCTGCTTAGCAACATCGATATTCTAGAAATATAATGGTTGTTTATTTCATGTGGGAATGGCAGGTATATGTTATCCATATCCTCCGATAATTAATTACTATGCTAATGGATGCTACCTGTTATGCTGATTGATATCTATATAAGATAATATTTAAACTGAGTTGAAACATTTAGTACTTTTTTATCGTTTATATATATATATATATATTTGTCTTCCTATACCTATTCTTCTCCCTCCTCACACATCGTGTTGGATTCACCTAAATCTCGCCACGCTCTATGTATGTTCGATGTCATCTTTGACATTTGTTTCAAGAGGCTTTCTAATCTTTTTATTCTATCCCATTTTTACATCCAGCCATATCAATTTTCTCATGTCCACTGGACTATAATGTTGCATAGGGCTTTTAACAACCCAATATTTTAATTTATAGGGGCATGATTAGCCTTATAATTGTCTTACAGATAATTTTTAATTCAAAAGATATATATATATATATATATATATATATATATATATATATATATTATCAAGCTAATCATATATTACCCCTTATAATTAAATCCTATTAACATCACATCATCATAGTATTATACTTTGTATTATATCTTTATAATTCAGAAAGTAAAATAAATAATCACATATAACGAAAAATATAATACTTAGACATTACATGATATAAAAATTATGAATAAAAAAATATTTCTTTCATTTTCAACGGATAAGATGTTAAAAATATTTTTATAATTATAAAATTATTTTTAAAAATATTAAAATTATCTTTTCATTTGTTATTTTCATCTCAATTCAACACGAAATATCCCGTATTATATTTTCTTTATTTAAAAATATAAAAATATTAATATAAATTTTTTTAAATAAAAAAACCATGATACTTAATAGGATATGTATTACCCCTTTAGACACTAAAGAGAGATATAAATGGCATTTAATCCTATCACACAACAAACACCTCAATTCCTGGGTAAAATATCACATCCAGGTCACCTTCCACTCTCTCGAATTCTTAAATTGTACATACAGATGGGAAAACAAGATGCATCTCCGGTGAACAGCCGTCACAAGTGCACAACCACGTTGAACAATCAACCGGAAGCAAGATTGTTTCCAGTCCAGAAAGCTGAGAACCCAAGAAAAATAAAGATAAGGGCAGGTAAAGCAAATGTAATCTGGCAGACTATTAAATGCAATTGTGAAGATGTTTAAACTAAGCTTCGATGCATCAGCACAGCAAATTCCTCCTAGCTTATCCTCATATTTGAACACAATGTCTTCAAACATACAAGGGTAAGTGAACAGTGAACAGTCATGACGAGACAGCATCAAAATATTGTAAGATGCCAACCAAATCAACGATAGGCACGTGGTGCACCAGCAAATGAGTAGCGCGAAGAAACAGGTGCATTTGACATAGCATGCCTGCTTGAGATTGGCCTCTGTGAGATACCAGAATAAGCCCGGTTTGGATCTTCATATCCTCCTGGTTGGTAGCTAGGTTGTGCGGTGATGACTGGCCGTTCCGAGTTGTAGATCCCCTCCATCCTCTCAGCATGTGGAATAATTTCTCCCTCCCTCGCTGTTACAGTGTGGTAGTCCCTCGAGAGCAGTGGATCCCTCGGAATTATCTCAGGAACTAACCTATAAGTGAGACTGGAGAAAGAAAAAAAAAAAAAAAAAACTTTAATTGGGTCCCCATAACGAAAAGAATGTAAAGCAATTCCCAGTAACAACCGAGGAACAATATAAATATGAGAGAATAGCCATTTATAATATAGTCATTGGACTCTTGTGACAAAAGCCGAAGAAAAAGAAAGAGCCAGTGGCTGTGAAAAGAACAAGTTTGCAGCTCATAAATTTTGTAATACCAAAACAATTATGAAATTCAGTTGCACCAAATTGATTTTGGGAGCCAAAAGTTTTGGTGCGTCTGATGTACCATCCTCAACTGCAAACATCATATCTTCAGCCCCTACTTTGATTAACCATTTCATCAAATGCAAAAATATCCTCTAAGTTCTACTCAAGAAATTCTAGTGTCATATCAAACTGTTAAAAATATGCTTATTTTAGCAACAGAACAGATTAGAAAGCAATTTATCAATATTACAATACCAAAATAATCAAGAATCACTATGGTTTAAATTGAAGAGGCTAAATTACGCTAACCAGGCAAAGCATGTCTCCAATACAGGATATATCTACCAAGGACAAAAGCTTCCAAAACACCTAACACACACGGAAAAGAGGCATTTGAAGCACAAGGACTAAAGCTTCCGAAGCATCCACTTAGGACGAAAAGTGTCCAACACACTTTAACCAAGCGAAGCATAAGTGGTTAGAAGTGTCTAATTCACTTTAACCAGGCGAAGCATACATGATGTGTCCACTATAATGATTTAAATAGGTGCTCGAGCCTTTAGAAATGTCTAATTCACTTTAACCAGGCAAAGCATACATGATGTGTCCACTATGAGGACTAGCCAATGCGCTTCAATGAGGCGAGCGCCTAAGCCTAGACGCCAGGTCCTTCAGGCGAGCGCCCGATTCATATAAGCCAACCAGGCGCCGCGCCTAGGTGGTTCAATTTAAGAGCAGTTAGTTGGTTCGATTGAACCAACTAATGCAATTCCTTACCTCAAAAGTTACCCTTCATGCGCGACCCCAACTCCTTGAGCCAAAACCCTAGCGTGCGTTTTCTCCTGCTACCTCTGCCACCGATGCTTTCTCTCATTGCCTCCGCCGCCGAAGCTTTTTGCCGCGAACGTAGCGAACAGAGTCTTCCTCTATTGCCGACCGAGTCTTTCTCCTGCTGCTGTTGTCCGCTGCTGCTATCCGACTGTTGCCCGCTACTATTGTTGTTGTTCTCTACTTTCGTCGCTACTGTTGTTATCGTTCACAGTGCTATCGCGGCTGTCTTAAACTAATCATCCGCTGCTACTGCTTCTCACCGTTGCTTCTCTTACAACTTTTCACTGTTGATTTCACTTGGTGATATTTTTTATCCTTTTTATTTAAATAATTATATTTATTAATTACATTATATATTTTAATATTTTAAAACACCTAACACCTTGGGCATTTTTAGACCTTGGCGCCTAGCGCTTTTTAAATCATTAATCCACTACGACTGAAGCATTTAAGGCATCCAGACATGTCTTAACCAAACAAAACATCTTTGGCATATGATGCATCCACCCCAGATAGAAGCATCCATTTAAGGCATCCAAACATGCCTTAACCAAGCAAAGCATTTTTGGCATATGATAGAAGCATCCAAATCCCCAAACATGCCTTAACAAGGTGAATCATCTCTTGTACGTAGTGTGTCGACATACCTTAACTAAGCTATGCATCTCTTTTACACGATGCATCCACCATGAACAAAAGCATAGAAAAGTCTATCATACTATGCCCTAACCAAGAAAAACATCCATCCATGCCTAATGTTCTAGCCAGGCCAAAAGTATCCAAGGCACCCCTTAATCGTCTTTTTGCACAAAAGAACTATTGAAATCCCAACATCTCAATTGAGACACCGAAATTGGTCAGTGTATTGTTGCACAAGTGATAGGTCTCAAGTTCAAGTCTACGTATGAATTTCATGCACATCATTTGATGTAATAATTTTTTTAAAAAATTCTAATGCCAACATTGTGCTCTAGCATGAACAAGCCCTTACCCGAAAAGCATGGAGGACAAATGATATGTCAGTTATCCATGACAAATCAAGACTCAACACGTGGAGCCCAAGCAACTAAGAAATAATGACATGTCAAATAGACATGCCACGTCAATATGACATCTAAAGAGAATTTTTCCTTGTTAGTGCATTTAATCTTTTGTAACCAACAATGATTTCATAACCAAGACTATAAACGAGGACCTCTCTAACTACATTCCATATCTCAAACTCTCAAACCTCATTCTAAACTCATAAACCCTCCACAAGCCTTTTTCACCGCACGAACAAATGCTGACTTAAGCGACGGAGGAGACTTGCCATGCACGCAATGCAAATTTTGGACCCGTGATGACCGAACTCTTTTCGAACTTGGGACTCACCTCCAACCATCTCACCCAACAAGTGTTGGGTCGAGCTTCCTAGACAAACTATCAAGTCACACTCCATCCCAGAGTGGCCCTCTCTCAGTTCCAAATACCCAAAAAAAAAAAAAGGCTAAATTGAATCAACTTTGTCATCTCGGGTTTACTAAAATTTGCACTTCGGATACCAAAAATAATTAGAATTATGAGATAATGCCCTCAAACTAAAGAATTCATATCTTTAACCACCAAGTTAATTTAATCAAATGTTACAATAACCTTACATAAAACACATTCTATAATAATATCTAATAAGTTAGATTAATACCATAACAAAATACTTGATGTAGAAGAATAAGATAGAAAATGATATGACTAACAACTCTAAAGCACATACTCAAAGCATGGTGCTAGAATTAATCACATACCGCTCAGTTCGAACATGGTTTTCAGGATAGTAAGCTCGCATAGTCTCCACTTGATATGGATCAACTACGGATGCCTGATAGTATGGACCACTAGCAGACACACCAGGTGGTGGAACCTTTCTAGGTTCTATTGCATAGGAATCACTTACATGGGCTTGACGAATATATCTCAACTCTAGAGGTGTCACGTGTGACATATGATCCGATCTATATTGCTCCTCAGGAGGCAAATGAGGAGATGGGTGATATTGCTCCTCGACATAAGTAACCGGAGGTGCCTGTTGAGGGGGTGCCTGTTGAGGCATCTGACCTGCTGGACGAAACAATGACAACAACTTGCGAACCTGCGCTTCATATCAAGTAGTAAGAAAGTAAAACAAGACAAATAGAGAAACCCAACATTTGATCAAACTACAATGCACTATAGGTGAAACTCCTATATAAAAAGAGCCACAAATAAACAATCTTGAAATACCTGTTTTGAGTTAAGCTCTGGACTAAATTTGATCCTTGTGTAGTAATTTTCTTGAATAGCATGTCTAAAGGTAGTCTCCGGTAGTGGTAGGCAATCCATGAAAACCTTGAATTTCACCTATGCACAAGAAAATATATAAATGTGACATGTTCCTCGTTAAATACTAAACTTAAATCTTTCTCAATGTGACACTAAACTATAGTAGGCAATATCTTGATCCCTAAAAACTAACCTATATTAGATAAAAAGTTGAAGTTAAGATGATATCCGTCTAAGTTCCTTGACGATGCATATTCAATATATATATGTATATACATACAAATGTATATATACATAAACATGTACACACACACACACAATATATATATATATATATATATATATATATAATGAGCATATATGATCATCTTGAACACATAAAACACTCATGAAAAGGAAAAAAGTAAAAGTAAATAACAATTAAATATTCAGCCAAACATAAATGGACATTTGTATTTCATCCAAAATTAGCAAATATCTTTAACAATTTAAGCAAGTTGCATCTATTCATACTATCTAGTGATGCATAAACAACTAAAAGTTTTGCCTTGCTTTTCAGTGTGTCAATGTTCTTCTCTAAAGTTCATTCTACAAACTAGATTCAAGTTACAATTGAAATATGGAAGTACTATAATTCCTCAAGTAGAACCACCAAACTACAGGATAATGTTGTCCATCTAAATGACTATGATGCAATTATGAAGGAAAAATAACAAGCAAAAAGCTAACTTCCATAGTCATTCAACCGTCAATAATACGTATTTGGACAAATAATAATGTTTAATTGACACCTAGGAACAAAAATAAAAGATAATCAACATACAATGCATGGGCTATAACACAAAAAATAAAAAATTGAAAGTTATAAAGACAATAACTGAACTTTTCTCTTTTTGATCCAAGTAAACAAGGGGGAACCTCTTTTATAATGCAATTAAACTTAGGTCACATGCTGGTGATAGTTCAGAACTTTATTCAACAAATATCAAGTCATTATAAGCATAATTGTCAGAAAAATATCATTATAAAGAAACTATGCTTCCATGAGCTACCAAAATTGTTGATGCAAAAAATAAAAGCCAATGTAGACGGTGGCATCACCAAAAATGTTAAGGGCACCAATCATCTTCGTGGTCAACCATAACAATAAATCCAACAACAAAGGTCAAAATGAGAAAGATCCTTGAGACAAAAAAAAAAGTTTTCAGTTCAATACTACTTTGTAGTCTTTTGGGTGGAACAAAGGCTAATAGTAGGAATCTAAGATGCAAATATTCCATTATTCAGACATATGCATTGCATATCAAGAGTGGATCACAGAGCACAATCACAAGATTGTCATACTTCACTCAATAAAATTAGTACAATGAACTGCTTTTCTAAAATACATTATAAATTAGCCGCTATTACTGTGTTCTCTATAACCACTACCATGAATGCAAAATGGCCTACGTGGTCAACACTTAGCTTGGTCATGGTTTATAATAGGTTAGAACAAGGAATGTCATTTTGGATACCGGACTGGTGCATACCAATCAACACCGGTGTCCTGACACACAGTATATTAGTAAGTGGAGTTCAAAAAAGAAACGATGGAGAAAGAGGAGGAAGAAAAAGGAAACAGCGGAAGTGATGGAGGAAGAGGAGGAAGGGTACTCACGATTGGCTGCATGCAGTGGGCGGTGGGGAGGTAGGCACCGCCGAAAGGCAATGACAGGGAGGTACGTGGCATTGGACAACAGTGGCAATTCTGTGCTTGCAAATCAGGGGCCAGCACAAATTGAGGGAAAACTTAAAAGTTCTTTCCACTTTTTTAATGGGTTAAACCAGACTGCCAACTCAGGTATGTACCATCTGATTCATACCGGTCCGAGCAAAACATCATTCCGTCGGTTAGACTTATTCAGCAATTAGTTTGGATCATGGTGCACATCAGATCACCGACTCATATTGCTTACACATAAGAAAGATTGATCTATCATATTAAAACAATGGTAAGAGTTAAAAACTATAAACTTGTTGATTTCTTTTCAACTATTTAGCTCTTTTGCTTGTGACTTAAAAGCTATAAACTAAGGTTTTAAATCTTGACCCAGTAACAACATTGATCCTTGGTTGAATGGGTATGGTACCTATATAATAATTCATCAACATTTGGCATGTGATGGTAATGACTGAATGTTCCAAACCCTTCCAAACACTCTTCGACCTATTATGTACCATATATCGAAGTAAAAAATTCTATACATGTTAAAAAGAATGCACATGATACTCATATCCATACTAATCTGCATTAATCTAACCTAGATCTGCATGATAATAACCAAGAAATACATCAATTTTCATTAGCACTATATGGATCTAAACTACATCTATGTAGTTCTACGTTAAATTTGGTCGGATCTAGCGTAAGTCTATGCTATTCTACATGAATGTTGGCTGATCCGCATGGGTCTTTCAGATCTAGGTTGAATCAAATGATGTATAGCTGAAATCTAAGTAGCACGGATATGCACACACTAAGAAACATGAATCGTTGACATACTGGCCAGCATACCAAGGCTTCACATGCTCAACTAGGATTTCTTTATTGGGCCCTACTGTTTTAGAAAACATATGCCAAGGTAATCAAAAGACTAGTTTGTATGATATCATCAGGTCATCAAAGACCTTCTGCTCTCCAACCTAATGTAGGTCTTCCAATTACAATAAGAAATAGCATATCTTTGCAAGCAATGAAAACCAATAATGATAATCTAAGATAGAGTAGAACCAAAAATGTTAATCATACTGTCTTCCAATATAAGCAGACATCAAGTTTGTTAAAACTGAGAAAAACAACAATATGAAGGCATATCTATAAGCAACAAATCCCAGAACATCAATTACCTGAGCCGGGTAAGCTCCTCTGAAGGCATCTCGATCTAGGTCCATCCCACCCTGGCAGGTGGCCTTGTAGACACCATACAGAAGCTTCAGATCGTAATCGTACAAGAACAGTTTTGCGCCTAGTTTAATCTTCTCGACAGCCTCCTTCCTACCCTTGGGGAGCCCAAAGACGTGGTACCGGAAGCACTCGGGCTTCGTCTTGCTACTGCACATGAAGATGAACCCCGAGCTCTTCTCCTGTACGGCCGGCTCCTTGTGCTTCCCGCCGTCCGCCTCCCTGCTGCTGTTGGCAGCAGAAGTCGCTGCTGCGTCCACCACCGCCGTGGTGGCGTCGCTCGTCTTAGGCAGCTCCTCCTTCTTTATCTCCCTCTTCTTGATCTTCTTAGACGGGGTGAGGGAGGCAGCTCCCTTCTTCTTCGATTTGTTCGGCTTCGGCATCTCGTTGGGGATAAAGAAGGAACCAAAAGCTATGGGAAGAAGAGAAAAACCCGATCGAAGAATCGGCGTCTATCGAGTGGGGAATTCGCGACGGAATCGACGAGGAAGAGATAAGCGACTGAAACCCTAATTGGACAGAAGAAGGGGACGCCTTTATCACCTGCGCGCAGGAGGTGAAGGGAGGGGAGGGGAGGTTTACATAGCCGGGGGTGTGGAAGCAGAGGAACGGTTGGGATCTACGGAGAGGAGCGTACGGGCAGCGGATGGATGACACGTGTATTATGATAGCCTAGCTGTCCCCCAAGCCATACGTGATCCAAACGTTTTAAAGGGACGATGGGGTGTTATTTATACTCACCGACGCATCCACTGCGTCATATTCTGTGCACCGAAGGGATCACCGGACTCGTTTTGTTGGTCACAGTGAAAGCAAATTGTGGCTTATTATCCTCTTATAATTAATTATTTTTAAAAGCCTGATTATTATATTTTTAAAAATTATAGTAAAATCTTTATATGTAATATCGTTATTTTAATAAAATTTCTCTCTGTTAGTTTTTACTATTAATATTTTACTTTGGTAAGTATAAAGATCCTAATATAATTTTTGATAGTGTTAGCCTGATTATTATATTTTAAAAATTATAGTAAAATCTTTATATGTAATATCGTTATTTTAATAAAATTTCTCTCTGTTAGTTTTTAATATTAATATTTTACTTTGGTAAGTATAAAGATCCTAATATATTTTTGATAGTGTAAGTAAAGTATGAAAATACTAAAGATAAGTAATTATAAATAATTTATAATTGATCTCAAAATTTTGATATGAAATGATAAGTAATTATTTTAAATAAATACAAGTCGTAAAATTTGTCAAATACCCATAGGAAATACATGAAATCCGTTATCAAAATCAAACTACCCAAATTTATAATTTTGAATTTCAAAAACAAAACCAATTGCAATAAAAAAATTTATTAATTGATATATATATATATCAATTAATAAATAAAATAATTAAGTGTGAGAGTGAAATGAATCAAAAGATTGTTATTTGATTTCGTCGACATTTAACTCTTCATGTTTCTTAAAGTTTTTAGAAAGGAATTTTACTGTCGATTTGAGTTATAATGTTGTTATACAAACGGTGAATAAATGAAGATAATGACATATCTAAAATTTTGCCTGCTTAAAATTAGGGTTTTATTTTGGCACAAAATATATGGAGATTAACAATCCATTACGTTCAATAATAATAATAATAATAATAATAATAATAATAATAATCCATTACGTGCAAAAGATACGTTGTATGTCACACAGTTCGATATCCAGAGGCTAACAACGGTACCATACAATCACGTGAGAACCGAATGCGTAAATCTAACGCGTGACGGAAACAAAAAGCGACCCACGAGAAGCGCGAAGAGAGAGATGCACGAGCGAATTGGCATCGCTACTTCGAAGAACGAACGGGAGTCAGGAGGATCGATCGATCGATCGGCCAAGGGCAGATTGAGAGGGAACAAAGGAGTGGTGGTTCGGAGGGGAGAGAGATGGTGGACGAGACGAGGAACCAGATGATGCAGAACCTCTTCGGCGATCAGTCAGAGGAGGAGGAGGAGGAGGAGGTCGACTCCGAGCACCACCACCACCACGCCGCCGCCGCCAACCATTCTGATTACCAATCGGTATCACTCTATATCAATTAACCCCCCAAAAAGAACAAGGAGCTGGATGTTTCTATTAAATTGGGTTATCTTCTTCGACTCTCTTGCGTTGCCCTATTTGTTGTTGTTTCCGAGTCCATGCTGGCATAAATTTTTGTCAGAATTTAGAGTGTGAACCCGATGTATAATCGTCAAAGGTGTCTTCTTGATCTTCTTTGTCGTGGTTAAGGAATTCCGGTTATTAATGCAAGGTGATATTTCTGATATTTGTTTCTGACATGTTGGATTGTTGAAGAAATTTGTTTCGTTAATGCAAGTCTCGATTGTAGAAATAACGTAATATCTTCTATTTTATTCTGGATTCTTTTGGTTTTGAAAGAAGATATAAAGAACAATTGGGTGAATGTCTTCGTACGGTGGAACTTTTCTTTATGATTAAACAGTGACTTGATATCAAGAATCAAAATTTGATAAAAAAGAATGTAAGTGCTAGCTATTAATAATGACTACTTGCTCTACACATGGTGTATTGGATGCTTTCTTGAAATATCCATTTCTCTTTAATAACCAAGTATTTAATCATTCTCATAGATATTAAAATAGAGATGGATACTTTGAGATATCATCCAATATGTCATGCGTCCAGGAAGTATCCCATGTATTCTCTGTCCATTATGGATGCGACAATTTGTTTAAATTATCCTTGTGTCAGGTCTAAGTATGACTTGCACAAGTATGCATAAGAATTTGTGTTTCTATGGTTAAAAAAAATCAGCTGTCTATTTTGTGTACCTATGCTTATCTGTGTCTGCATAAAAGAATTTATGCTTATGTGGTAGCATACGTGACATTCATGGACAGTTACTTGCAAATTCTCTATTCATGATACTACACTGAGACCCTCTGATATGTACCTCTTTGTGGAATAAATGGAAATATACACTCAGCTTTCTTTATGTAGCATACTAGCATGTCTTCTTTGTTGAACTATATATTAGTAAAAAGTGCTCGGTAGCTTAAGATGATGACCATATAAAAATTAAGCAGTGGCCTCAGATGGTAATTATTCAAGGGTGTGTCCGGCAAACATCTTGTTGAGATAACCATAATGTAGTGTGCTGTATGCTCTGCAGACTTTACTAATCAACCATTGGACCTGGCTTGAGTTTTAGGTATCATAATTGCAACCAAATTGAAGCTGTTATACAGTGATGTCATTTTATGACCTTTGTTTTGTTTTCCGTTATAGTTAATTTTTTTACTTCAGAATCTTGCTGGGTAAATCAAGATTTTTCTCATAAACTTCTTCTTTCTTCATTTTAGGATGAAGGGGAAGGTGAGGCTGAGGATGATGATGGTGAAGGTGAAGGTGAAGGTGAAGGTGAAGGTGAAATTGAGGGGCAAGAGGAGGTTGAAGTTGAAAGCGAAGCTGAAGCTGAAGCATATAATGTTGATCTTGAGCAGGGAGAGAGTGAAGGGGAAAGAGTTCAGAGTTCTCCAGAAAGAGAAGTCAGTGACCCGAAGATGGAAAGTGAACCAAAAGATGCTGAAAGTGAAGAGGAAGGCTATGGACAAAGGGTAGTGACTAGCAGGAGAAGAGAAGTGGTGGCCAGTGAGTCTGATGAGTCTGAAGGTGATCATGAAGATGAAGAGATGGACTCTGATCAACACAGGCAACCCAGGTGAAATTTCAATGAGTCACATGTTTGTCCACTCAATTAGATGTGCTTATGGTTTTTCACTTCTATGACCATATCCAAGTTCTTAGTCAACAAATGACACGCTTGCTGAAGTAACTCCTATTTTTATAATTCTTTT
Organism: Musa balbisiana; assembly: GCA_004837865.1. Taxonomy (NCBI): domain Eukaryota; kingdom Viridiplantae; phylum Streptophyta; class Magnoliopsida; order Zingiberales; family Musaceae; genus Musa; species Musa balbisiana. The sequence continues at coordinate 39,774,647 of CM017193.1, forward strand.
TGAACAAAAATCTCCACCAGATTTCTGAAGTACATGTTTATTTCTAGTTTTTAACTTGATTTTGTTGAGTGTATGACTTGGCAAATAAGATTTGATAATATCTCAAGGGTAACTATGACTTTTTTTTAGTTCATTTTGAATGCTGTGTTGCTTGACATTTAAGGCAATCACTTGGTAGGTTTCTGAGCCAAGTATCTAAAGTGGATCCTATGTGCCTGATCTCACAGGAACTAGTGCTAACTGTTGCTCGGGACCTCTGCTTCAAGGTGTTACAGTTGAATTACAAGGAAAGAGTCTCACAATTGTATTCAATTTTGCAATAGAAGGGGAAATCATACATGTTTATACATCATGTGCTCTATTCAAGTTTACTTTTGTTCTTTAGTGTTGATTAGCTTGTTTACTATGCATCATCCTGTTTTCAACTTTTCTTTTGCTTGTGCTAATAATTTCTTGTGGACCTATGGCAGGTTAATGAGTGAACAAAAGGGCCATGAAGTTGTTCGTAATGTATTTGGGGATTCTGATGAGGATGAACCAGCTGAATATGGTGGTCAAGATGAAATTGAGCAAGAATTACATGTGTGACTGCTAAACTCATTGCTATTTGCTTTTTATTCTGAAAAAGAAAATGCTATTTTTGATGTTGTCATATTTGATTGATTGAAATTGGTTTTCTAGAGTCCCCTAGTACATTGTTAGGATTTCTGTGTTTTAATGTAATTATATATGTAATTTTTATGTTCTTCATATTACATCTTATCAAATATCCGTGGATGATTGTACGTCTTTATGGAAGCCAATGCATGTACATCTATTTTGGTGCATGAGCTGCTTCGCATGAAATTTTTTAAAATATATAGTTACTCGTTTTGGTTTAATTTTTGTTCTTTATTGTCAAAGAGATTCCATATGTATACACATTTTTCATTTTTCTTTGTGCCAGAGATCTCCTATAGAGGAAGAGATAAACTATGAGAGAGAGATAAGACCAGAAGATGTAGTCCCTGATGACGATATGCAGTATGCTTCAGAGGATGATAATTTTGAAGAGAAACCTAAAGATAAACCAGTTGGCCCACCACTGGATTTGGAGTTTTCATCACAAGCACCACCAGGGCGACCTGATAAGGTGGGTTCCTTCTTCCCATTTTTTCAAAATATTGGTATCAACTTTTGCTAAATGCCTCCTAAGATTGTACAGCATATTATATGCAATAGCTCTGGAATACAGGGGAAAAAAATACTGGTTAACTAAAATGATTATGATTGATCCTTCTGTACTTACTCAGACCTTTAATCTCTTGTTCCTGTGTCCGTACTAGAGTTTGTGGTCAAAAAGCATCTCTGTAATTTACTCACTAGCCGTGTCATTTATGGAACTTTGCTTGTCTCATTGTCTATGTTAATTTGTGAGAACTATTTCACTTTATTCTTCTCAAAAGTAACACTTGTTGATGTACTGTCTTTGCAGCCCTGCATTGTCAACTTATGCACTTCTTAAGAAATTGACAGTTAAAGCCAGTAACTTATCTTACCTTATGGAGTTGTTGGCTAAACGGAAGTTACTAGTATGTCTTTCTTGAATAGAGCCACATGTATTTATCTAAATAAAAAATATTTTTGTTGTTATGCCAATTGTGCATGACCAGTTTGAGTATGCTTCTCTAGTTTTGTAAATCTTTTTGCATTAACCTCATGTCTTTTCTAAGGTAATACTTTTCTTTTCAGATGAATGCTATTAAAGTCTCTAACATCATGGGTATTGAACCAAAACCCTTTGATCCTAAGACATATGTAGAAGAAGATGTTTATGTGACAGATGAATCTGGTGCAAAGAAGCGGATTCGCCTAGAGGACAATATTGTGCGCTGGAGAAGAGTCAAGAATCGTGATGGCACAGTATCTGTAAGTAATGATTTTTGTCTGAATCCATAATATCAAATCTTAATCATTGCCTTTTAACTTCTCAGTATGAAATTAACTGGGTATACTATAAGTAATGATTTTTGTATTGCAGTATGAAAGCAATGCACGGTTTGTGAGATGGAAAGATGGAAGCCTACAATTATTAATTGGGAATGAGGTTCTTGATATATCAGTGCATGATGCACATCAGGAACAGAGCCACCTATTTCTTAGGCATGGAAAGGTGCAGAATCTGCAGATAGTTGTTTGTATTAAGCTTCTTATTAAGATCTAAATACTGGTCCAATACTGGTTTTAGTGATTTACTAGACCAGTTTAGGGTCATTTCGTATGCACCTATGATTTAGGTTTTTATTTTTTTCAATTCTTAACAACAAATCTTTAAGCTAGTTAAATCATATATGAGTTATGCAGGGAATTCTGCAATCTCAAGGGAGGCTTTTACAAAAGATGAAGTTTATGCCATCTTCATTATCTTCAAAGTCCCATCGTTTGTTGACTGCTCTTGTTGATTCACGTCATAAGAAGGTTTATAAGGTGAAGAACTGTATTACAGAGATCGATCCAGAGAAAGAAAAGGAACAAAAAGAACGGGTAAAGAACACAGCATCCATTTATTTTATTTGTTAATAAAATTAATCTTTTTTATACTTATTGCTTTTAACTGATCCTGAGTAGATGAACTGAAGCCGTTACCTTCTAGTATCTAAAAGTACTCTTAGAATGACTTGATTAGTTACATTAATAACTAATGCACAATTTACAGCTGGATATATCTTATTTGCTTCTGCCCTCCTCCTAGACTTGTGATCCCGTTATGATAAATAAAATAATTGCAGGTTGAAGGCCAAACTATTAGAGCCAATGAACTTCTTCACAGGAAAAGGGAAAAAGTGAACCGCAAGTATGCGCAACCCGTCCATAGAGGGCGGCAGCAACTTTCTCCAGGGTTTTTGGAGGATGCACTTGATGAGGTCTGTGTTCCATTACAAAAAGTATTTAGCGTACTTGGAAAGCCAATTTATACATGACAACACATCAACATTAACAACACTATTGGAAGTTATATTAAAGGTGCTTTTGCAAAAGTATTTCCAAATTAGGCGAGTTGGTTATTTTGTTTCATTTGCTTGATTATATTATTGATATACTATCTTGTTATAAGTTACTCTTACCCATCTTTGGGAACAAGTCTGGCTCCTTTGGGCCTTTATGACTGACCAATGATTCTGACATGATGACTTTGATCTTTCAATCTTCTAGCTGGTGACATGCCACTAAATTTGTAAATATGGGAAACTAAAATGAATTGGTTACAGCTTTTCTTCTCAATTTTGAAACATCAAAAGCGAAACAAATTGGTTCTTAGTTATGTTAGCAGTCATTTGTTTCATGGTTTATATACAATTTGGTTGGTTGAATCTTGATTACGTGTTGTCATTTACTGCAATAAACAGTAGTTTTATGCTTAATATTTCTTGACAGCAGGAAGATGAGGCAGATGACTATTACAGTTCTCATCGGACTTCGGCTCATAGTCGTTTTGAGGAAGATTTGGAAGCAGAAGCAAGGGCTGAGAGACGCATAATCAACGCTAAGAAGGTTAGTCCGATCAAAGTTTCAAAATCTGGTTCAATACTAGTTTTGACAACATGTTGAACTTGTACCGCACAGAGAGATACCAAGTGGTATCCCAAGCTGTACCTCCCAATATCACTGAAATGAAGTTGATACCAGTTGGTGTCATTGTTTGGTGGATTATTGGAACTGGGTCCAATTGGTTTCTTTAAACCATGAATCCAGTAATGATTTTATGGTTAAGTATATTTATCATTTTGTTTCTCTTTGTCCTGATGCTTCCAACAAAATATATTGTTCATCAGTCAAATGTACATATGAATGTCCAACGAAAGCCATCCGTGTCTGCTGCTCGCCAATCAAGGCGCCCGCTTGAGGAATATTCAGAGAGTGAAAGGGAGGAATCTGAATATGAAAGTGATGGTGCGGAGGTTGATCGGTCTCCACCGCATGCAAGAGATGAGCCAGACCACGTAGATGAATATGAAGAAGAGGCAGATGAAGAAGCTGCTGATGCAATCTCTCCATTGGAAGGAGATGAAGATGAGGTAAGATATATCTGAATAAATTATATAGCAATCTCTCAATCTCTCCATCGGAAGAATATGAAGAAGCTTTCTGTTTTTATAACAATCAATACTCACAAAGGATGGCCGTGGTTGCTTGTTAGTCAGTAACTCAATTCAATTGAAAATTTTTAATTGCTTGATCACACCATTAAATATATCAAATTTGCATGCTTATAGTCTTGTAATGACGATCGCTTCTAGAATATAAATAAGCTAATCAAAAACATGATATTTTCTCTGTGCAAAGTCATAATAAACTAAAAGTGATTGTTTAGAGATGATGACTCTTAGAACAAGATTGGTGTGGGATCGGGATCGGGTCAAATGTCATTAGAATAGTTGATAACTGGAAAAGTCTTATCAGATGTGACAGCTAAGAAATTAAAGTTGCCTATGTATATCACATAAGTTTTCTTAAAAGATGTGGAGCTTACATTGGCAAGTCTGTTTGATGTTCATTTTAAAATGTCATAAATTTCCTAGCAAAACAATGAGTTGTTGGCTTTTATTTATTTGTTAAGTTTATTCTATTAAAGAAGTGGTAGATCAGAAGGTGTCAGTTAGCTTAGCTGGTAAAGACCTTGGTAGTTTATTGCAAGATCCTGAGCTTGAATCCTGCCTTCACCATTTACCCTTTGCAAAAAGAAAAAAAGGGAAGTGGTAGATCAGGACAAGTAGATTAACTGAAAAAATTCTAGTTGTGAGGATGATATGGTTTTAACTATATCTTGGGTGGATCTTTGAAGTTCAATTAAAAAAAATTGTGTTGACATTGATTTAGCTCTTAAAATTTGATAGAGAAAACAAATAAAGTTGGCTCAAGACACATGAGCTTCTTCCCAAGTTTGCAATATTGGTAGTTTTTAATGCATGCACCAAATCCCTATAGATATCAGCCAAGGCTAGATTGGTATATATCAGTCAGAATCAGCTCGAATAGATTGAATTCAATTGGAAGTGGTTGATTGTGGTCCATTCTGGCCAATTTGATAGCCTTGAAATAAGAAAAGGAAGAGGGGAAGAGGAGCAAGAGTACGGGAAGGAAAGGAAAAGAGGGAAGATTACTGTTATCATGGTTCCATTGCCGGGAAGGACAGAGGGATAAGGAGAGGAAAAAAGTTACCTATACCTGTGAAGGAAAAAAGGATGCAATCAAATAGAGGGAGATGGCATGAAAATTTTTTATTGATCCAAAATTCATGGTCATTCTTGTAACTTTTTTTATTTGCCTTTACATTATGCACCATCCACATTTTAGTTCCAAGGGCACTGGGGTCACATTTAGGGCCATTACTATCCTAAAAGCTACATGTGGATAAGTTTTGCATCTCCTTAACGGCGTATGTGCACAGTGTACTAGTTCCTTATTACATCTTTGTGTAATATATTTAAATAAATATTTTGTACTAAATATAGCATAGTTATATTTTAATAAATTATTCTTTGCTATTTTTCATTGTAACTTATATATAATTTTATATATTTTATATTCTGTTTTCATTTTTTTCTGAAAGTTAGATATCTTATTCAATATGAAGGTAAAAGAATTTTTGGTATATTTTTATTTTCTCAAATTATATATTGAATGACTTATGTTTGTTATTCCTGATTTTTATAACATTTGGTTCTCTAAATTATTATCTCAACAGATCATTATGGAACCCTTCCTACCAATTCTGAGCATATCACCCGTAGCCGATTGCAAACCAGATTTGTGAACTGTATTCTTAATAACTGCTGTTGCTATTTGCACAAAATAATAGGTGGACTGGTTTTTGCATGAGAACTGGTTTGATTTACATTCACAAAGTGCTTCGGTATTTTGACACCTTGTAAACTTTAGTTAAGAGGCACAAAACTTTGTCCAGGATTGTGTTTTCATCGTACGGTTTAGAAATATTTGTGTTGATTTAACTTTGTGATGCCATAATCTAGTTTAAGCGAACTTGAATTGAGATGTTGGACTGATGCCTGAGATGACTATGTGGTTAAGTGGTGCAGAGATGTACTTCCTCTGAACAAGTAAAACTGGACAATATCTAAGTTTGAATAAACTTAAGATATTGTCCAGTTTTAGATGACTGATACTCTCTGCTGTTTCCTATATTCTGAAACTTATGCTGGTCTCTTTACCTGCTTTAGGAGCCAAGGGGCAAGACGAAGGAAACCGGAAGCAGCTCTCTGAAACGCAAGGAGAACGACTCTGACGAGGAATCTCCTCCCAGAAAGACGACAGTTCATCGGAGAAAGGCAGTTGTGTTTGATAGCGACGAAGACTAACTTTTCTGTGACTGGTGGTGCCTCTCCGATCTTTTTCCTAGGAAAAAGACATACTAGCATAAGTGCACATTCATGCTACAAAGTTGCACCAGGATGATTTTGGCTCAGAAGAGAGATTGCATGGAGGCGGCTTTACCACTTACAGTATCTACACTGACACACAAAAGAATCTTCACAAACCTGCATATTTTTCCAGTATATGATGCTTGTAAGACTTGAGTTCATTTCTGATACTACCTAATGCATTATTCTTGTCACGTTTCAATGGCAAGAATTCTTGGAGACAAATTGATGCAGGTTCTTTCTTTTCTTGTTGCAGTTAGAACATTCCCTCTTGTCAACATATACATCGTGTTCAAACTATCACAATTTCTTTTCTTTGCTGAATTCTGCATGGTATTGATAATTATATTTGTATATAATGGAAGTGTCGGCCCATAGGTGTAGGGTACCGGTCGGCTTAACGCGCGAACCGGTCAGCAATTAACATGGGTGAGCGAACCGGCCTGAACCAATAGGTTAACGTGTCGTGCTTTTTCTGCACCTGCGTGATATGCCCTGCGAGTGTACCTGCTTTGTCATTGGCAAGAATAGCAAATCTATGGTGTTTATGCGGGTCCCGCTTGTTTCACTCTTTATTTCTCCCAGAAATAGCCATCCGGGTAGGGGGGAACGGCGTGACTTAGCCCGTGTAAGAAGTTTTAGCACTTCGTGATCGACCCTCTTGCGTTCATCTAGAGTGCATAAAGGTTTGCACATCAGGAATCTGTTACCGGAGGAAAGCGGAATTAGGGTTTCGGGAATTCCCTCTTCGAGCTCCCAATTCTCCCGTTTCGTTGTGCTCCCGTCTCGACTTGGATCGGGTTGGGTTCGAGGGTAGTCCTCGGCGCCGATGATCTCTGCCTCGGATCCGCTGAGATGAGACCGTTAGAGGACCTCCTCACCGCGGTCTCCCTCGCGGCCGCGCCGGCGGGGACGGAAGCGGAGACGGTTGTGCTTCCGGGACCCGCAGACGGGAGCGCGTCGGTCTCCCCGTCGTGGCTCGTGGGTTGCCATGGGCTCCTGTACAATCTCGCATTGATCGTCCCCTCCGTGATCTTTGTCGCCTACCTCGCGTCTCTGGCGCGGAAGAGCTTCGCCAAGCTCACGAATGGCTACTCTTATCTCATGATTGCCTATTACGCCCTCCTCTGGCTCATCAGCGTTCTCAATCTTCTATGGTGCCTTGTCCAGGTACGGCATTTTAGCTCTTCTTTAGTGCTCCGGATATTTTAAGTGCTAATTGAGTCTCCTTTGGTGAAAACTTGTTTCAATTGTTTATGAATATTGATGGTTCAGTAATTGCTCTTTGTGTCTCGCATGCACTCATAGAAGATTGGCTATTACAAGTTACCCTAGTGCGTGTGTTCGTTGTACTCAAACTTAGGTCGGCGTTGTCCTCAACATGTTTCAACATCAGTAAAAAAAATGCAGGAGACACCACTTTTATCCATTGATGACAACTCAACCAACAATCTGGCGAATATCATAGCTTAGTATCAACTATTGTTTGTTTCCTGGTACCCTTCTGCGTACGTTGATTCTTATGAAGTTTGTAATTAGTTTTTATTTTTATTGAATATTAGATAGATTACTATTTATTCCCTGATAAATAACTTGAATCATGTCACTCACATGATTCTATAGTGTCATAGGTTCGTCAAAGGCAGGGACTTTGGCGATGGGCCATGTAAAAACTTCTTGCTTACTGCAATCTTGTTTTGCTTATTCACAATTTTGCATGCATAAGGAGTAAAATGGAGGATAGTTGCTGATTTCTGGGTTTTGTCAAACATTGGCATGCAAGCAAACTTCTAATGGAAAAACTGGATAACATAGAAATTAATACGTGGTGGTATAATTATAGATTACCAATTCTGATGACAGATAGATGCTGATCATGAACTATGATAATAGTCACTGCTGTATATGGACATTAGGAATCATTGTGGGACAACAAATGTCCCTATTATTTATTGGGAAACAAGTAAAACTAAAAGCAAGGTGTGAAACCATGTGCTGTAGAAGTACATTAAATGTTTGGAACCATTACATGTTTAGTATGTTTAAAGGGAAATTACTTGCAGGAAGCTGATTAATGCAGTGATTTATGATTTTTGAATCCTTACTCGTAGCAAGCCAATCAAGTAATGTGAGTCTATCTCAATGTTCTCTCACCTGTTTATTTGGATGCAGGCATGGCAATGTTCGCCTGAGAAAGAATTATCTTGGAATATGTTGTCATTGTTCACAGAATCTGGGATGTTATTTTTAGAAGTTAGCTTGTTGGCCTTTCTACTTCAAGGAAATCATGCAGGTGGATTGGACGTTTTAACACGTACATTTGTAATATCTGCAGTAATTGTTGCTGCTGATACATTATTGAAGGTAACTAATGATGCTAAACGTTTGTTAATTACTTTAGCAATTAATGTTTTAGACAGAGTTGCTTCTCCAGTTCCTTTATTCTGCTTCTGTTAATGGCCATCCTTGTTGGTATGTGATTGGTAAAAGTTAATTTGTCTTGTTTATGAGATGTGAATTGAGAGGAACTTAAAGTCATGGTATGTGAATTGTGATAGTTTTAGTGAAGAGACCCATAATAGATAAAATAGCCATTACTGTGAGTAAATTGACATACAATACGTCAGAATTCAAGAACATCCCTAGTTGTATGATCGGAAGAGAGGTTTTTAATTTTATGACAATTAGGAGAGGAGCATCATTAACCAACTAACAATGGTATTTATGAGGGTGCCGGGTGAATATGCCCAAGGGGAGGCTAGATCATATCTGGACAGCAGAGGTTGCTGAGTGTGGTTCACAACAGTAAAGAGAGAAAACACTATCTATCACTGGTAACAGTCTAGGGGTGTTCAAATTGAACAGGGAAATCAAACCAAACTGAAACCGAAACTAAACCTAACCGGTTCAAAATCAGTTCGGTCAGAACCGGTTCACCAATGGTTCGGTTTTGAAGGCTATAAACAGTTTTGGTTTGGGGGTACCCTTTTTTGGCTCAATTAATCGGTTCGAGTAAAAGATATTAAGCCGGTTGAGTTCACTACCCTAAGCCCTTAACTGGTTCAAACTGATTAATCAAACCGACCCAAATGCCCAATTTTACAAATAACGTGACCTCAGTTTCACAAATATTGTAGTGTTGCCCAATTGGACTAATATTCCAGTTTGGTTCAATTGAATTAAACCAGTTCAATCAGAAATTTTTTTAAAAAAATTACTTGAAATTATATATTGATTAGCCGAACCGGATTAACCGGTTTTGAATCAGTTTGGTTAGGTAGATCCCGATCAATTCTGGTTCACACTATCTTACTGTAACCAAACTGAATAAAACAAAATGGTTCAGTTCAGTTTGGCTCTTAACGAGTCGGTTCGAACCAGTTTGAACACCCCTGGTAACACTATAAGAAATGCTGATTATAGTAGTAGTTGTGAGAGAGATGAAAGAAGTATGAATGGTAGAAATAAGATAAACTGAATGGAATGAGATACGGTTAAAAATAAATTACGAAGAACAGATACAGACATAAGACAATCAAAATACACTATGGATATGCCAACGAGGGAAATATTAAACAGATGTGTTTTCAATATGCTGCTGTAATCTTATATATGAAATGAAGATGCACTTTGTACAATTAGATATTCCATGCTCAACAGAACACATTACATTCACAAAGTTACTTCAAACTTGTGCATAGAACATCAAGGAGATTCTTAATGATCATAACAAAGTTAATGTATTTAATGTCTAGGAATATGTTGATGGTGATGGTATACTTCTCCCAGCTCCTCCCCCTTCCTCTATCTAGGTATATCATTGTTATATCTAGGCAGATTATGGCATCTGATACTTCTTTTCTATATTCCCAGCATCACCAGTTATTTGATTTTGTGTGCACGGCCTATATATGTACATATGTATGTAATGTATTTTTTTGTCGATGTTTTTCTTGTATGTGTGTATGTAAAGCATATATGGTTCAGCACATGCATTAATGCTTCTATGATTGACTACTTTGCGTATGTATGTGTATTTCATATGTAACATTTACGTATGTTTATGTATGTTCTGCACTTGTGCTTATGAAAATATGTATTTCATGAGTACTTTATATATGCATGCGTTTGTGTGCATGCATCTTCGACAGGTATTTTGTTTTTTGTTGTGGATAGACTGTTATTATGGTTCTAGCAATAAAATAGCTGACATGATGTTTCATTTTCTTTTTCAGGCAATCTATATATTTGGTTTCGGGGTTCCATTATTTGCAGACAACAATGAAACAGCACATCAAGCAAGATGGGGTTTGTGGATTGTCCACAAGTTGTTGCTTACTGCAGTCTATGGCTCCATTTTTTGCATGCACCACTCAAAGTGGAGAGAGAGGTTGCCAGGTGATCCTCATTTTGGTATGGCTATTATGTGTGAACATTGTGTTGTATGTTGTTCTCTTGGAATCTTTTAATTTTTGTCCTTCCTGTTAGCAGCAAGACCAGCATTCTACAATTATGTTTGTGTTATGCTGTTATTAAATACAATGTCCCTGTTTGGTTGTATGCTTGCGGGAAATGGAGCTGGATTCGGGATCTGGTATCATTTATAATAGTCTTTTCGATCCTACTACAGATGTTAGAGGTTTTGCTGCCAAAAGCTAATCCTGCTTCTTGTTGCAGGTTGTCCAATCTTATAACCGTATGCTACCACTCTCTCTATCTTCCGCTTCTTTATGTGATCTTCCTGGCAGATTTTTTCCAGGTCTGCTTCCCTGTTCCCTTGCCGAAATTTCTCTGGTTTGGCTAGTGTATTTTTTTAAGTTTGATATTCTACAACGACTTGCTGTATGAATTTGTGTACAGGAAGAAGATTTGCGCTTAGAGAACGTGTACTACTCCGAGATGAAAGATGCTGGTTTCTTCGATGACGATTGGGATTAGTATGTCAGTCAGATAGGTTTCTGTCACCTTTGAAAATAAGTGCATTGCAACTATACGAGTCTCATCGATATCGCATATTTGATATTTCAGTACATGTCTTTGTTCTTTTACTCCTTTTTGATCTTCTAGGACAAGTTGCATCTTGGAATGTAATATTATATGTGTGGTGACGACAGGTCTACTATTCTGTGTCACGTTGCTCAAAGCATGTCATTTTTTCTGTAACATGATATCAAAGAGGAACAGCCCTTTCAAAATCAACGGTGGCAAAATTAAAGTTAAAAAGAAGAAAAGTGAGTCTACAATAACTTCTTTAAAATACATACTTACTGCTCGATGTGAGCAGTAGCGGTATCTATCGGTTCTCGACAGAAGATCGATACAGGTGATACACGGTGTATCTTATATCGGTATGTTCAATGATCGTTAAATCGATACGGATTGATAATGTAAATCATGATTATTACTACAAGAAGACATATCAAACAAGTCATATAATTAATTAATGTATTTGTTGCAGGGGTCCCTCATTCTAGTTGGACTTGGTACCACTGTATGGAGCCAAGCTGGCCATCGATCTCTAGCTCACATACAGACCTGACAAGGTGAGAAACAGCATCATCAACAGTGTTGAACCCGGCAAGATCCGGTGGCAATGCATTGGCAGGCCAGTTCTCCAGCCAACCCTTCAACCTCAGCCGGAGTTCTTCCTCCGTTACAAACTCTTCGCTTTTGCCGGGCTCCAAAAGGACGTAAGTGTCCGATTGTAGATGTGCTCTTCTCCTTCTTACTGCAGAAACCTGATCACGATTTCCCAGTCGATTATACAAGCTTTGGATTTCCTAACATCGAAATCCATCGGAAAAGGAATGAAGAAAAGCCATATTCTCACTAAAGTTATGTCAGCAGCATAGAGAGAGTTCTAAGTCTTAAAATTCATACTTCTGCTCACTTCTTTACAGCATATACATATCTACAGAGAGAGAGAGAGAGAGAGAGAGAGAGAGAGTTTGTGTCGAAGCTAACCTTCACGTGAAGCTTGTCATGCATCAATCTGTTTGGTGGTTCCGAATTAGGCAGACAAAAAACATTCCCACCAGTGATGACCGACCCTTTCCTGCTGCTGTATGAAGATCGTCTGTGTAATCTTGAAAGATGATTATCTACAGAAAAGGCAACGCGCATGAGAATTCTCCCTTTTAATTAAAATAATTAGGTATACAGTTTATAAGAGCTTCTCAGGTATAAAAAAATTGGTTAAATTTCAGAATTGCACCGTACAACATTGAGATTATTCACAACAATTATTTGTAAAACCAGAAATTAAATTTTGAACTATCAAGTGAAATGTTTACTTTGTGATCGACGGCGGCAAGCCGCCATACATTTTGACTAAAGATGTTACCCCTTTCTATGTTCTAATCATGACCATCAAGTAAAACTCTATGAGTAATTTTGTTCGTGCTTGTTGCACAAGTGATAGGTCTCATATTCGAATCCATATGTGAGTGTCATGTACGCTACGAGTCGAAATCAGCCCTCGAGCTAACCCTAAGCATAGACATATTTATTGTCAAATTAGATCAGAAAATAATGGCTGTAATAAAGCCAGAAGTATTCTCCAACATGAAACCGGTCTCTAGCCTGCCTAGGAAGAACTGTGAAGTCATACATCAAAGAGATTACAGAAAAGAGAGGGTTTGAAGGCTCAAGCAAACAAACATGGGAGTATATACTTGTGTCTTGGAAGGAAACCCGAGTGTCGGCTTCTGCAAACACAACACCTGAAATTTTCTATAGTTTGATGGAAATCCAACCAAATATGAAGATTATTATGGCGTATCATTTAGTTCATCCTCTCTTTTGATCACCGATGCTAGACTATAGTATAAATCAGCATAAAAGTGATCCTATATTGTTTTTGATTCGATTGACATGCAATAATATGCTTATGCGAGTACACTAATCACTCCCTACGAAAGTAATATGAATGAATGCTTTTGTAATGGTCGATTTGGGTACCACCAGCTCTGCATATGGGGTGATCTTGCAGGACTTGGCTCTTTCGATCATTTCCTCAAACATCCTGTCTTCATCTACATTTCCTTTACTCTCCGACCGACCAACAGAAGAAGCACAGCACATCTTAAATCATCTGAGAGTGGCAAAAAAAGAAGTACTCGCTCCTCACAGATCTAACAAAAGGAATCCAACCAAAACAATCATCAGCTTGGCCCAAACTCACTCCTGAGTTGTAGCAACAGAGGCGCAGAAACAGTTCATGTTTTCACCCATACGCCACTCACGATTCACCGAATAAACTCTTCTCTGCTTGCATTAATTCCTCCTAATCCATCATCTCATATATGCAAGCAGCACAAGGGAAGAAAAGAAAGAAATCTCGAGACCAAGAAAGACATACCAGGAATCGTCCGAAACCCATGCCTGAGAGTATACATCCTGCAAGCCATTACCACTGTCATCCGTCGCGAGTCCTACCGCTTCTACCCCGAAGCATTCATTCTTCATCCGTCCGAAGAATGAGAGGTCCGGATGAAGCCCGGCGCGGGAGGGAGGATAACGTAGGAAGAAGGATACGAGTAAAGATAACGTCAAATGGATGATGAGTCAGTCGCATTCGACATCATATTGTAATGTCATATTATCATATTACGACGTATCGTAAGATATCATATCGTAATCTCATCATTTAATTAACATATATTAAAATCCTTCACATATCATCATATTTGCCCCCTTTTAAATTTTATTCAATCACTTCCTGCCATATTAACATTAATCCTTTTTTAATTAGAAATATATATAGAAATATAAAAAAAACTTGAAACATGCTAATATTTTTCACATCACAACAAATTCTCATAAATGGATATTCTTAGTTTCTTGCATTCAGTCATAAATACACACAAATAATTTTAATACTAATTATGTATAATAATATAATTAATAATGACACCCATATAAAAGAAATATTTATTCGGCGCACAAGACTCCCGCCAATATGACTAATGGTTCTCATACTTCAAAAATTTGGTCTCCACATATATAAATCAAAATATGCACATAAAAACGTATTAAACTTCATAGTTTCTCCGTATCATACATATCAAGATCCAAATAGATTGTTCGCATGATAAAACTTTCATTGAAGTCGAGAACTAAACACCAACATTGAACGTTTGGCAATGGATACATTTTACACTGGTTAAAAATGTTCATTCTCTATCATAAGAGGAGATCATAAGCGCAATCTTGTGCAGTAGGCCGTATGCGCTCTTCTCATCCGTGGCAGATGCAGCTGCCCACTCCTGATACTTGTGAAGACTTCCGGTGAAGTCGGTGAATAATCCATCGACCCCAATTTTGTTTAGCCAGTACGCGTACTCGGAATATGGGTCTTGATGGAAATCAAAGTGTAAGAAAGAATTCTCATTCCTGTAGGTGTATGGATGTACCTACAATTAACGTAAAAGTGTAAAACAATCGATATCAGCATTTTTCAGATAATTCATTTGTCAAGTACAAAGCGAGGGGATATCAAGGATAAACTTCTAAACCATCTAAGCACCTGAAATGCTGAACAAAAGCAAACGATAAGCTGTCAGCAAACAACTAATCAATGGCAACATGTAAAAGAACATAGTTCTGGGTATCATATGTTAGGCATCTCCCAGGTAATTTCCAAACAAAATTATGACTAAACAACTCTCAAGGTGTTTATTATGACTTTGGTTGTACTTCCAAGCAAGAAATTGCCTATACATATGACCATCATAAACTGAAGACAGAGTAAAACAATCACTAACGTGATAATTGCAAAGCTCATTATGTGCATCTGCAGCATAAACAAAGCACAACCAACAATACAGATGCAAAAAAATAAAGAAAACCAATTAAAGGAAGATGATAGATAGAACTAACAGAGAGGAGGCACGAGAATGGAAACAAACAGCTTACCTGAAGATTATGTGCATGTGCTCTATCAACAAGATCAGAGGGTGTAGTCAAGTGGTTATTTTCTGGGGGAACAATTGTGTCCTTCCAGGGTCCGATTCCAACCACATAGCTTCTGATGTATTCAAGAAAACTATCTGAAGTAATTTCCCAATATGACTGCAACAAACAAAAAAAAATTAGTATGCATAGTGAACCATAGAAAATTGCAGAAGATAGTCACCAAACTAATTATGTCAAATCAAATATAAAACAAATTCTCATAAATGGATATTCTTAGTTTCTTGCATTCAGTCATAAATACACACAAATAATTTTAATACTAATTATGTATAATAATATAATTAATAATGACACCCATATAAAAGAAATATTTATTCGGCGCACAAGACTCCCGCCAATATGACTAATGGTTCTCATACTTCAAAAATTTGGTCTCCACATATATAAATCAAAATATGCACATAAAAACGTATTAAACTTCATAGTTTCTCCGTATCATACATATCAAGATCCAAATAGATTGTTCGCATGATAAAACTTTCATTGAAGTCGAGAACTAAACACCAACATTGAACGTTTGGCAATGGATACATTTTACACTGGTTAAAAATGTTCATTCTCTATCATAAGAGGAGATCATAAGCGCAATCTTGTGCAGTAGGCCGTATGCGCTCTTCTCATCCGTGGCAGATGCAGCTGCCCACTCCTGATACTTGTGAAGACTTCCGGTGAAGTCGGTGAATAATCCATCGACCCCAATTTTGTTTAGCCAGTACGCGTACTCGGAATATGGGTCTTGATGGAAATCAAAGTGTAAGAAAGAATTCTCATTCCTGTAGGTGTATGGATGTACCTACAATTAACGTAAAAGTGTAAAACAATCGATATCAGCATTTTTCAGATAATTCATTTGTCAAGTACAAAGCGAGGGGATATCAAGGATAAACTTCTAAACCATCTAAGCACCTGAAATGCTGAACAAAAGCAAACGATAAGCTGTCAGCAAACAACTAATCAATGGCAACATGTAAAAGAACATAGTTCTGGGTATCATATGTTAGGCATCTCCCAGGTAATTTCCAAACAAAATTATGACTAAACAACTCTCAAGGTGTTTATTATGACTTTGGTTGTACTTCCAAGCAAGAAATTGCCTATACATATGACCATCATAAACTGAAGACAGAGTAAAACAATCACTAACGTGATAATTGAAAATTTACCTGATTAACAGATTGTAACAAGAATTATACTTCAATCAACATAAATGTATTTATGCGGTCACTGATACATAATTCAACACTCAAAATTTAGTTTAGTTACAAAATATAGCAGAATATCCTTGTTTGGGCACAAGCAAACCTGATTTGTGTCTTGCGTTGGCATGGTGAAGTCATCAATTAAGAATATTTTTGGAGAATCTGTCATGTTTGAAATGTATATTAAAGAAGTTGGAGCAAAAGACTGTATGAACACTGGTTGCTTCAGCCAATCCTCCGACATGTATGCACCTTTATACCCATACTTCAGTAGCAACCCAACAAACTTGTCCTCAAATTTCTTCCCATGGGGCCATTTGACCTGCGAAAATGGAAAAACTATGAAAATCCTCCTAAGAGTTTAATGACAGAAGCACATAAAATAATTAAGCGGTCACTATGTTGTTTGAAGAAACATTACAGGAAAATTTTCTCTCCAAATTTTTTTACATTGAATCTATAATTTGATTTATTGGTGATGCAGATACATTCTCAGGAGTCAGGACAAATACAGATCACTCACATGCTGATTGATGAAAACTGGATTTTTGATCTCTGGGTATATTCCAACAATTCTGTTGGCATCAAGTGCAATGGCAATGAACTCCTCAAACGTGATAATTGAAAATTTACCTGATTAACAGATTGTAACAAGAATTAGTGTTGCAGAAATGTAATGTTAAACAAGCCAATTTTTCTATTAGTCATCGTCAAAAGGTCAACATTATAACATTCCAACTATAAAGTACAAATTTCCCAGGACTATTCCAGATATACTTCCAAGGTCTAATGAAGATAAATACATGAAACCATTCAGCTACCTGTTAAATTTTCATCCAATTCAATCGCTTAGACCATTGTACCTCATTTTGATAGACTAAAGAAGTCAATCAATCAGGTTCAGAAACCTACATTATCATTGTTAATGTTAAATGATTTTCTTGTTTGGCAAAAACCATGTAGAAACTGGGTATCCAAAAGCCAAATCCAGCAGGATTACTGTCCAAGCCTAAGACTGAAATATTTTCAGCCTGAAACGTTTGTGCTCAAGAACTGTTCTAGGGACTCAGCTAAACTAAGGGGAGAACTGTTGGCAGGTCATGCCAAAGCATTAATTTATTTATCATATATATGAAGGAAAGATAAGTGACAAAAAAAATTGAGTTGATATTATCTGAATAAAACAAGTAAATTGAAACAAAAGGAAAAAGTATTATAAGAAAGAGCATTGCAAACTAAATTAAGTGTACATATCATTGAAAAATTCATCAAAATTAAACCCAAATAAGCATACCGTTATACTGTTGATCTCGGAATGGATACCTCTGCTTCACTCTAAGTGATTTAAGTTCATCAAGTGTAAAATCCACTGTAGATAAGCCAAACAGTATGATGTCAGTGGCAGTGGTGCTGATGCAGTTTATAAGACATGAGAAATCAAAAGATACAGTGATCCACATAACCACAGACTGCTTAATCCTCGGTTTTCCAATATCAACTAAACAGAATTTAACTACAGCAGTCAAATATTTTACATTTGTCATCCAATTGTTAGGACCATTTTAGTAACAAGACATCTTAAGATTTGCAGAGTTGACCAATAAAATCAGTCTAAAAAGTTTCAAACCATCCAATTTGTGCTGACGAAACTATTTGGGAACAAGACCAATAGAACAATTAATTGTAGGAACACATACCTACAAACAAAACCAATAGAAAAATTAATTGTAAGAACACATACCTACAAAGTACCCAGTCATGTTAGACCCTTGAACTTCATAGGTTCTTTTGCGATCGGCAAACTCCTTATGTTTGGCAATATCAGTTGTATCATCAAGTATTACATCATGAAAGCAAATTAACGAGCCATCTTTACTTGCAAGGATATCAGTCTCTATGAAGTCGGCACCTTCTTCGATGGCTCTCTGCAAGAACAACCAAATACTATTTTAGATTTGGAATAATCAAGGAAGCATTATCACTTCGCTACACATAGTTTGACTTCTCATAGCATCTTTGGGCTTCATGTAGGTTCCAAAATAATACTTATTCTGTGAGGACTCATCTCCTGAAACAAATAGATAGATTAAAATTTTCTAAGACTATGCCCTTTCTTTTTATGTTGATGTTTACTTGACCATCAAGAGTTGCCTTATCACAAGGTTTCCTAATAATCAACATCAGGTAATATAATTAGAAATCAAGATTGTCATTGGTGATTATAGGTGAGAAGAACAAACATCAAAATAAGTAATTTCAGAAATGCAGATATCAGATGGCTGAGGTCATAGCTAGGATCCATTCATGGACTTTTATTGATGACAAAAATTCAATGATTCTGTCATGCTTCAAACAGGATCATAAGACAAATAATCCAGTTGCTTGCTTGCTTAATCTGAACTCTTATTCTGTATATTATTACATGTGGTCCTCAGAGAACACAAACTCAAGTAGATATTGTTCAAAAAATCATGTGCAAAGCAATTCTCAGCCAGTAAAACATGGAACATTTGTCAATTGATAATCAGAATGAAGTAAATAATCATAATGGCAGATCACAGAAAAATATTCTATGGTCCTCTGATCTTGCAACTCAAGTTGGTTTATACATACCATATAGGCAGCAGTTGTTTCTTCGGGAATCTCTCCATTCGAACCCCGATGAGCAATGTTATATGGTCTCGATATCTGCAGGGGCTGTTTGACTTTGTTGTCTTGTTTGCTTGGCAGCGGGTAGATTGGCCTCCCGATGGTCAAGTTAAACAAGGAGAAAAGAAGCAAAGAGGCAAACCCTGCCAAAAGAAGAAAGAAACATGTTGAGCACCATCTTGAGTCAAAATATCACAAGGCAATAGAAACTAGTAAAAATGATCATCAGTTTTTACTTTCCCAATACCATAAAATGGAACATATGTTTATGAAACAAAAAAGAAGGCACGAATGCATGAGAAAAGCAAAAGAAAATATAGACAGAAAAATCTCTCAGTTTGAGCACCATCTTGGATCCTGATATCATTAGAAATGCAATATAAAGCCAGCACTTGGCCAAATTGAGAACTTAGTAGATATTTATTGTTTCAGGATGATAAAATCGACAACGTGTCTATGTAAAAAAAGCAGAAGAAAGTGGACGTCAGCAATATGACTCAGGAGTTTGACTGACACCAGCAATGCAAATGAACAAGCAACACAAATTTCAAATCTTAACAATTGTGATGACCCATAACAACATTTTCAAAATGATCAAATTGACGAGTAACTCACCTAAATGAAGAAAAGCACGACACAGATGCATGACAGAAGCAGAAGTAAAGATAGCAAAATTACTCATTTCACACACCATATTAAGTCCACATATCAGAAGAAATGCAAATGAATAAGCAATATAAAGCCCACAGGTGACCAAAACAGAACTCAGTAAATGCGATCATCACTGTAGTAACCAAAAGTATAACAAGAAACAGATGCATGACAAGAGCAGAAGTATACATAGCATGGTTACTCAAGATGGCAAACGATCACCTATAAACAACCCTCCGACATTGCCGACGTTTGGTTCATATATACTGAACATCAACCATCATTTATTGACATGAAGAAAAGATCTTTCCACTTGAGAACATGAAAAACGGCAAATTTTCTTGATCCCTCGAAACAACCCCACCCCAAATCGTCAATCGAAGAAAAGATGGCGGAGATCTCATCAAACACAGGGCACGAGGAGGGAGGAAACACACGACACGAGTCGAAATAACATAACGAATCCATTCAATTAGAGACGAGAGCAAGAGAAGCAGGGAAAGAGAGCTCACAGAGGGATGCCATGATATCCTCCTCGCTTCCTCCCCTGTCCCCCACTCCGAGCCTCTTCTCCCAATCTAACCTCAACCGGGGCGAAGCCCGCACTGGACTAATTGTGGGGAAATGAAATCGATAAATATATAGGGGCGAAAAAAGAATATTCGGCGGAATAATAGGAGGCAATGGGATCGTTGATGATTTCACACTCGATTAGAATAAATACAGTGATTGAACGCGGAATAATACCTCCAAGCAAAAGCGACGATCGCACGGACTTCCTGGTGAGGCGATGGATTGTTGATTCAGGTTTGGTGAGGGAATACATCCCCAGATTGGATTGCTACTGGCAGCTGAGAGCATACGTTACTTCTCGAACAAATTCCCTAAAAAATTCTTTCATTTTATCCTTTTTGTCTACAATTTCTTTCCCCTAATTTCGAACATGACAAACCTACCCTCTCTTCTTTTATAAAACCCATTCTCATCGAACAAACTAATTGAATTGAACCGATCTAAAATATAAACCAAACCCCCCCCAACCCCAAAAAAACAAAAAAAAAAGCAGCTAATAGATTAAATAATATTAATATATATTTTATATTAATAAAAATAAAAAAGAAACTAAAATTATAAAAATAATTGAACAATAAAGATCTTATAATTTCAGCTTAAATTGAAAAAATAACAAAATAAAAAAGTTTAAACTTTAATAATCGAATTAATCGAAATTAGGTCTTTTAGTTGCGAAAAAAAATAGAATAAATTATCAATTAGGGTTTTATTATATTCTTTCAATGTTTCGTTAAATATTAATATTTTTGGATAATAACATATCTAAGTTACATAGTTGTATTTGGACTTACTCAAAAACAGTAAACTCACATCCCACCCCTTTTTTTAATTTTTAAATTTTTTTAATAAAACTTACAAATAACTTTAAAATACCTAAATGATTATATTTTTATATTTTAAAATAAATAAAAATAGGTTTTTTTTTCTCCCTTTTTGTGAAATCATGACTTTTTATTTTATTTTATCCAATTTAAGATATATATACCAAAACCTTGGGACAAATAGATGTTAAATATTGTTATAGAAAGTGTTCAAAGATTTTAAAGACACAAAAAAGTTTTTGAGGACTTGAGTTAGTTATACCATTTTTGGGTCCTATTAAAAAATAATATAACTCATATCTCAACTTTTTTAAAAATTCTCACAAATAACTTACAAGTGTATTATTATCAAACCATCAAAAAGATTTTTTTCAGTCCTTTAAAAGGGTGAAATTATTATTTTTTATTTTACTTAATTTAAGGTGAATTTATCACAACTTTGGGATAGAAATCACTCGTAGTATATAACTCACATTCCATAATTTTCAAAAAAATTCAAATATTTATATATATTTACAATATTATTTAATTTATTAACTATTATTTATTTTGAACGAATTTAAATTTTGGGTCGCATTCAATTAATGGGTTTGAAAAGCGAGAAAGAAGAGAAAACGACAGAATTTGCCCCTCTTCTTTAATTAGTATTGATCGCAGTTGATTGGCGTGTCAATTGGGTCGGAAACGGCACTAAGTCAAAAACATATTTATTTATCTCGCAGAAACATCTTTCGTAGCCGATTAAGGATCACGCGGCGACGTACGTGAACTGTTGTTGCCCATACCAAGTGGAACCCACCATTCTGACGAATTCTATTCGAGAGTAACGACGACGTGTGATAAACGAGTATTTAAAGAACTTTGTGGCTTTCGAGGCATTTGACTCGCGAGTCGCGTGCTGACGGGTGCGCCTTTTTCTTTTGGGGCACGCCTGACAGACGATACCCTATAAATTATCGGCCCATGCCCTTTTAATAAGCATTTCATCGAACGATTTCCGCGCGTCCTTCAGGCTGCCAGATCTATAGAACACATAGATGATGGAGTTAAGACCGCCGGAGTTGGGCGCTCTTTGAGCCTCCTAAATCGGACACATTTCTTAACGCGTTTGCGGACGATGAAACAGAGCTAGAACTCGTCACAAAAGCATGACTACGACGACGGCGACGAGAACACCAACGACTGAAAACGACTCGGCGGAGTGGAGAAGGTTGAAAGTTTGAAAGAAGACCTGCGGTGGTGGATTCCCTCGAGCAGCGGGCGATGGTCGTCTTCCATTGCAGGCGCGCGCGTTGATTCCACGGGAGCGCGAGGGTCAATGGCAGGCCGACTTGGACTTGGGAAAGCTGGAGGCCAACAGTGGTGGTTGAGCAGAGACAGTCCCAAGTCAGCCTTTGGAACCAATATGAAGAAGACTCTGCACACATACTACAATTTGTAATACAAAGGCCAAATTATTAATTGTTTTAGAAAATAATAATAGATAAAATAACACTTCACCAAATATTATAATAAGGCAATGCCAAAAAAAAAAATCATTTTTATTTGTTTTTATAGGTAAAGAGTGAATATGAATAATTCCTTATATTTACTATATTAGGTTGAAAACTCAAATCTAATAATATTACGTATGACACGTAGATAATCTGACGATATATCACCTCCAACAGGTTGATACATAGCATAATTATGTAGAAAAATATGGATTTTTAGTTTCACAATAGTTATAGAGTTAGAAATTCAATACCTAATAAAAAGTCATTTATGAAATCCTCATAATTGGATTTAAGATCTCTAACAGACATGATATAATGGAATCCACACATTAAACCTTGCTCAATGGTAATGCAACATTAGCAGTCTTTTGAGTAACTTAAATTGAGAAGACAATAACAAAGAACATGATGGATCTGCCAATGGATGGCATCACAGACCACATGCTTCACATATTGCTTAAAGAATCCAAATAAGTATGATGCTATGTTCTGATTACAACTTGTATATAGAATCAACTGAATCCAAACAAAGTTCCTCAGAAGAAGGGAAAAAAACCACAAAGCTGTGCCAGTGAAAAATTCATGTGCAAGATAACATAAAAATGACACTCATTAATAACATTCTGAGCAAACCAGAATTAAAAGAAGAAAATCCTCACAATTTCCACAAGAGATGCATCATTCACTCGATCGCAAGAGGAAGAAAAAGAAACCCTGTTCTTTCTGATAGCTTCGTCCCAGTTACTGGGATTTACCATTCTGAAGTAACCCAAATGGTTCTAACATGTGATGAGGCAAGCCATCACAAGAATTTTGATGGCAATGTACTGACAACAATGTGCCTCAGTGGGTGAGCCACATCACGGCTGCCTGCATGCTTGACAAACTCAGCAGGGCTGAAGAAGCTGCCATGGCACACGCACACAATCTTGACTTCCTCCCCCTTCCCGTACTTGTAGAGCAACCCTTCGATTCTTCTTCCGTTCGGTCCATCTCCTATCGTGGAAACACAAGGCATGTCTTGGATCATTTTCTTTCCCACCTTTTCTAGTACCTTGTTTTTGGGTCCTCCTCGTGCAGCCTTCCTCGGCCGGTCATCCTCCTCGGTGACACAGGTAACATGTTGTGCTAATACTGTAGCTTTTGGCTTACAAATGCTTCGATCAGACAACAATACTGTTGCAGTCAAGGAGCTCCTGACCTCCGACATGTTGCTTAATCCTGAGATAATAAACTCTTATAAGTAATGACAGTGAAGTCACAGATTGTCAGCATCGAGGTAATGTGTTCGAGACAAAGACATAGATAGGAGGAACAACTAAAGTAATCTCAGTTCAAATTATTTTTTAGTGATATTCTCACAGCTAAAATGATAATTGGATTAAGCGACATCAAAAAGGTTACCTTTAACACTAAGATAAATAAAAAGACTTCTCTCTCTATTTCTTTCTCTTTCTCTTTCTACTATGTGTTGCCACCTCCTCATCCTCTCTCTCTCAATTCTCCGCTCCCCTCCAGCTGAACCTGTTCCAGCATTCTAATAGGCACGGGGTGCACCGGCATAACATACATCCGACCATACTCATCTGCCTGAGGACCGGTTACAGAACTGGATGAACATTTGAAACATTGGTTGTGCAACACATCAACTTTTGGCTTACATAATTGTCATTTGGATCAACACACCAATCCCATCAATACAATCCTGAACTCTTTTAAAACACAATCCTTCTTGATCGTGAGATAAAAAATTGCAAGGCTACATGAGAGGCTTTATCCATGATCAATCTCTTCAACTTAGGCTACAAAGGTCAAACTGGATATCAATGAGTAATGTATTTGTTTATTTCTCATTTTAGTTTAGTTACTTGGATTTCCCATGTAATGGTGCAAACCACCAAGTCCAAACCAACTTATTTTCTCCATTTCAGTGAGTTTACACAACAAAATCAATCTCTGCAACAAGTTAAACCTGAGCACCAGATTTTTGTGAAATGTGATGCTAAGCATAGTTTGGAGTATTGTCTGATCATGGTCAAACTCATCCACTTATTTCATTTTAATGTTGAAATATATTGCAGTCTAGCAAAGGTCTATTTTGGTAATAGAATAATCAGGGAAGAAATCTTAAGGAGCTACTGTCTTCTACAATCTTGACATTCTGACTGCTTAGTGCTGGTTAACATGGACCTCTCGAGCGACATGGGGACAAATGCCCATGTTAAGCAGAAGATAATGAGCAGAAATCAAATTGTGCGGCCAATTATAAAGTTGCCTATCAGTGTGAGGTGTTTATGTGGCCAGCCACTGGAACATCACTCAAACAATTAACAACAAAAAATTGCTGATGTCTTGCAATTTGCTAGAGCAGATCCAAATTCCAAAGTGTTGAACCATGATGACTTTAAATAACTGGTAATATGATGAAGATTTAGAACCTCCAGGGAAAAATTAGTCTACCATGTACTACAGGAACCTAATAATCCCATCATTTTAAAGAACATACAATGGTAAGGTGATCGATCTGTAAAGATAACTTCTGTGAGGAATTGAATGTCAAGCTACTGACTCTTAGATCTCCTCCCAAGACCAGTTTATGTCCAAACCAATCCGAAAGGCTTATTAAACAAGCTAATGAGTCATTTCAGAAAGCAGATGAGGAGACAAGCATTAATGTCGAATTTTTTTACCTTGATTTGGCTGGCTGTCGATGGCATACAAGCTGGAGCAGCTGCTTCCCTCAGATCCAATCGAGACGGGCGATGCCAGCCCGAAGCGTTTCGATGCGTCCACTCTGCCGGCGGTGTCAGCCCACGCCGGTGGCCTGTGAAGGACGACCCCTTTCCGAAACCTTGCGAATTCCTTGTCAAAGATCTTGTTTTTCCAGCCTACAGTACCATTGGCCTCCAATCGCTCCAAGCACTGCAACTCCTTGCTCTTTCGGTGCTCTACCTCGGCCTCCGCCTGCAGGGAGCACGTTCTCGCGACCGGAGGATTCACGGAGAAGTCGCGCTCCGTGGGAAACGTCGAGAACGAAGAGGGCCGGACGAGCCTCATCTCCTTGGGTTCCAGCCCAACACGTCCGCCTAAGGAAAGACCGAGGCTGAGCTCCGTCTCTCCCGACCCTCCATCCCCCCAAGGCGTCCTCTTCTCCCCCTGTTCCCCGCTGCCAGCTCCAAATCGCGTCAAGAAATCCTTCTGGCAGCCCGGTGCACGCGCAGAGAGCTCCTCTTCCATTGCCAAGCCACACGTAACGCTTGCAAAATTTTATCTATGGTCAAAATTATGAGCAAAATATGCAGATGTCAGGGGAGGGAAGAGGGAAGGTAAAAATAACTGGATATTTGGAAGGCGGAAGGATAATTCAGTTCAAAATTTCTCCTAACAGGAAGAGAGCTCCTTTTCCATTGCCGAACCATACAAAAACGCTACCAAGAAACAATTTTTATCGCATTGAGACGACGGTAACTTGCTATCGCTGGCGATAACCTCCAAAAATTTGCGGAAGAACTCGGAGAAGGGTGCGGTAAGCCATGAGAGGAAGGAAGAATGGTGAGAAAAAAATCACTTTTAGAGGGTGGAACAATAATCCAGCCCAAAAACCTCTCATACAGAAAGAATGGAGTCGGATGAATCAGAGAGAGAAGACATCAAGAGCGATCCAAGGACAATCGGCC
This sequence comes from Musa balbisiana, assembly GCA_004837865.1. Lineage (NCBI taxonomy): Eukaryota > Viridiplantae > Streptophyta > Magnoliopsida > Zingiberales > Musaceae > Musa > Musa balbisiana. Next base: position 39,801,108 of record CM017193.1, read on the forward strand.
GGGACGGATGCAGGGTGTGGAGCGATGGAGCCCGCCGCCGAGGCGGGTCGTGCCAACCAAGCCACGTGTCGAATAGAATGACGACCCCGCATCCGTCTTTAATATCCTGGGAAGTAATTAGGCGCCACGTGTCCGGTTTATCGGGACACGTGTCGGGCACACTTCACCGGTTCGAGGAGTTATTCCCCTGTGTTGGTGGTCTTTTGGTCACCCGCTCTTCAACCTGCGTGGTAACTAGTCAATATTTTGGGGCCACAATAAGTGGCTGTGGGGTCATCACAGCAAAGATAGCAAAGGTGGAAGAGTTAGTTGGAGCCTACGCGTAGCGGAAGAATTTTACTTTTTGTTATGGGGAACGGCGTAAGCGATGGAACAGCGGGCGGCTCCACACCCCCTGTTTATAAAAGAATAGCCGTACACGTTCAATCACACCAAAGATGGCGTCGACCAACGCACTTTGTCCGGAGATCGGCGTACGTCGCTTTTTCTTGTGGGTCCCGACGCTTAACAGTTAATCATGTGGCTCCATCAGTCCGTTAAAAAAAAAGGTGGTTCCATGAGAGCAGCGGCGATGAGTGTGGGCATGCTCCGTATCGTTAGAGCATCACATGCTATGCACGTGTGCCGATACCACCCTCGGCCACCATTGAGGGATCCATTGGCCCCACCTCATTTTACCGAGAGCGAGAGTGGGTACCAGTGCATGGGGGGACCTTTTACAAAAAGAACGATCCAGGATGCCCTTTTGCACCCACACACATAGCGAACACCATCACCGACCATGATATGTTCTATTTAGGTGGGCTCCACTGGATCGCCAATCACAAGCAGGGAAGTGTGGCCACGGCGACCGACGTGGGTCCCACCTTAAAGATATCCAATTTGCGTCAAGATCAGTGCTTACGAGACGAGCTAAAAACAAGCATTCAAACGAGCTATGCACCTGTGGCGATACCAGCCTCGGCCACCATTGAGGGATCCATTGGCCCCACCTCATTTTACCGAGAGCGAGAGTGGGTACGAATACATGGGGACCTTTTACAAAAAGAACGATCCAGGATGCCCTTTTGCACCCACACACATAGCGAACACCATCACCGACCATGATATGTTCCATTTAGGTGGGCTCCATTGGATCGCCAATCACAAGCAGGGAAGTTGTGGCCACAGCGACCGACGTGGGTCCCACCTTTAAAGATATCCAATTTGCGTCAAGACGAGCTAAAAACAAGCATTCAAACGACTCCACTGGGGATCGAACCCAGAATCTCTGGTTCCGTAGACCAGCACCTTATCCATTGGGCCATGGAGTCCAATGTGCTTATCGGTTGAACCTCAATTTAATGATTACTATTACTAACTTCTTAAGACAACCTAAAACTGTTGTATATAAATAAACGACTCCACTGGGGATCGAACCCAGAATCTCTGGTTCCGTAGACCAGCGCCTTATCCATTGGGCCATGGAGTCATACGCTATAGTTGTTTGAAAATATATTTTATATATAATATCTTTCGCAAACAGGATTCCAGCAACACGATTATGTTCTGATCACCCAGAAGCCAGGAACATGAGCATCTCAATCATCCCAAAGGGATGAGCAAAAGTTCTAAGGATAGTTTCTTATCCTACTGAACTTTGTTCTCTCGCATTACTATATCATCATTATGCCTTCACCTAGATTCTTGACTTGATGGTTCGAAATGCTACCATCTGTCATATGAATTTAGGGGAGAAAGCCTGGAACAAATGAGCAACCATGGTTAACCACCTGCAAAGCTTTTGACAGACTTGGAGAAGATAAAGCAGGATTACTGTATATATATTGTGCCTTAGCTGTATCCATGGGAGGTGATTTGGTCTTAGAGTTGTTGGTGGCTCAGCAGCATTTGCTGCATCAAATTTGGTCGAAATCCAGTTTATATGCACTCAGAGTGGAGATTTGGGTGTCTTGGAAGCTGCTAGTTTTTCCTTTCTTTGTTGATTGCCTGGTGAAGTTTCTCGCTTATCTCCAACTGTGTCTCGCTACCTTTCTCGATAGTGTAATGCTCCTTGGAAATGACGTTGCAGTGGCCTTGCAATTGTGATCGTACAAACCGTGAGCTGGATGTGACAAATTGACAGCATTCCAGATGAGGAGAAGCAGAGGATGCCATGGCAGCTCGCTGACGGCCGACCTGCAACACCATGTCATATTAAGTTTCTTCAGATCATTCGCTCGCAGGAAAGTCATCATGAAAGATCGCTTGAGGCCGCTTGCACAACCTGGGGTGTCACGAAGTGCAGAAGTGGTGGCGTTAGAGACGAGCAGCCATCAGATCGGACCAGGGCAAAGCGGAGTTGCAGGTTGGAGATAAATATGGGTGGAACTGAAACCTGCATGAGCAGAGGCATTGGGAGAGAGAAGAGAATTGCAAATATTGTGGGTCCCGATTCGTGTATGCAAATATTGCACTGGAGATCGAAGTGGGTACACAGAAAAAGAGCGGGTTTTCCAGTTCGCGCGGTGGGCCGGCGGCGAAGCTGACATAGGCGGCGGGAATCTGCCGATCGATGGCCCAATGTCCCATCTCGCCACATGTCTTCTCTACCCGTCGCATCCTTTAGGTAACCCAGCTCCAGGTGCTCCGATCTGTCAAAATCGAAAGGACTATATAGTCCTCCTTCGAAAGACTATTATCAGCTCCGGATCCACAATTAATTCCACTGGACCATGAGCAAATCAGTAATTTTATGTAGTAAATCTACAGCGAGAGCGAGGGATTCGCTTCGCGTTCCGAGTTCTATATAAGGTGACCGCTCTCTGGGTCTCCGACGGCGTTGCTCCCTCCGAAAGCTCTCTTGTTCACTACCGACCCTCGCCAGACCAGTAAAGGTCTCGCTTTTCTTGCGTCCGCTGCTTCAAACTTCGACGATGGATTCCTCCTCCTCGGCTGTGGAGTCCGCTTTGTTCTTTCTCTTCCTCCCGAAGACGGAGGCACTGCCTTCGATCGCGGCCTTCCTCGTCGCCGCCCTCTCGGTTCTCTGGTTCTACCCCGGCGGGCTCGCATGGGCGCTCTCAAGGGCAGGACGCTCGATCCCCGGCCCGCGGGGCATGGTCCTCGCCTTGTCCGGCGCTGCCGCGCACCGGTCCCTCGCCACGCTGGCCGAAACCCTCAAAGCCACCGGCTTGATGGCCTTTTCCGTCGGCCTCACCCGCTTCGTCGTGTCCAGCCGCCCCGACACCGCCCGGGAGATCCTCAACAGCTCGGCCTTCGCCGATCGCCCCATCAAGGAATCCGCCTACGAGCTCCTCTTCCATCGGGCAATGGGCTTCGCGCCCTTCGGCGAGTACTGGCGCAACCTAAGGAGGATGTCCGCCACCCATTTGTTTAGCCCCAAGAGGATCGCCGCTTCGGGAGAACACCGCCGGGCCATTGCACAACAAATGATCCGGGACGTAATGGCGAGCATGGAGAAGAATGGGGCGGTGGAGGTGAAGAAAGTCCTGCACTTTGGGTCTCTGAGCAGCATGATGGCGACTGTTTTCGGCAAAAGATTCGATTTTGGGAAGGGCGAAGGCATGGAGTTGGAAGAGCTGGTCACGGAAGGGTACGAGCTACTCGGTGAGTTCAACTGGAGCGATCACGTCCCTCTGTTAAGGTGGTTGGATCCTCAGGGCATCAGAAAGAGGTGCAGGGGACTGGTGTCCAGGGTTAATGTGTTCGTGGGGAGCATCATAGGCGAGCACAGGCGGAGGAGATCTGGTGGAGAGTCGGTCGATGGTGACTTTGTCGATGTGCTGTTAGATCTAGAGAAGGAAGAAAGGCTTTCTGATTCGGACATGGTTGCTGTTCTGTGGGTGAGCTCCCCTTCCATGATTTCCATTATTATTAACACTCATGACATTCTTCTTCGTTCTACATTCTTGTAGTTTAATGATTGGGTTTCATATCATATCCCTGTGGTTTTTAGTTGCGTTGTAGTTGTCTTGGTAGGTCAAGGGACTTCTGTTGGATTAGCTGGTTTGGATGCTTATCTGAAGGCTTAAATGTGTCCTTATCCTCTCGCATCTTAGAAGCTCACATCTCCATCTTATCCACTGTAACTAGTGAATCCTGCTAAAGATCTGAGAGTTGACATGTTCAAACCATATTCCATCGTATGAGTTAGCGTGTCGTTGTAGTAGCAACAATCTTATGGATTCTACTTGTTCTTTTCTTGATATGTATAGTATGTGTTATATCTTGAGGCCTCCATTACGGTTAGATTAGAGCTAAACTCCCAACCATGGACGGCGTTCTGTCAGGAAATGATCTTTAGAGGAACCGACACTGTTGCTATCCTCCTGGAATGGATCATGGCAAGACTGGTGGTGCACCAGGAGATACAGAGGAGAGCCCAGTCGGAGCTCGACGCCGTCGTCGGAAACTCGCGCGCCGTCGAAGACGCCGACATCCCCAACCTACCCTACCTGCGATCCATAGTCAAGGAAACCCTCCGGTTGCACCCACCCGGCCCCCTTCTCTCCTGGGCGCGCCTCGCCATCCATGACGTTCATGTCGGCGATAGCTTCATCCCTGCAGGGACTACAGCGATGGTGAACATGTGGGCGATAACCCACGACGAGCGCATCTGGCCGAACCCCGAAAGCTTCGAGCCGGAGAGGTTCGTGGAGGAGGACGTGAGCGTTCTGGGTTCCGACCTCCGGCTTGCACCTTTCGGGTCTGGAAGAAGGGTGTGCCCTGGCAAAGCCCTAGCCTTGGCTACCGTTCACCTGTGGCTGGCGCAGCTGCTGCAGCAGTTCAAATGGGTTCCTGTGGAGACTGGAGTGGACTTGTCCGAGTGCTTAAAGATGTCTCTTGAGATGCAGAATCCTCTGGTGTGCAAGGCCTTCCCAAGATACTGAACGAGTTTGGATCTCTGGTGGAGCTTGGTGTCTGTGGTTATCATCTGCAGTGTAGTTTGTAGAAGCTGGAACTGTTTGTCGTGTCCTTTGAGTTAGTCTCAGCAAGTTTGTGTTTTATATATATATATATATGCTGTAATGTACATAAATATATAGCTTCATATGTGTGTGGGGAATGGAGTCTTCTCTATCTCAGGTTTTGTCTTGGATCTTTACTCTTGGAATGCATATTTTCCTTTACTTTTCTTTGTTGAAAGGCAACCAAAAACATCTAATCTTATCTATCTGAAAAAGGAAGGTAACCTTCATCCGCATATTTGTATATCCTGGAAAAATGCAATTCCATGTTGAACTCCTCGAGTTGTCAGATTATTGGTTTGCATTTCCATGTTGGAACTCCTCGAGTTATCGGATCACTGGTTGTTCGGATATATGTAGAGCCAAGTGATTGCAGAACAGTTGTGTTCTTCATCAATCCAAAAAGGATGTGACTGCTCATCCATGACTCATTCATGATAAACATTCCACCTCATTTAATGCTGGCCATTTTTCCTGTGCTGCCTTTTCCACTTGCACAATCTATAGAAGCAAATCTTTCCTACAAGATCGGGCAAGTTTTCCGAAACAGTTCTCACAATTATAGGATTCAGAAAAGACATGCTACCTCTCATGTGAGATTAAACTTCGATAAGCACGACTGAAGTCTCAGCAATATTATCTGCCCATGGTGCAGTTCTTGTCCAGCTCCTTAAAACACTTGGTTCTTTCCCTATACATGCAAAGAGACAACATAAGGTTTCCTTAGTTTGTTTGACCTTCGATGTACAGCCGCACCAAATAAGAATCTGCACCCAATAATATGATCTCAAGATACCGCTTTTTCTAGTGTCATATCCTCACAGAATATTTGCAGCTCCTGAAAAGCTTGCTTCCTCTCTTCAACGATATCTGCGAGCACCCTAATTATTCTTCTGCAGCCTAAATAAACAAAATCAACTTGTCATCCTTCGATCATCACCCTTATCTCCCACGTACGTATGTGCTCCTCCACTCCGGTCAGGTTCTTGCTTGCGTGGGTAGAAACGAAAGAGCAACACAATACCCGAGAATCTCCACTGTTTCTGACCATTCATCATGTCCGAGAGCCATGGAACTAAGCGAGCATAAGATCAGGAAAAGATACGAAGATCTTGTTGACTCAGGTCTCAGGTTTAGGCCTCAGTCATACCTAGCAGAATTCTCCAATCCAGCATGCTCACCATTAACTAGGCTCCCCTGTGGACCTTTTCTTGACCACCAAGAGTGTCGGATAAACAACTCCTATAATAAACATGGAAGTTGGAGTGTCCACAAATCGTGCCACTGAATCTTGGCTGACAAGAACTTTCCATTGCAGAATCACATTTCAGGTAGAGTAGGCTCGAAGAAATTCTACTAGTTTTCTTTCAGATTTGTCTGTGATTCTCATCAAAGTGCCACACTAAAAATGTTCCAACCTATCATCATCAAGTTTCAGACTGAAACCATGCGAGAGAGAAGGTGGAACATTAGCTTCCCGTTGTATTTTCCAATGGGCTTCAATCCATTGTTTGACGTAGCAAGCTACTGTCTTTTAAGCATCAAACGGCGTTGAATGTGGGGCTCAAGTCCATGTTCATTGCATAGCTTTCATCAAAGTTGATCGTGATCTTCTATGGGTGTCAGTGTGGATAGCATTATCCATTGACAGTACCATAATCCTCATTTTTTTATTGTTTGCATCAAATCTAGTTGATATCGTTTCTTATTACTCTTCAGTATCCAGTAGATCTTCTTCTTCAAGTCAACACACACACACACACACACATATATATATATGTAAAAGATGTAAAGATACCTATAAAACTGAAGATCTCAGACTCATAGAACATTAGCTTGAATGAAATGAACTACCAAGATAAGAGCTGAATCTTCAAAGGCTGTATCAATGACACCATGGAAGACCAAAGCCATCAAACTGCAACAATGGCCCCAAGTATACTATTCTTTTCCCCTTAGTATTGGAGCTAATTATTTAAGAAGATATATGTACATATATTTACTTCAATCAAAATGTTTGTGTGACAAATAAAGATGTTGCTGGTTTGTCTAGATTCTAAGTTGAATATATGTGTCAGCTTGACAAAATGAATCAATAGAATCTAAGTGGTGACATTCCAACAACCGACACAAACAGGTTCTACTCAATTTTATATACAATCACAAGGACTGGTTAAGCTTCAAATGGCAGCCCCACTGAATTGAAATCATTCGATCCCGACTGTGCAAACAATCAACAGATGCACTTTTTGAATCCGACTTGACCGATCCTAAGGGTCTCCAATCAGGAATCCTTTTACAATATATATTCTCATGATCAACACTAATTATGAGGAACGATTTTATGTTACTCGAAGGTTTAATTATGATCATAACATCGTGATATGTTAAATCTAAGATACGATAATAATCATAATCGACCTGGTTTTAAAATATCGTCGTATTATCGTGATGACATCGAGATGGTGGACATGTAATTGGCTGCATGGCATCATCACAGCATTGAGGTGTCGATATCGACTATAATATTATTTTTATATCAAAATACTAATAAATTAAATTAGTGATATTACCGACAACAACAATAATATCGATAATAATCTTATTTGGACCTCTGCTCAAAAAGTTGTTGATTGAAAACCAATATTAGTTGCTCATCATATCTATAGGCCTTTTCGGATCAAAGGAAATTAAAAGAAAACCATATCTTTTCACGATTATATGAATTTGACAAGGATTGCATCATATAAAAGAGTTGGAAGAGTCACATAATATAAATTAAACTGTCAATATTATTCCACTTATTACCATCTAAAAATTAAGCTAAAGCTTGCAGACCAAAATGTAAAATACACATGAAAAATATAAAATGAAAAGCGCTTTGCTTCAGATTGGGGCCCAATTTGGTCGATAACAAAGCCCAAGATTAGGCCCAATAATAAAACTATTTAAAGAGGCTTCAGAAGATGGGCCTCCAAAACTCCACCAGTTCGAGTCGTCCTCTTTAGGCTTGGCGGCGGCGGAGGAGAGGTCGAGCATGTCGTCGTCGTCGAAGCGGCAGGGGCCGCCCAAGCACCAGAACAAATACGCATGGAAGCCCAACGCCGGCTGCAAGATCAACGAAACGGTCCCCGCCCTTCTCTTCTCCTAAGCTCCATAATCTCGTAACAAAGAGTCTTCTTTTCATTCTTCTTTTGCATAAAAGCACGAGTTCTACGGATGGCGGTTGATGTGACAGGAATTGGGAGGAAGGCTTCGCCCCTACTCGGCCGTAAGCGGGGTCTGCCCCCGCTGCAAAGAGCAGATCGATTGGAAGCGAAGGTCCCTGTTTGTTTCCTTCTTCTTCGAAGTTTCCTCTGTTGTACCCCTTGGACTAGGGTTTATATGTGGTTTTATCTGATGGAATTATTTCTTTATCAAAAGAGATTTCTTGAAATCATTGTTGTTCTTGTTTTTGCAGATATGGCAAGTATAAGCCTATTTTGGAGCCCGCAAAGTGGTATTTTTCTCTTCACTTTGTGAAATATTCCTCTTCTTTTTCCTTGTTGGATGTGATCTGCTAAGTTGCTTTGTGGCGGTGAAATAGTCAAAAATGTGGGAAACGGACTGTCCGGCAGGCTTACCATAATGTCTGCTCCGGTTAGTAGTTCACATTTCTGTTTTTTTCATTTTATTCTGTTTTTGAATGATTTTAGTGCAATGTTGTTTGATTCTAATTTATGTGCAGCGTGCTCAAAGGATCTTGGGATTTGTGCAAAATGTTGCTGTAGCACCAATGAGATCATAGGAAGGTCATCCTTCTATTAATACCCAACATATGTTTCATTGTCTCTTTACCCTAAGATTTTCGTTTGTGGAACTCATTATGAATCACTGAACTGTAGGGATGTCTTAGAAGTGGAGTCTGAACGCAAGACACTGGAGGAGGTCCTTTTCATAAATCAAAGAAAAAAATTCCATTCTTGTTTTAATGCATGATTTGAAATAAATTAAGTTTGGTGTATATATTACAGGCTATTAAGAATTCTCGGGAAAGAGATCGAAGGACTCTTCTTCGCGCTGTAAGGACTTCACTCTGTAATTAATAGCATGCATACCCTTCATAGGTTGTATGTTTTACTGTTTCTCCTTGGTATATATAAGTCTTACTCAGCTATAGGAACACAACAGTTGTTGTGCTTTGTGTTAAAATGAGCTTACTGAAGAAAGAATGGATCACAACATGTGTGTCTTACTTGGTCCAGAATGAACTAAGAGAAGTCCATTAGGCATGAGAATGCTATTGGATGCATCAGCTTGTAAATATGTTATGAAAAGATTCATAACCTCTCAACTTCATCCTTTAGGTCTTCTATTCGAACACATTAATTTGCATTCCCTTTTCTATTTTATTACATGGAACCATGATATGTCTGCTTGCATAGAGCTTACTTGTTGCCTTTTTGTTTCCCATTCGATTTGCCTGTGAATGGTGATACATCTGACTGTTGTTAAAGATAAGGGGTTGAAAATGCAAAACTCAACATAATTTATCTTTCCAGGTGCCATATACTTTCTACATCCCTTTAGGTTTAACACTTGCAATCCCATAAGCTATTGTTACCTGTCTTCTGGATTTTTCCCTGTGGACAAACCATAGCAAATCATTGGATTAGAACATTTCATATGGCAGGAGAGTCCACAATTGTCAATATTCAAATGTTGGCCCAAAACTTAATGGAACTTAAGAAGGAAAGGTCTGGTTAACTCCATCTCCTTGACGGCACTATTTTGTTAGTATAACTTGCGTCTCCAGCATCGGGAATTGAGTTGTAACTGATTGATTTTATTTCTCTGTGTTAAATGGAATATAAATTAGGTGGTCGACTGAGAAGCAAAGAAATGTAGTGTAAACCAAATGGTGTGGAAAGAAAGAAAACAATCTATTTGAATTTAACTTCATGTTTTGACACTATGAGGGTTCAAATTTTAACCTATATTTTCATTTTTCAGCATTATGAATTGTGGTCATACTGTTTGAATGTTCTACTATAGAAACTCTCTAGATTAAGGTTTTCCTTCTATTGGTAGTTTCTAAAAGTTGGAAAACCTTTTGTCCATGACCCTCTTTCCTGAACATGGATCTATATCTACATGAAGGCTTTCCTTCTTTTTCATCAGTTCTGATTTTATTGTCAAAAGAAATAATTTGCTTAACTTGAACTAATATACCAGTCATTATACTTAATTGTTCCTACTTTTATCAGTCTTTATGCTTTTTACATGTGACTTATTTCTTCCCTTCAGACAGTCCATAATAATTGCATGCTAAGTACTGTCTTTTACTGCTACCAGACTGAATCCTTCAAAATTATGAAACAGGAGTTTGACATCAGACTGAATCCTTCAAAATTATGAAACAGGAGTTTGACATCAGACTGAAGCTTACTGAGTCTAAAATGTTCTCGGCATCAGACTGAATCCTTCAAAATTATGAAACAGGAGTTTGACATCAGACTGAAGCTTACTGAGTCTAAAATGTTCTCGGCATCAGACTGAATCCTTCAAAATTATGAAACAGGAGTTTGACATCAGACTGAAGCTTACTGAGTCTAAAATGTTCTCGGCATCAGACTGAATCCTTCAAAATTATGAAACAGGAGTTTGACATCAGACTGAAGCTTACTGAGTCTAAAATGTTCTCGGCATCAGACTGAATCCTTCAAAATTATGAAACAGGAGTTTGACATCAGACTGAAGCTTACTGAGTCTAAAATGTTCTCGGCATCAGACTGAATCCTTCAAAATTATGAAACAGGAGTTTGACATCAGACTGAAGCTTACTGAGTCTAAAAAGCTATTTACCTGTCTTCTGGATTTTTCCCTGTGGACAAACCATAGCAAATCATGGATTAGAACATTTCATATGGCAGGAGAGTCCACAATTGTCAATATTCAAATGTTGGCCCAAAACTTAATGGAACTTAAAGAAGGAAAGGTCTGGTTAACTCCATCTCCTTGACGGCACTATTTTTGTTAGTATCACTTGCGTCTCCAGCATCGGGAATTGAGTTGTAACTGATTGATTTTATTTCTCTGTGTTAAATGGAATATAAATTAGGGTGGTCGACTGAGAAGCAAAGAAATGTAGTGTAAACCAAATGGTGTGGAAAGAAAGAAAACAATCTTAATTTGAATTTAACTTCATGTTTTGACACTATGAGGGTTCAAATTTTAACCTATATTTTCATTTTTCAGCATTATGAATGTTCTATACTAGAAACTCTCTAGATTAAGGTTTTCCTTCTATTGGTAGTTTCTAAAAGTTGGAAAACCTTTTTGTCCATGACCCTCTTTCCTGAACATGGATCTATATCTACATGAAGGCTTTCCTTCTTTTTCATCAGTTCTGATTTTATTGTCAAAAGAAATAATTTGCTTAACTTGAACTAATATACCAGTCATTATACTTAATTGTTCCTACTTTTATCAGTCTTTATGCTTTTTACATGTGACTTATTTCTTCCCTTCAGGACAGTCCATAATAATTGCATGCTAAGTACTGTCTTTTACTGCTACCAGATGAACAAAAATAGGACTGGAGGTGGGACAACGATTCCAAAATTGGAGACAGAAGTAGAGAGGGAGATTTGTTTCCTGTTAAAACAATAGATGAGAATGTGATCGGCATCAGACTGAATCCTTCAAAATTATGAAACAGGAGTTTGACATCAGACTGAAGCTTACTGAGTCTAAAATGTTCTCGGCATCAGACTGGATCCTTCAAAATTATGAAACAGGAGTTTGACATCAGACTGAAGCTTACTGAGTTGCATCACAGGAGCAACTGTAACCGGTGGATTCTTACATTTTTGTCGATTTTGTTCACCAATAAACTATCACATTATAACTGCTTCCAGATATAGAAAATTTTTGTTTGTACTGATATATTTGTTGTATGCACGCATTAGAATGTTGAAGAAGCTGAAGATTGTTTTACCTCTTCTATAAATGTTTTAAGAATTTGCCTGCATCATTACACATCTGAGAAATGTCAGACATGACCTTCATAGATCAAAATTGACGAGGATCAAATGGTCAATATAGTGTTATTGTTTCATGATTTCATCATTCAATCTTATGTATCACAAGGCTAACATCTGAAACCTTAATCTGCATCTTTAAAGTCATGCAATTGGTTCTTCTGAAAAGACAAAAGATGCAGCCGCAATTGATGTTATCAAAATATCTAATAATCTACCTTTTAAAGATCTTTCTGAAACATCTGAGGTTTTTTATGTAGGATGTATATAACTAACGGGTTTGTTTGTGTTGGATGCAATGCATGATGAGATTCCAAGAAGGCTAGAAACAGTTTAACAACACACCATGATCTAAGATTTTAAAAAGATTACACCTCCATGATCTTTCAAGAAGGTGAAATAGCTTTTTGGGATGAAGAACACCGATATTTGAAGAACATCACAACTCAGCATGATATGAATCATCACGAGCATTCCGCTTATTTGGACAAAAAGCTGCTACTATAGTGTAGAAACTTATCGAGAAGAAAGCAGTTTACAACACAGGAGATTCCACATGTTTCATGAAGGAGAATAATTAGAACAGAGAAAGTTATGTGCCATGCCCCTTGTTATTTCTAACCAGTATTATATCTCCTGGTTTTGGATTCCCCAGTTCAATAGTTTACATAACAAATCGATATGCTTCCATGTCAATAATTTCATGTTTCTCAAGGGATTTCCTTCCAGAACCTGACAGACCTGTCATTACCGCAGGTAACAAAGGCTGCCTCTGTTGGAGAGTGCTCAATCCACCGGGGGGCAGCTACATGATTAGATGGCCAGATTGCGACCTTCTCAGCAGTGAGCGCATCCCAAATAACAACCTGTACAAAATCTTATTTCGATAAATTTATCAAATATGAAATAAGATGCGATCCTGGTGAAAAAGACAACTGACCTCATTACTCGATTCATCAATGGATAGAATGAACTCTTCAGTGCCATTGAAGACAGCCTGCAAACAGATAATGGACTAGATTATTTCTAGACTATATTATGTTATAGAAATATTAGTGTTCTTAGTGTAGAATGGAGTTATGAGAGAGCTGTTCATTCTTATGAAAGAACTTCCTCTTTTAAATTAAACATGGACCATGACACTTACCAACTTTTTGGTTTTTAATATCAGCCATTAGATCATAATAATCATTTGATACTTTTGTGCTTTTAAACAAGCAAAGGCAAAAGTACCACAGCAAATGCCTTTTTAACAAAAAAAATGACACGGCAAACTTTGTTTTCGGCTGTGAACAATATTTAGTCACTAAACAAACTCTACCAGGAGAATCTTTAACATAATCATACTTCACTACAATTATAAATTGGAGATTAATTCAATTGTAAAAAAAGACAATAAATACCCACAAATGCTCGTCGAAGTGCTATTTCTATAGCCACTTAAAAGAACACTATTCAAAGCCTTCAAAAGGTGAAGATAGAGGAAAAAGTTTGAACGCTCAGTTTTCCCTTCAGTATCGTTTTAGCACAATTGATGCATACCAAAAATTTCAGGCAACAGAAGACCATATAGGTATCTTGCAGGAAAAAGGTCACTAGAATCTGGAACACAGTATTGGTGTTCATAGAGCTTCCAAATTTGACAGATGTAGAGCATCTCTCTACAAATTGAAGCATCCATATTTTCATGCGGTACCCAAAATAAAGATGCAACAGAAATTTAGCCAACCTGACAACGAAACTGCGTGTGCACCGCTCCCAGGTATTGCTTGAGTAGTCTTCCAGTGCCTACTTCCCACAACTTAATGGTAGAGTCCTTTCCACAAGAGAGAATGAACCTAGTAGAATAACACCGCGAAGTGAATGACAAGAGAGGAGGAGAAGCTTAGATGACAGAGAGTTATTCTTCATGTAAGGTGGACCAAATAATCCAGCTTACTCATGTACAGAACTCTCATTGTTACATAAAATTTAGGTTAAGTCTGCATTAAGTCTTCATATTAGATCTCTACATAAAAAATGTGAATAAGCAATCACTCCAAGATATTCTTCCCAAATATCAAATGTTTTGCATATTATTTAGTAAAAAGAACTTGCATATTAAAAAATTCAATTTATTGAAGGCATGAACTTCTTAGAGCTAGAAACATAAATGGAAGATACAAGTAGATTTAAATGAGCACAGGCACATGGGCATGACATTCTACACCTTTGATCTTTTGTGAAACTTGCACTTGTAGCCTCCATTAGCCCATGTGCACCAACTATGGGTCGGACACATTGTGCAGTAACCCCATCCCATACACGAATAGAACCATCTTTTGATGCTGTCACATACATACTGCCAGTAGACGAGTATCGGACCTACACAACATATATATTATTCAAGCAAAAATAGAAGACCACTTCCTTAGATGACTCAAGCCAGAAACACCCATGCCTGGTTGATAGCAGCTTTAGCATTTAGGTCATGAGCATTCGCTGTTAAGTAACACTTGAAAGTATTGATATCATACAAATGAGGAATTGGATGATCAGTCCCTGTGGAATTCAACAGATTCCCATTTGTCACACGTGGTAATTACAGCCATGTTTGATTTAATTGGAACTTCTCATATAGAAAGCTTGATTTTCCACAATGCGCAAAGTGGAGCATAAAAAAAAAGAGATACAGAAATATTATAGTGCAGTTCTCTACATGAGCGTAAGAAGAACAGAAACAGCTACTATAACTTCATTTTAGAATCAAGCATGTTCACATATAAAGATAAGACATGCACCTTTCTACATGACTAAATAAGAACAGAAACATTCATTGTAACTCCATCTTGGAATCAAACATGTTCACATATAAAGATAACAAGTGCAATTTTCTACATGAGTGTAAATTAGAACAGAAACACATATTGCAACTTCTTGTAATCAAGCACACCATTCATCCAGTGAGAGAATCAAGTTCGGCTTCCATACTGTGCAAAGGAGACAGTCACTGTCTATGGACACAAAAGTACAAACAGAAAAGATGCAATTCAGAACAACTACAAAAAGATAACTTCTTGTGTCTATGAATAAGTTGTGATGCAGAATGGATATCTCCAGGTTTAGATCAAGTCTTGGTCAGAATCGGATTCTGAGTCCATTACTTCTAGGCCCTGCAAATTAAATTAATTTTTAAAAATGATTTGTATTTAGTGCCCATTACTTCTGGGTCCTGTAATACTTAATTCCTATTGTGGGTAAAGACTGAATTTCCTAGTAAAGAAAATACTTGTCCACATAAGTTGGCTTAGATTTTTGTCTATGAATCTAGGTGAAGCAGACAAACAAACAGTTACATGGTAAAGAAACTAAAAGAAAGTTGGTTTTGTACGACAATGAATTTCCTAGAATAGGAGATAGTTGTCCATATAAGTTGGCATAGATTTTTATCCATGAGTATAGGTGAAGTAGATAAACAAATGGTTATATGAATAACGAAACAAAAAAGTAGTAGGTTTCGCATGATGTTTTGATCAATGAAGATACGTTTCTTACCAGTGGCATCCTTTTCTATAATCTCTTGATTATAATAATGCCTTCTTAATAAGGCATTCCTAGATCCATAGAGATGGTTCAATTTTTTAGTTTTTAAGCTTCAGATAAATAGATCACAGAAAAATGAAGGTCTATTCCTAGATTATAGACAGAAAAAAAAAAAACTAGCCAAACTGTAGTGTACTCTGTTAAGACATACTAGCATCTAAGCAAATTATATCTATAAGACATAACAACCACCATATGATCTCAATGCTAATCAGAAAAAAAAAAATCCAAGAAATGCATAGCTAAACATTAGAAAAATAGAATAAGAACCTGCCAATAGATATTCCCCAGAAGGATGAAAAGAAACAGATCTCACATTGTGAGTGTCCTGTGCGCAGAATGACACAAAAGATGACTAATTCATGTCAATGACTTCAAGCAACTGAAGAACAAAGATAGAATCTTAAATGCCAAATTGCTAGAGAACTTAGAAGTGTAAGAAAAAGAACAGAACCTGGATAACTCTAAAAGCTCTCCTTGCAACTGTTTTGGAGAAATCAAAAAACCTAAAAAAAGATTATAGGCTGCATTATTATACATATAACACTTGGAGACCATAAAAGAAATAAATATGGAAATAAAGACGCCGTATATTGAAGCTTCTCTCAATAGTTTATTTCTTACAGAGTGTGCTCCATGAACCCTAAAACAAGGTTTTGAATACCGGTCAGCATGGAGCATACTGACCAATACTTAGATCCAATCATATGGTCCAATAACAAGTGGTATAATTTTTTTGTTATTATTTTCAGTTGGTAACGGATGGTACAGGGTGTATACCGTCAGTATAGTGGTACCATACTCGTCCAGTAGATCACTGGTTTCACTGAAACCAATACTGGACCAAGATTTAGAATCTTGCTTAAAGGTGCCATGTCAAGATGCAGAATTCTATGTGCTCATACTCGGGACTTGCATGCTTAACAGTCCCAATATTAGGTATTCTACTTTCCCATCTATAGAAGTCCTTTCTATCAATAGGTGCAAGGTTAAGATGTTGCTGCAATTCTTCATTGTATACACAAAAGACACAAAACCAAAATAATGAATTTCAGCCGACTCTAATGGCAAAAAATGAACTTTATGAAATTACCTACAGAAAATTCTCATGAACCATACCTTTCCAACGTTTAGATGCAATCAATTCCTATCATTCTCAATATCAGTTGCTCAAAGTTGTATATTGAGCCCTCCAAAGTTTTAACAACAACAACAACAATAAGGCCAAAAGTTTCAACTATTTGGGCTAGGCCCTTTTGCCGCTATTCAGATTTGTAGAAAGTCATATATTTAGTTAAGTTTGGAACAGTTAAATCTTTATTTATAGTTTCTATTAAAGTCCTTTAATCTTACTATACCTCTCCTAGTACTATTAACATTAATCATTTCACCTCTCCTGTATACTGTATTTAAAGGTCTCCTAAGCACATACTCATACCATCCTAAACGATTTTATCTCATCTTATTCAAAGTTTTAACATCAATAAAAAAAAATCGAGAGAACAAACAAAGAAAAAGAAAGAAGTCACCTAATGCATTGGATTAAGGTTCTTCAAATCAAAGTTTTAAATTTTGATCCACAACCAACCCTGGTCAGTGGTCACTGGGAGGAGCACTCTGATACAAATAAGATGGGGCATAGCATTTGTCAGTATTGCCCCATGCCGACCAATATAGGCTGGTTGGAAGAGAGAAGAGAAGGTGGAGAAGGAGGAAGTGTCGGCACATACCAGAAGAATATGGTGGTGATGCATACCACCAGGAAATGATATGGTGATGTGATGGAGAGGAGAAGAAGGCAATAGTGACACGGTGGAGAGGAGGAGAATGCTACGGGTAAATAGGAGAAGGTGGAAATGACAAGGTAAGGAGGAGGCTGAAGGGAGAAAGAGAAATCGCTTGAGAGAGACTGTGCAAAAGAAAGCAGAAAAGAAAAAAAGGAGATGGTTGTCTCACAGCTATCCAAAGTTCTGGTGTAGGTGCAATGTGGTAGGTTTATGGCTCGGTACACCAATAAATACAGTAAGACGGTTACAAGGTTAGACATGTTTATGATTTGGAATACTGGTGGAGTAAAGTTTAGCCAAAATGAAAAAAAACTGAGATGGACATGTGAGATTATCATGTATGATAAAACAATAAATGTTACATGTGTAAACAATTAGGTATAACTGCAACAGAGAAGAAAATGGGAGAAAACCATAAGTGAGGTCACTAGAAATGATAAAATAATAAATTTTTTAGGTATAGTTCTATTAGAGAAAGAAATATAGGAAAACCATTAAAGTTGATATGGATATAAAGGAGATATATAGATGGCCCATTAAATGAGGTGTCAATGACAATAAATGGTGCAAAGGGGTAGAAAAGAAAATTTAAAAGAGACAACAAACCTGAAGAGTGATTATTAACATTGTTGTATTTAGAACTAAATGATGAGAAAAGATCCATGTGACTGACCCCAAATAGTTGGGACATTACAATTGTTGTTGCCCAAGGTTCTTGAATGCTTACAGGAGAAAAAAAACCAACGTATCTTGTCTTCTTTAATGCATACTAATTATAGTGTGACAGCATAATGACTCTTTTTATCTGAAAAGTTCAGGAATTGTCCCTGTGACACCAATCGAAACAAGATTATTGTTAACCAGCCATGATTTGAAAAGATGCCCATGAAGGTTTTGGAATAAGAAAATTAACTAGCATAGAAAGCCATTCATGCATTAATGATTACACAAGGTAAAGATATGCTGATGCATATTCATGCATATGTATATGAATCCAACAAACTACTAGCAAAATACATACTTTATTGTGTTGTCCTTTGCCCCTGATATTAATACTGTACTTTGTGGATGGAAATCTAGATCATTAATTGGCTGCAAAGCATCAGTAAGCTTCAATCTCTTTGACAATTAACATATCAGGAAAAGACATTTCAATCAAGAACATTAGATACCTTTCTACATGTCCATCATCTTTAGCAAATGCCAACTATGCATTTGAAATAACCTTAAATAATCATATTATTGAGCATTTTTTTTGTGGAGTAATTCATAATGATTGGACCAGAAAAAAGAGGCATAAATCATTATTTGACCTGTGGTGATATCTATGAACACAAAAGAGAAGCAGCACAATTAACAACATGATTGTTGCAACAATATGATTGTACAAGCATTATATATACAAGTACATAATACACACAAATACAGTAGTTATGTTACTCCTATAAATGTTTTTTTTAAAAAAATTCAACATGATTGTTGCGACAATATGATTGTACAAGCATTATATATACAAGTACATAATACACTCAAATACAGTAGTTATGTTACTCCTATAAATGCTTTTTTTTTTAATTTGCAAGGCTTCTAGTTTAAAATGTGAAAACAGGAAAGGAAAATAAAACTCAGAAAGGCCTAGTGATCTGGTAATATCATAAAGTAATAAAAATTTAGTCACTGGAACAAATATATCTATTTAACATTTGCTAAACAAAGAACTTATACCAGAATTCCTAGTTTATTGTCTGGCCAGTTTTCATCCTATTCAGTCTCATTATATACATATGAAGCAAAGAATGCTCTAGGCTCAGAAGGTACTGTCTACATGTTGATATCACCTGAAGCTTATAAAGGTACTTGGATTACGACGGTACTTAGAACTGTTTAGTCAGCTAAACAACATGCCAGAGACCTAGGAGCAGAGCATGTCCAGCAGACGGGAAGCAGCTCCAAGTAACTAAAAAAAGGAGAAAATATTTGTTTCCTATCTCTTCTGCTCCTTTGTGATCTGGGTGATGAAAATTCTGTCACGGAAACAACATCTCCACCTACAGGGATAATGTGGATGCTTCCCAGATCCTACATTGATGGGAGATACATGCACTAGGTTTGCCTTTTCTTTCTTTCTCATATTCTTATAAAATTAATGTGGTGGATCTTAATAGAAAAAAAATCATTTAGAATAATTAAAAGATGCTTGTACAGAATCTTGCAAGTAATTTTATTTTCATTTGTCCCCTTTAAGTTATCATAAAAGGAAAAAAAACAGTCTATTAGTAATGTTATTTCAAATGGAATAAAACATCCTAAATCAAGATTTAAAATACTGCCTGTATTAATAGATATGGGTCGATGTTTGCTGCTCTGAAAATCAACAAGGGACTATTTTGGTATGGGTTGTACCAATCCATACGAGTACTGTATCGATCAGGCCACCTACTTATATTGACAACACACCAAGATTTAAATCTTGCCCTAACCTGTGAATGATCATAGAATGTCCGAATAACAGGCCTCACAGGACCATCCCTGGAATCTGCAAGCACCGCCTGCTTCATTTTTGAAACCTGTAAAAAATGATAGCTTAATGAAGTCAGAAGGCAAGCATAAAATAAAATAAAAGCTCAACTGCAAGTAACATTTGCCAAATCTTAAAATCCGTATGAAATGACAGACTAATGGAATCTAGCAAATCATGCAATTATTCAAAGAGGAGGGGTGAACCTCAAATAGCTTAATAGATGTGTCTGAACTTCCAGTTGCAACAAATCGCCCATCAGGACTAAACCTTGCACATCTAGCAAAATTCTACAAAGACAAAACACAGCACATTGTCTCCTTCATTATGTCCATTTAAAATAGTCATAAAGTTCCCAAACAATAATAAACAAGAAAAGAAGTGACCAAACATGTCGACTAAAAGAAATTGCCAAGGTTCTTCCTACATGGAGGAATGGACAAACAGGATAGTACTGAGACACAACATGTTATGATCCAAAGACATGACAGTCATGACAACAAGGTCACAGACTAAGACAAGAAAGCTTATGCAAATCTGTGACAATAGAACAAAGAATTAATGTTTGAGGGAGTGTATAAGGGAAAGTTTAAAAATTGGCCGCCAAAAGAAAAAAATACATAGCTGTATGATTGGTAAGCTGTTGTCCAGTCAAGGCCACATGAACCACACTATGGTAAGAAGTGCTAATTGAATTTGAGTCTGAAGAAAAAGGAGAATGAAGGAGAAGGTACGACAAACATGGAAGTGAGGATGGGTTACTTACACAGCATGTAGCCCTCAATTCAAGCAGGCAACAATACGAGACAAATTGAGCCAGCCTACAATAGGATACACCATGTGATGGTTCTATAGTCAAAAACATAATACTAGGAATGGTCATGCATGTAACCATATTTCTGTTCCTAGAAGTGTATTAAAAAATCATGTTAAGAAAGGTAAGACACCATAATCACAATAAACCATGTCACGTATTCAAGTATATATTAATGATCAAAGAAGAAAGCAGTCTGTCATTATCCATGCCTACATCTCCATTCACGTAATTGTCTATATGAGAGAACCATGTGGTCTTTCTCTCAAGTACTGTTCAATCTTTCATTACTTCTAATATAATGACACAGTATATCTACTTACTACGCAGTCAGTATTAACAAATTCAACGTCAAAAAACTTGTCTTCATATCATCAAGTACCAGCCCCATACCTTATGCTCTGAAACATGTCTTGTCTCATGCTTTGGAAAAGTCTTGGATGAACCTTTTGTATCAGGCATGGTACTGAGTAAACAGAAACATTTATATCAGTAACCAAAGTATGATAAAGGCATTCCTGATAGCAAACAAGGAAACTACAGGTTGAGCCAGAGTTGCAGACCACAAACCAGACACAAACATGAGCTAAATTATTCATTTGTGAATAAAATCAGCAGTAAATTTCACTGTTGTATGCAAATGTCATAAGCAAAGGACAGCATAAAAATAGTCACCTGAAATCTATGGGTTGGGTTGGAACAGGCATCGAGCCAAGTAAAACTGGCATCCCTGCAGCAGACGCAGCTGAAACTCCCCTTGAAGCCTCGTCCCTCTCAACTGCAAGACCCTGTTGATACATCAGACTCCTAAATCTTCCTGATGTGGAGGGAAGCACGATGGCCGACATAAAACTCATACCTTAGCAACCAGTTCAAGAAGCCTGTTTGCAGGTGCGTCTGTGGCCAACGGGGTCATCGTGGCTGAAGCAACCGCCATTGCAGCCTGATACACGAATTGAGCCATTTCAAGCAGTTAACAGGAAGGTGGCGAAAGTGTGGCCAAGATCGATGAAGAAGGAAAGGAGCATTGCCTGATGCAGATTGTTGTCACGAAGATAGGCAACGATCAAGGCGTTGACCTGACGGACGAGCTTACCCTCCTGAAGCGTCTGATCCAGGCTCGCTTCCATTTCCCTGAAAGCCGCACAAGCTACCGCGAAGCAAGTTCTCTATTCTCGAAATCCAAGCCTCCCACGGGCTAAAAGATCGATTTCAATGTCAAAATCCAATTTTTCGCCATCTAATGTTATGCTTAATCTACAACTGGAAGCAGGAGTTTCGCGTCTGCCTATAAACACCCCGATTCCTTGAGCCTTAGGATGTCAAATCGTCGAAGCCGCACCAGCAACTGCACTAGGCTTCGCATCTATATCAATATCTCACCTTCTAAGGATCCAAGTTTTAATCCAAAGCGGCGATTGCGACTTTGGTGACTTGGATCCGTCGAAAAGTCTCAGTTTCTAGAACCCTAATTCTCTTCTCCACCGAGACCCCCAAACCCTCTGCGGGTAGCGAACTCGTCCGCATATACACAGTGTGCGTGTGGGGGGGGGGGCCGCCTGAGTTGGTGGGACCGACTTCGTTACCAGAAGAACGAGCGAAACTTCGCTGACCCTCTTTCAAGCCAAAAACATTTTTTGGGAAAACGTTTTTGTAATTCTGAAATCACAAACGCTGAGCCCACTGTGATAAATAGCGGCGTTACGAGTTCCCCGTTGACGATTACATACGTGCGAGGAGGTCAAATGACACGTGTGTTGAAGATATCGAGTGGAGGCACTCCCGAGAGCAAACCGGAGCGATCGAATTGGACACCAAAAAAGAGAATTGAATCCTCTATCGATTCCATTAACTTAAGGGCGATTTTTTTTAAGAAAATATCTATATTTTATAATTTTTAATCGATATTCTCATTTTTTTAAATAGTATCTGTAATTTTAAAAATATTTAAATTATCCCTTAAAAATTTTACTATTTGTTATAATATTTTATCTATTATATTTTTTTTGTCCGATATAGTACTTTTACCATCATGATAAATAATACTAAAGAACTTTTTTTTAAATATTATAAATTATTTTTAAAAAACTTTAATCTTAATCAAACTAATTATAAGTTTAAAATATTATATTATAATAATCTATAAACAACGACGGCTATTAAGAGAAAACGTCGTTGACGTCTTGGTCAACTGATTCGAATCCGTATGCATAGAAATGCTTTGTCTTTGAGGTGAAAATATTATGCTTCCGATATAGAAATATCATACTCCTAATATGAAAATAACACTCTCAAGATATCACTTACATGAAATCTGAGGTCAAGAGGGGTTTCTCGAGTCTCTTCGTTCAAATTAATAATCCAAAATGAGAAAGCTCTATTTTTTTTTAATGTGTTTTTATACGTTATGATTATCTTTTGTGTTTAAAAGGATGAGAAATAAGTTTATTATTGTTTTTCTTGTCATAATATACGAGAAGGAAGCTTGTATTTTCCTATTTTGAATCTTCATCCACTTAGACTAGATAAATGGTAGAGGATGATTTGGATCTTAGATGACAATAATGTGTTAGCTAATAATAAAATCCTTATCAACAACTTAAGTCACTCTTAACTTAAATTAATGAATTTAAAAAAGAAGAAAAAAATTATTATTTTTAATAATAATAACAAGAGAGTTTGAGGCCCATAAAATAGGATAGGCCCAGTTATTATGGGCCAGCCCACAAATGATTAATTTGAACAATATTCCCTCATTAATGATAATTAGCTTTAGGGTTTTACAAATTTAATTATAATTAATCTATAAACAACGACGGCTATTAAGAGAAAACGTGTTGACGTTCTTGGTCAACTGATTCGAATCCGTATGCATAGAAATGCTTTGTCTTTGAGGTGAAAATATATGCTTCCGATATAGAAATATCATACTCCTAATATGAAAATAACACTCTCAAGATATCACTTACATGAAATCTGAGGTCAAGAGGGGTTTCTCGAGTCTCTTCGTTCAAATTAATAATCCAAAATGAGAAAGCTCTATTTTTTTTAATGTGTTTTTATACGTTATGATTATCTTTTGTGTTTTAAAAGGATGAAGAAATAAGTTTATTATTGTTTTTCTTGTCATAATATCGAGAAGGAAGCTTGTATTTTCCTATTTTGAATCTTCATCCACTTAGACTAGATAAATGGTAGAGGATGATTTGGATCTTAGATGACAATAATGTGTTAGCTAATAATAAAATCCTTATCAACAACTTAAGTCACTCTTAACTTAAATTAATGAATTTAAAAAAGAAGAAAAAAATTATTATTTTTAATAATAATAACAAGAGAGTTTGAGGCCCATAAAATAGGATAGGCCCAGTTATTATGGGCCAGCCCACAAATGATTAATTTGAACAATATTCCCTCATTAATGATAATTAGCTTTAGGGTTTTACAAAAGATGTGATTTTGTTAGTACTTGATTACTTTTTTTTTTTTTGAAATAAGTGTTCATAGCAAGAGATGGAAATATTGCAATGGTAGAGTCAGGAGAATAGTCATTTTCTTATGGAAAATAAAACTGTATATATTGATTCTTCCCCAATTTTATATTGACACCTCTTATGTTATATTATATTGGATTCATTTTCTGTTTTCTCTCTGATCACAAATCAAAAGCATTGTCTGTCACTTGATTTATCAAAAATTTATTTGAAACCTAAATAGTGTTTCCTTTTCTTTTATGTGTGTGTTGTCGTCGTCGTCGACGTCGTCTAACAACTAATCTTATAATCTATGATTTTGTTGATATGCTCATCTTCTACAATTTTGCCACCTAAAATAAGTCATATGAGGTGAAGGTATTAGATGTTCTCCATCAAGAAAAACAAGCTTATCTGAACTTTCCATTAATCCCATGATTGTGTATAAAGAAAATTAAAATAGATTGATTTAATTACATAAAGATCAACTTGTCCCTCCAAGGTTGATGTGCCAACATATTCCATTGCAGTAAACTAATCCATTGGTTGAACAAATATTGGGTGTGTGGAAAAGTAGGAAACAAGTTTTTTTTTGCTTATATATATATATATATATATATATATATATATATATATATATATATATATATATATATATATATATATATATATATATATATATATATCATATCTCCTTGCAAGTCCATTTTGACCTATCATGCCATGGTTTGACCACCATCAATTCATTTTTTATACAGATTTGTTCTCAGAACCTACATTTCAAGAACCAATAATAAATATTCTGACTAAACAACTCTCTTAGATACAGAGTTTAACATAAGCTTATGTCAAAATGGCCATGACAATATAATAGTCATTCACTAAAAATCATGGCTTGGCTACAATATAATCCAATCTCTTTGACTCTTCATGCCACAACTAATTCACCTCCAATCTATGTACGTTACATGTATAATATCCTCATCTCTCTCAAGTATTTTAGTTCTTCTTGTGTGTGTATCTCTGCATGAAATGCTGGATGTGGAAGAAGAAGAAGCTTCCAACCTTTGCGGTGCTGCATTGAAGCTTGTAGCTGGCCATCACCGATCAGGACCGACGGAAGAACGCGGTGGCCACCCATGACACTGCCTTCCACCTGCCATTGACATTTCACTTGTCTTTAGCTCACTCCTCCAGCTGTGATAGCCCATTTTGGCCACTCCTTCCACCCTAGTGTTCCTCAACATGCAAAGCATCTTCTTTTTCCTTCACTACCAAACTTACTATTTGTCCCCTTCTTTTCTGTGTTAACTCAGATGGTTGGTGTGACTACATGCAAAGCAAGCTTCATTCTTTGAAGCCATGCAAAGAGAGATCCATTAGTTAATTACCTTTTATTTTCTTTAACGTGCCGGCCGAGTCAGGAAACATGATTTGTTCCACTCATAACGAAACATGTCACCGCCACAAACGCCGTGTGGGCGAGGAAGTCATGTCCGCTGTATGAGTCAAAACAGGCGCTCTGCTTCTAGGAGTGCCCGTCACAGACCATCATCTTCATCTTCATGTCACCGTCTTCCTTCTTCGTTCATTGATTCCCTGCAGTGTCTCCTCGTGACTCAGTCAAGACCGGCAACACAGCACGGCCTAACAAAGTAGTATCGCCTCTCACAACACATCATACTGGTTAGAAAAGTAAACGAGGTAGGCAGAAGTAAATGGTGATGGCGAAGGTCTGCAGTTGACTTGATCAGCCTCCATTGCCTCCTCACCAAGGCCATGTTAGGTGTATCTTCTTCCTTCCACCAGGAGAAGAGAAAGAGAAAGAAGAGAGGATGCATGTGGTTGATTTGTACAGTGAATCATTGGAAACAGATGCACCTCCTCGCACAGTTGACTTGGTTCACAGCCATCCCCTCCTGACCAAGTCCAAGTTAGGCATGTCTTCTTCTTCCTCCCACCATGAGAATAGATGGAGAAAGAGTAGGAGATGAGGCTGTGGTTGTTTCTTTTACAAGGCAAATACAGTGACAATATAATTATAATTCCGTCTTCTTTATATTAAACATTTTATATAGAAATTGTGGAGGATATGGCAACAATAATAATTATATCAAACATTTTGTATAGAAATTGTGGAGATGAGAAACATTAATATGGAATCTTAAGCGGAAAGAAGCATGCAACATATTTTTCCCCCAAAACACTTGCCCAATAAATGACATTTGTCTTCGTTCGTCATCGGTGAAATTAAGTGATCCTTCACCCACCGCACTTCCCGGAGGGGGCCCTGTACGGACCTGACGTGTGACTAAAGTCGCGACCCATAGTGCCGTCTCCTGGACTCACCACTTACCTCTCGCGTCACGACTCTCCTAATAATCGTAGCCTGAGTCGTGACACTCAAGAATGGGTCGGTTCTCGTCCTCCGACCCACGACGCCTCTGTCGGTCCATCTATTTCGTCGTGGTCTCTCTCCTCGCCGCACCGATCGGCAATCGATTCGCCTCCGATGGTCCCGCACGTGCCGACACATGCCCAGCGGTTTATATAACCCAATCGAGAGTGAGATCACTTCGACCCCAAAGGGCAAGGGAGGATAAAAAACGCTTCTTTTTCCTCTTCCGTGTGTTCTTGTGCTTCTTGGATCAAGATCGATTGATTAGATCTGATAGGAGAAGGGGGAGAGGAGAGAGATGGCGGGGAAGGAATCGTCGTCGGTCCCGAGCACGCCTCTGCTGAAGGATGAACTCGACATCGTGATCCCGACGATACGTAACCTGGATTTCTTGGAGATGTGGCGGCCCTTCTTCCAGCCATACCACCTCATCATCGTGCAGGACGGGGACCCGAGCAAGACGATTAAGGTGCCGGAGGGGTTCGACTACGAGCTCTACAACCGCAACGACATCAACCGCATCTTGGGGCCCAAGGCCAACTGCATCTCCTTCAAGGACTCCGCCTGCCGCTGCTTCGGCTACATGATGTCCAAGAAGAAGTACATCTACACCATCGACGACGACTGCTTCGTAAGTCATCGCTAAATCCATCAGGAAACAACTCTTCTTATCTTCTTCTTACAGATCTGGACTTTGCGAGTCGTTCTCTTAAGAGATTTAGGCGTCCGTGAAAGAACGGCGCGATTTTAAACTTAGCTTGCGCACTTAACAGTCTCATTCAAGTATACAAATTTGGTTTTTTTTTTAATGTCTCTATGCTATTACAATGTTTTCTTTCCCTAAAAATCTCTTTTTTGACTCAGAACCCGCTTGTGGACTGAATTATATGGCTGTGTTTTGGATAGATCTGACTATCTGCAGTCGATTTCTCAGAATCTC
Organism: Musa balbisiana; assembly: GCA_004837865.1. Taxonomy (NCBI): domain Eukaryota; kingdom Viridiplantae; phylum Streptophyta; class Magnoliopsida; order Zingiberales; family Musaceae; genus Musa; species Musa balbisiana. The sequence goes on from CM017193.1 coordinate 39,828,609, forward strand.
TGAGAGGACGATGTGTCGGTGATCAGCATTGACCTCAACTTTGAAATGCATAACGCAAAGTAGATCTAGTTATTAGTGTAGTGATACAATAGCATATGGATCTGGGTATAATAGTGTGGCAAAGTTAATGTGAGGTATCCAATAGTATACTCTCTTGATATATTTTAGTTTCATGTATATATCATCATAAGACTGTTGATCCTTCTTTTCACCATTCCATGTGAGTTGTAGCAGGTTTGACTTGCTTGATTTGTACCACTAGTATTCCAGCAAAATTACTTTCAATTTATTAGTATAGCTCATGGACTTTGATTTTCTTTGTCTCATGTAATCATTTCTTTTGCACAGTTTGTAATCAAATGTTATAATCATCATCTGTTTCTTAGGCTTCAGGTATCAGATGACCTTTCAAGCCTCTAGTTGTCATCTTCTAATTTTATAATTGGCCACTCAGATACTAATGTGATATGTGAAATATTTAACTTGAAATCACACAATTTGGTTTCTGGATCTAGAAAGTATGATGTTTAAATACTCTTCTGTATGTCTTCCATGGTTGGTGGTCCCACGTTGGTGAATCAAGCATGATTGCATTTGACATTTGGGTGTCAGATATGTGAAATATTTCACTGAAAACCATATACTTTGGCTTTTGTGTCTAGAGAACATGATAATAAGGTTCTCTTCTACATGTGTTCCCTGGTTTGTGATCTCAGGTCGGTGAAATTGAGCACATCTGATATTTTTGTCATAATAATACAATTAGCAGGTGTTTTATGCATGAAAAGTTTGGATTGTTTTTGAAAGATCTGACCTCTTTGTGTTCTTTAGTTGCTTTTGCTTCTGCATTTGAGCTCCCATGGTCCTAAATCACTGTCAATTGTCATCTTAAATAGGTTGCTAAGGATCCCTCTGACAAAGAGATCAATGCACTTGAACAGCACATCAAAAATCTGCTATCCCCATCCACTCCATACTTCTTCAACACCTTGTATGATCCCTACCGAGTAGGTGCAGACTTTGTTCGTGGGTATCCTTTCAGCCTCCGAGAAGGTGCTCCGACAGCTGTTTCTCATGGCCTTTGGCTTAACATTCCTGACTATGATGCTCCCACGCAGCTTGTCAAGCCTCGTGAGAGGAACACCAGGTAACAAATGCTGTGATATCTGTGGTTACTAGACTTAAAGACTCTACATTTTTACCACAAACTTAGTCTGCAACTGCTGTCTTGGGTTTATCAGGTATGTCGATGCAGTTCTTACAATCCCCAAGGGAACATTGTTTCCAATGTGCGGCATGAATCTCGCCTTTGACCGTGACCTCATCGGCCCTGCAATGTACTTTGGACTGATGGGTGATGGCCAGCCTATCGGGCGCTACGATGATATGTGGGCCGGATGGTGCACCAAGGTCAGTCTCTCCGCTCAAATTCATCCTTCTAATCTGTTATAAAGCACAGATCAATTGTCATCTTGTACTCTCAGATCAACGATTTTCCTTTCTGTTTTCTCCTTCTGGTACACTCAGTTTCTCTTCTCTCCTTGCTTTATGCTGCTCTGAAGCATCATATATCAGTTTTCAGCATTTCTCAGTTCTGATTTCTCTTTGTACAAGTGAAGATCTCTCTCTTATTGTGCTCAGGAACTGCAATTATTCAAGCAGTCCAAATGACATATAAATCTATGAATTTTCAGGTGATCTGTGATCACTTGGGACTCGGAGTCAAGACTGGCTTGCCCTACATCTGGCACAGCAAGGCCAGCAACCCATTTGTCAACCTGAAGAAAGAGTACAAGGGGATCTTCTGGCAAGAGGAGCTGATCCCCTTCTTCCAGTCTGTTGCCCTGCCCAAGGATTGCACCAGTGTGCAGAAGTGCTACATTGAGCTGTCCAAGCAGGTAAGAGAAAAGCTTGGGAAGATCGACCCCTACTTCACCAAGCTTGCAGATGCAATGGTTACATGGATTGAGGCTTGGGATGAGCTCAACCCATCCGGAGCTGCTGCCGGAGTGGCCAACGGCACGGCCAAGTGAAAGTAGAATAGCTAGCTATCCATATCATATGTTTGCTTTCTCAATAGTAGTGTCATGGATTTATGCTTATTAGATGTGAGTCTAATTTATACTTTTTTCCTCCCCTTAATTATATTTTGGGTTTTCATGCCAAGCTTGAGATACATTCTTGCAGTTGGGTGATTGTAATCTTTTTCATACTTGATTTGACAATAAAAATATCTATATTGCTTTTGGAAGCAGTTGGGCGTCGCTTCAGCATCATGGTACCCCTCTTGAGTTTTCTTTTTTCACATGCACAACTTGGCACAACAAATATGATCTCAAACATTTTAGGTGGAATAAATCTAATCGAGTTAACAGACCCATCTCTTTGTTCCCATTTCAACTTAGCCCATTATTAGGTAAATACCAGTGGCAACGAGTATGTATGAGCTCAATCCCCAATAATTTCACCAAATATCTTTCTGTGATGCATACAAGTTTGACTGAGTATATTGTGCAGCATGACACATCAACTATTTCAACATCTTAGATCCTGACACAACAAGACAGTCATACAACATTCTTGGGTTGTCATCTTGATCATACAGCCACAATTATTACCACAATAACACTTGACACATCAATCATCTCAGCACTCTGAACCTTAAGTGGCACAAGCAAGAAGGTCGAGTGTCATACTCCAAATTCAGGCCACATCAAGCCACCCATCACAGTAAGTTGTTGAATTTCAAAAACACACAACATATTAAAAAATTTGGATTATTTGATTGTTGAAGTTTTGACATATAAAGATGCTTCGGGATTTCATAATAAGCATAATACATTCGTAGAAAATTAAACTACTTCAGTTCAATTGAATTACAGAGAAACCAAAAAGGTATACAACTGATTTGCTACCATCAAAACTTGTAATTTCAGCTCAGCCAGATTTCCTCCCTCTTCTGCGAGATTTCATGTTTCAAAGCTTTCCAACATGAGATTCACCAAGACCCTTCCGGTAGCAGGTTATCCAACACAGGAATTGGCTTTTGGACTAATTAAGCATAATCAAGTTTCAAGAAAATTATCATTCAGCAATCGAGCACGATTGTGATGCAGACAAGTGACCATTCTTTTGGCGTTTCGTTGCATGTCCTTCGTGGCTGGAATGCTCAGCCATTTCATCTGCTACCGCCTCAGATGCTTCATTGGTGTCTCGGCCACAGGAACCACTCACTGCTTCGGGACCCAACAAAGAGCATTGCTTGGTTGTAATTTGCCTCCATGCCCTAACCTTGGGGCCCCAGTGCTTCTCAGGATTTGGAAGGTACCTTACCTCCTTTTTGACCTGTGCTTTGCTGAGTGAAGCAACTGCTCGAGCAAAATATGCCTGCAATAAGTAAGAAGATGCATAATCAGCCACCAGAGTTAAAAAAATACATATCAATCCAGGCACAGAAGGATAAAAAACATCGCAGTATATTGTCTATAGCATGCTGATGTACAGTTAAGAACAAGGACAGATACATATTGACCGGAACTTGCATGTTCAAAACAACAGACCATCTAGGTTTTGTTATTTTTTATTGTCGGACGGTACAGGACGATATACTCCTTGGTACCGCTTCAATCAATTATTCATCCGGCATTTAAGACCTTGGTTTAGAGCATATTAATATAATGCTATCTTTTGTTTATATGGCAGTTGATTAATACAGTTTCATGAGACAATTTCTTTATGTTCCAAAGTGAAAGCAATTTCTGGTTTCTATGAGATGTCAACCAGCGTTTTTTGGAAAGTCGATAACTAACATCAAACTCCGCTAGAATTCAAATATATGGCACGATCGGATACTAGTGCTCAAAACGGAAATTATCTGGATTGTGAGGTAGCAGAAAATAAAGATAAAAGCTATATAGGACAAAAAAAAACATACTTGCAGCTTTGGTTCCTTGGAGAGGATCACTGTTCCTGACTTATCTGGTGGTTGTTCTTTGATAGGATGATTCTTGACCTGGAAACACAACATACAAGAAAATAATAGGGTATGAGCCACAATATAACAATATCGAAGTGTTTATTTATCACGGGGAGATGCTAGTTAAAGTACGAACAGTCACATTAGTAACATGGACATCAAATGATGCAAACACTTGTGAGAGATAAAAGGACTAAGAAGTACCCAACAACACATAATGTCCCAGATGAGATCCATTGGAGCATCGGTTTTGAGCCCTGGGGGATTCACATGACTGCCAGAGATACGATACCCAGCATTGATCACTGCAGATTTGAACATAACGGCAGGTGGGGAGGTACACTTGAGAGTCGAACACATATTGTGGAGACTTACAAAAGAGGAATATCATACAATTCCTGCACATGATGAACACCTTAAGTTGATATTGGTTTTAAAAAGACAATAAGAATGACTTAGCAGGTTAATAACAGTATCAACGATCTGAATGACTTGGCAAGCAACTAATGAATAGCACAATTTAACTGGCAGTCTTAAGTACAATGGAAAACTCAGCTTAATGTAAAGTATACAATGTTGGTATTGTGTAGGAGAAGAGTGAACACTAATCTTTGTAGTCCAGATTGATAAATCATACATCATTTTCTAAATTTGGCTAATTCATATAGAGGTGGAGAAGAGTCTGCTGACTTTGGCTAATTCTAGATGATTTAACAGCATCAAGAAAAGAAAAAGAAAAAGAAGAAAAGAAGCTGATGATAAGGAAAACAAGAGGGAAACTGCGGCAGAACAAAGGCAAAAGGAACTTTGTGACTATGATTACAAAACAGAGAAGATGACGATATTATTATGTTTGCTATCCAATCAACTATCCTATTTGTTCGTTGTCACCAGTGTTGCAATATCTGTCGTCCACCATCGACAAAACCAGGAAAAAAAGAGATATCAGGGAAGGAAGGGAATGACAAAAAAATAACAGTGAACTTCTGAAGGAAAGAGATTTCATAACATGGAAGGGAGGTATCATCAAATTCAAGATTATTTCAAATTTCATGCACTGTCTTTAAATAAAGATTTTCTTCATTTGTTCTTGCATTACCCGATTACTCATGTGGTGATTGGAAAAGCAATAAAACTATGGTGGAATCCAACTTATCTCTGAAGAAATAACTAAATACATTGTATCTTTTACATGACATATTATGATATAAGATTTACCACATTATATTCATATGTTATGATTAGCATTATTCAATAACATATATAATATTTTTAATATTATTATGTTTATTCTTTATACTTTTTCGTTTTTAGAGTTCAATTTCGTATGTCTATTTATAAATATACACATTGAGTAGACAAAATAAATTTTAATATATATTATTTTCTTAAATTAATTTTGCAATCTTGTAATACTTTACTGCTTCAAAATTTTTATAATATTTTACTATATTATACATTGTATAAACTTTTATTTAAATTATTTCTTTGACCAAATCCAATTTGATCAATCCTATTAATTTTGGTTACATCATCTCCAATTGATCCCAATAACGATGCTGATTGTGTAAATTATGCTAGCAACAATTGGTACCAGACCTAATTGACAATTTCTTTCTGATGTAAAAAATAGAATGGCAATGTGAAACTGAAAAGCACTGCAAATTTCATAGCAAGCAATAATACAGGCATCATATTTGAAATAAATGACAACTACTAATCTAAGGGAGAAGGTGGCACCTCTGATATGGTAGTTAGCACTGCAGAAATTTTCTCATAGGCAGGATATCTTTCCTTTGAAGATTTAACATTTACTAGAATAGAATATATCCATTCCTTATTATGCATAGGAGCAGACCATATTGGACCACCCATGTTAAATTTCTTCCCAGAATCGTTGCACTCTGGAGGAACCACAGGACCATACCCAGGTGCAGACTTCACACTATTATCCTTTTGATGAAAAACATAAAGGAAATATGAGGTATAAGATGAAATATATTTTTTTCACTTTGGGGGAAAAGGACATCTTACACGAGAATTTAATCATAGAAGTGGATAGCTTACCTTATTAATGGCCCTCCCAAGACTTTGGAGATCAAAAGAATCACAACCAACACACTGATAAACATATGAGAGTTTAAGAGGTGTGTCTTTAATGGCACTTGCAGAACTGCATTTTAGACCATATAGAGGATATTCTTTGTCAACTAAAGGTGCATAATATGTTTTATAGTCCAATGTGAAGAAATTAAAACTAGGAAACTTATGTAAATATCCGAACAAAAACTCGAACAAAGAAATCCATATACACAGAGAGGATAGGAAAAATATATCGCTTGTAGCGATTTGCATGACTCTACATTTAGGAGGATAAACCATTAATTAAAAGGAACACCAATTTGCATTAGTCAAAACAGCATTAAAGAAATCATTGAAATACCTCAATGCATGCCAGGAGGATCCTCAAAGCCATCTCATGGCAATATTTGCCTTTCAAAGGGTAGGAGCCATACCTAATTTTAATATTTAGCAAGTGGACTATTAACTCAAAGATATAACTTATGTGCAGTAGTGATGTTTAAAAGCTTCCTTGAATGGCAAACCTCCCCATTGTTTCCACAAAGCACTGCCATATCAGTAGCCGTACACATCAAAATGCCTCCAGCAGCTACTGATTGTACTGCTGAGTCCAAAAATGTAGATGGTGACCCATAAGGATCAAGATCAACCTTGAAAGAAAAATCAGGGAGAAAGGCATTAGCATACTACTAAGTCATGTCACAAAATATTCTCTCACTTGCAAAAAATAGTGCTACCACTATGGGTAGTCCAGAAGACGTATAAAAACAAATGCTAACTGTTGAATACTACTTAGACTAATGTCATACTTCTTCACTTTTTATTTTTTCAGATGTCATACTCTTCATTATGATAGCCAGTCTCCTCACCTATTTGTTCATTTCAATTTCTCATAGTGAAAAATTTTCACTATTCAACTTGGTCTATGATTTAGGTCATATTGGAATTTTTGGTTTAGTGATAGGAATCCATTAAGGGTCTAATCTGAGCTTACTATATATTGGTTTCTCCTTGCACTTCAATGAAAGATGCAATTACCATAAAATATTGTTTCAAGGTCCATGAAAACCTTGTTACTTATTTTCACACTCAAGTTAAGGTATTTAACAATAATGAAGAATTGAGTGCAAGAATTTCAATTTACTCGTAGTAGTATTGAATTTATGTTATCCTAATGAATAGTATGACATTACTAAAAGCAGTATTCAACAATAAGCGTTTATTTTTATATATGTTCTAACTATCAAGAAGGTAGGCCTTAATATAACAGTAAGGTTGCTCCTTTGCGTCGAACCACGGTGACAGACTTTGCCATGGAAATGACTTTATTATTCTCCGCACCAATCTCTAGAATTTGCTAATACTTTGACCAAAACTTACTAGGAAAATACTACTATAAGACAAAATACAAGTTTTTAAAGAAATCTCATGCAACATGGATGGATGAAAATTAATTTACCACATAAAATTCTTTCTGATGAGTTAGCATGTAAACTCGAGCATCAGCAAGATGAGCTTCGACTTTCGAACATGCTATTGAACCATTAAATTTTATGTTTCTGTTGCAAGCTTCAATGGATTCTGCAAAAACCAATGACCTCTGCAGCTCAATATCCAAGCTGGATAAATCTTAGTATAGATAGCATATGTAGAATCAAACATTTCGACACCAATTAGATGACCAAGAACTGGTATCAAAATGTATAGCTTGACACCAATACCATACCGGTTCGATATTGGTTTACTACATACCAAGATTGAAACATATAGCTCAATGTTGATACACGTAGATTCATTTATAAATTATTTTTTATTATTTTACTCAATGATACTGAGCTTTATATGTTGGTACACAGACCCAGCTGATTTGATAGGTTACCGAACCAATATCAGAGTGGTGTTTTAATCCTTGTGCAACATTTTTGTGCCATTAAGATGAAGATACCTTTGTTATTGTCCAAAGCAATAACTTGACCAATTCCATCTACTTCACTGGCATATCGCAGAGCCCTTAATCCAGAAGCTGCCAAAGCCCACAAATTCATATAATGCAGAACATAAACATTCAGCAAAGGACAAGATGATTAATAACCTATGCAGGTCTTGTTTTACTGGATGCTAATTTACATGTCAAGGCTCTCGATGGATGGACTATACATTTGCAACGCAGATATCCAATAAATTACACATATCCTTAAGTTCTCGTGGACCTTTCCAAAAAGGAGTCTCTATGCATTCCTTTGAAATATCTTCTGTGACATCTAGAGACTGGTTTGGTTGGATGTCTGTACCTCCATTTGCCTTGTCATCCTGACTGCTGCTTGTAGCCTCTGTAACAGAACCAGAGTGTTTGCTCTCCGAAACCTTTTTTTCTGATTTCCCTTTTTTGCTTAAATATCCATCATGCTCTTCCTTGCGCTTAGCAATATAAGTCCTCAAGACAGCAATGGACATATCTCGGTTGTAAACCTAACCAAAGTAATAAAAGGACACAAGTTGATGTCAGTGCTTAAGTGCTTCCTTCATTTGACAACTTGCAGTAATTTTTGCTTGCAGCAGCAGGATGAAAATAAGACAGGTTAAGCTATCTCATTTCTTTTATTTTCTTAAGCTAACTATTTTGATGCTGATTAGCTATACAACTGCTTGTATCCCTCAAGCATAAAGTAGCAAATAATAGTTTTATTAATTTAGAAGTTTCAGTACTAATTAACATGTTGTTTGAGTAAAATAAGGATGGTCTTGAGTTGTAGGATAATTGACTTAATGATGATACAGATCCTGTCAGTCTGATATTTACATCTTCTTCATGATGCTCAATAATCTAGATTTTGTTGGTCAAAAACTCTCTGAAAACACACTATCCTAGTTCACAAACTAGAAATCACAGAGGTATATTACTGCTTTAATACACAAGATATGCGTCTAGGACTCCCTCACAAGCAATCTAAAAAGCAGCTGAAGTGCCCAAACTTGATAATTTCTGTACCCAATTTCGGCAAATAAGTTCTAGTCTCTACATTTTGGGAATGGTTATATGATACCTATCGCCATCTATTTCAGGCATGATAACATCGATCCAACGCTTGCACAACCTCCCTCATGGCCTCTAGCCAAGTACTTCTTCAATCAACCTAAAATCAAGTCCTTGTCCAACTTGCACAGGACAAAATGCAAACCGACTTCCCTCACTCAAAATGGCATATCTACAAAATATAAGTTTTCAGCACAGTTACACTGATATCTCTCTCCTGTTCAATTTTTAAGGGGAAAAGTCCAATTCTTGGCCATTCCTTAACCAAGACATGAAAGGAGAAGCGAAGTAAAAAAAAAGGGAGAGAAATGCAAACATATCACCAAAACGAAGACAACAAAGGCATGACACCTGGGCTTTGTTGAAGAAGACAGTGTTGTTGGAATGCATAAGGATCTCGGCCTCCCCTTCCTTGATGATCTCGTAGTTCCGGAGCTCATCCGTGACGTCGCCCATGTCCGCCAGCCACAATCTATCGGATTCCGAACCAAAAGAGACAGCGATGGGAGGAGAATCAGGTTCACTCTCGACGAGATGAACTCGATTCCTTGAGGAATCCGGAGGCTCCTCTTCGGATGGAGAAGCGGCAAACCGTCCATAAACCCTAAACTCTCATGTCTCCTCGTCTTCACCTGCTCTGTGTCGGAACATCGGAACCGAGTGCGGACGCTCCTTCCCCTCGACATCGAAATAATAATAATAATAATAATAAAAACAAAATACGATGCGTTCGTTCCCAGAAAGAGATTAAAAATAAACAGTGGGTCCCATAGCTTGTGGCCAATCTTAAATCAGGTGGAGACGAGGGTGAGTCATAAGCCATCTTCCACCTCAAGTATTGTTTTTTTATTTTAATATGTACTCTCAAAAATATATGTTTACATACATACCCTTCACAATGTAGCATATTAGAAATCCAATTAGGAGCACTTTTGATCTTATAATAATAATACTTATGTGATTGGATCAACTTAGCATCTAACTCAAGTTAAGGTGATGATCATTGGCAATATGGTATGGAAGGAGGACATCTATACAAATGAACTATCATTCTTCATTATAGTTTTCTTATATGAAAAGAAAACACGATAATGATTACGTGGAATGTAAACAACTCCAGCTTCGTTTATTTTGACAAATTCGAAAAAGAAATTGATATCTTATTGGTATATATTGTTTTTTATATCATATATGTTTCCTTCATTTAATGCTGTTATTCTATTTTGCTGATGAAGGTGGTTCGTAAAGTAGCCAACACACACACACACACACACTTCATTTGACATCCTCATGCACGGCTGCTTGCCAGCTTGTAAGCAGAGAGAAATGGCAAACAGTCGTTCATGGCTAGAGATTTGAAGTGAACATTAAACCATATTATGTTCCTAATGCAGATGGAAACTAATAAATATTGCCTAGTTTACAATCAAATCCCAGTAAATATAACCAGTTAACTAATCTGAAGTCACACATATCAGAAAGAGACTACCTACACCTCGGACATAAATACATGGGTATATAACTAAGGGCAGAACAGAGGGTCCAGCATCAAAGAAGGTGCATTAAAATTCACGCCGAACTGAACTGCAGAGGATGATATAAAAGTGACCTAACCTAAAAGCCAACTAACGACTGGCAAGCCCCATCTACATGCCAGGTCCACTTGAATCAAGCTTCCACCTTTTTGCCTGTAGGTTCTGGATTTTCTTCCTTTTCGGCATCCTCTTCGTCTTCGTCGTCCTCGTCTTCTTCAGCCTCTGCTAGTTTAGTCAGTTCTTCTTGGATCAGGAGCTTTATGGAGGCTTTTCTTGGCGTCAGATCCAGTTTGTAGTGGCCGGCTGATAGGTGAATTACATATGGTATGACGTGGAGAAAAGTTTGAGGAAAGAAACAAAATATAATTCAGAAAACGCATACCTAGCTGCTTCAAAATGTCGGTAAAAGTTGCCTGAACCAAAATAGGAGGATACAAGTTAGTTCTTCAATAAATACCAAAACCACAAAAAATCATCAAATTCGGTAGAAAATGGATGAGTAGGAGCATGTTTGATTGCTGCAATGTTGAATATAACAACAGCATGATCGACTCTAAGTGGGTATTAGCCATTGGGCTATTGCTGCACACTAATTGTAAAGGATATATTTTGTGTTGCAATGCAGAGAAAACTACATGAAACAACTCATTCTGGTCATCAATGACAGAGGCCAACGCTTAGGAGAGTGCTTCAGTCATCCCTAAAACAATCACAGGCTGGAAGATTACAGCTTCCCTTGTACTGCCTCAAAGCCTATCCTAAGGTACATCTTGAAGTCATCTAGCAAATAACTTTTCTTATTGTTGGAATATTTTACAGAAAATTTCTCGTATCACCTAAAAGTCCGTACGTACGATAGATGGCGTGATCCAGGGAGGACCAATGTACATAATAGTTTTAAGACACTTACAGAAAAAATTCATATGTCAAACATATTGTAAAGTAGTGGCTCACCGTGTTAAAGTCAACTTCCTTCAAAATTTCACATATTTTCTTTCTCAGTTCCTCTTTGCTTGGATGCTCTGCCTCTGATTTTGCTTTACCTTTAGCAACCTTTTTGCCTTGATCAAAAGCAAATAATCTTTGCATCAAAATAAACGTAAAAAATGGACACTTATGTATGGCCTCAAAAAACAAAACAATAACACAAATTAGAAGCTCAAACAGCAGTATGATCAGAAAGATGATCCGGTTAGAAATTCTGGAAACAAGTCAAGAGCTATCAGTAAATTCCTGCCACGTCAAATCGCAGAGTTACTAGATATTAGAAAAAGAAAAGTATCAAAAGAATACTAGTTCGAAATTAAATTTTACAAGTAAAAATAATATAACACACCATCAGTTACCAAACTAACCAAGAGATTTGATGATTAAAAACTCCAAAATCAAAGAATCTAAAAAACTCACCACCAATGGACAAAACCTAGAGAAAGAACTCATAGATTACATGTAGAGTTACTTCTGAGCTCGAATAATGAATGAAATCTTAAACATCAGTCTCGCGAGGTTGCTTTAATCAACCACATCTACTGACATAAATAGCAACATCTACTGAATTTTAGTTAAGCATTAAGGTCAAAATTAGCTTCTGGTGAAAAACTGTCTTTTAGACTTATAGTCAGATAACTAGCCTAGGAGAAAATTTTATCAAACAAATGGAATAGTGCTTACATGTATGGAAAAGGTCATCCAACTAAACCAAGAGCATTGTAAACATGGGAAGACACCATATTACGCAGATACCATAAGCAACTCACAAAAATATGTAATAAATTATGAAGAGTTCATGATTGAGAGATTACCAGTATCCTTTTCTTTTTTTTCTGACCTAGGAGTTGATTTCCTCTGAGGTGAACTGACAGTTCTCCTCTTCCTGGAGAAAACCTTTGCACCTACGTCATCATTCTCAGCTTTTGAGTGTTTTGAAGATAATGATTTAGTAGGACTCTTTGTAGTTGCTGGAGTTGGAACCTTCCTGGAGCTGCTTCCCACCTTCTTTTCCTTACCAACAGAACCTTGTTTGGGGGTCTTCTTCTTATCCTGCTTGTCCTCGCCCGAGTCCTCTTCATCACGTTCATCTTCGTCAGATGCTTCTTCAGACTCACTTACCTTACATTCATTCTCAGAATGCTTGCCTATTTTGCCAGTATAAGGACCATTCTTAATGTCATCCACATCATCATCTTCACTATCCGTTTCTTCTGCACTTGGTGTGCCCTCACGTCTGGTCCGTTTCTGAATATCAAAATTGGAAAAAAAAAAGTGTGCTAAACCTTTTAGTAGTCACAACCAATAACAAAAATAAATGGGCCAACAGTAACTAAGATAAATTATATAAATATTAAACAATGCAGAAAGAGCAGCACAGGATAACTCAGTGTCAACTCTGGAATTTGTTTCTTTTGATACCAACCTTCCTAGATTGCTTGCTGTGTGGATCTTCCGTACTCTTTGATCCACTTCCTTTAGCCACCCTCTTCCGCTTTCTTGATTTCATTGATTGCTACAAAATGAAGGGAAAAAGATAAACATGTGCAATTGGCATATATGATAGCAATGTGGCAAAAAATACACGAGAATCTAATATTGCAGTCCCTTTGTGCACGAACAGCATCAACATGAGCATCCAATGTCAATACCATACCACTTCAAAAGAACTTTACTGAAAAAAAAAATCCAGCACAGTGGTAAAGGTAAACCTTGTCATCAGAAAGCACGTCTTCATCTATAGGATGAGGGGCAACCAAGAAGTCCAGCAGCTTTGCCACAAGGTCTTCCTGTTATACATCAACCAAATTATCAATATAACATGATCAGAAAAAGAATTGAAAGAAAAGTCATTCTGATCACCACTAATGACAAATGTATATTACAAACTTGAAAGTGAAAAATACATGAATGAACCTTTCTGGTGTTGGCCTTGGAAACAGGTAAATCAAACAAGTCACACAGGTCCAGCAGAGTATCCTTTACATACTTGTCAAGTTTCTCCTTCATTTTAGCTCTCTGTTTTTCCTGGATGAAAATTTTAGATTACAAAGAATAAAGGGAAAAATAACAGTGACTTATTCCTGCTCAGGTATTATCAGAATACTCACATCACTTTCATGCCACACAAACCCAGAAAACTGGAGGATATGAGTTTTGAAATTCACAGCCTGCTCAAAAACACAACAATAATCATTCAAAACATAATAGATAATAGAGGTGCTGTCATGATATTCTCCAAAATTATAAATACAGAAAAACAGAGATCACTCAGAAACTATAGTGAAACAGTCTAAACTTTTAAAGACTGGGGGTGGTAATCAGACTTACAGCCTTCTTTTAAAGAAGTTTTTTTACTAGAAACAGGAAACAAAATGCTGAATTCATATGAAATCCAATAAAAAAAAAACAAAAACATAAACTCCCATAATATGGACCACTCAATTACTTGCATAAGCATCAGAACTGTAGAAAAATCCCAAGATAACAATTTGTAGTCCTAAGAGAAGAGGCAGTTGATTCATCCAGGTCTCTTGTACTTAGAAATTAAGTAATCGCTGCTAGTCATTAACACTTTTTTTTAAGTGGATTAATCATGATGGTATTGTCATCATCATCCAGGCCAATAAGCAACCAAAAAGAAAATGATGTTTATAAGGTAATATTAAAAAATTTGATATTGCAATCATCCTTTCTATAGGACTACTTGTATATAAAATCAATGTATCTGCTATTCAACCAACTAGTATATATGGTAGATTCAATGGGCATCCCAGGTGAAGAGACAGCAAATATTGCTCTCTAACCAATGGGCATCACCGGTGACACGATGAAATATTGGCACATAATCCATCGTTATGAACATGAATAAGCTATTTAGTTTCGAAACAGCATATACTTGTTCTGACCTTAAAACACCTAGCAAGCACCACAATAATGTTAACAAAAAAGTCCTTAAGTTTATGCTGAATAAAAATATTAATTAGCAACTCATGGTAAATATTCAAAAAAAAAAACCTTGGATGCACTTCAAAAAACATACTTTCTCATCATTATACAACTAAATAAACTGTTACAAAGTAACAAGAGATCACATGGTGTTAGTGATAAAAACATTTTTCATCAATTAGCTGCAAGGTCATGAGAGATTCTAGATACAACCGACATCTAAGATTCTGATCAAGATTAATCTGATACCGGTATCAACACCTTGTCAGACCAATATGGAACCAATTTATTGAATGGTATACCAACTTAACTATCTGATATCACTCAAAAATAATAATAAATAAATCATCATTGGTGAAAAGCTATATGGGCTGCAACTGGTCCTTGGTCGGATTAGTAAATACCATTCAGTACCATAATAACAGTCCAACCCATAATTGAATCTGATTTTGATTACTTAGACTTAAAAAGTCAGGAGAGAATGGTGATAAGTATACTAGAAATAGAGGGGAGGCACAAATATAAAGACAGATGATAGCAGTATACGCAATCGAGAATCTATCCTATTCTGTATATTAAGTGTATACCATAAGTTCTCGAACCACTTGTCCAGGATTCCTCAAATACACATGAGATAATAACACAATGATCCTTACAAGTTTCAGATTTATAAACTGACTTCTATATGTACAAATACAATCAGATCCAAGCTGCAGACTGAAAAGTGAAGACTCCCTGGTTTATAAGAACCACAAAATCCACAATGGTTCCGATGAACCAACAAAAGATTGTTGTCCAACAACAATCCACATAAATTATGATTTCTTAAGTGGTTAGCAAAATTCAGAAAGAAAATTTAACTATAATCAAAAGTACAAACCTATCTTTCATTTGAGAACTATCATGGTTTTGAGCAATTAGCAAGAAAATGAAATTAGTCGCTCTTGTTGGTATACAGTCTTAGCTACTACTCGAGCAGAAGAATTGCACCAACCCTGGACCAACAGTACAAAAACAGTGACAACATAATAATTAAGAGAATAACAACTATACACAAAAATCATCTGCACCAACACTGGACCAACAGCAAAAAGAGCAGGTAACAAAATAATTAAGAGAACTGTAGACAAATACATATCTTTCACTTACGAACCATCATAATTTTGAGCAATTAGTGAGAACATGTAACTAGTCAACCTAGTTGGCATTCAGCCCTAGCTACTATTCAAGCAGAAAAGTTGCACAACCACTGGACCAACAGTAACAGAAACAATATTTTCCTATATCATTAAACAAACAAGAAACATTGAAAACTCAATATAAAGCTGGAGAGCAAATTTATGTAGCATCTTAATCCACCTTTCCTCTCCTTCCAAAAAGAGTCTGATGAATCAATTTTATATCAGCAGGTTTCTTCCTTGCTAGTTTGTAGGCCACTGAAACAAAAATTGAGAAGTATATTAAAATCATATTTAGAAAAGGTGTTATAATGTAGAACCAATAGGAAGAGGGGAAGACAAAACACAAATAGTAGAAAAGGATACAAGAAGAAAGGAGAAAAGATTTATGAGAACATTAACATTAAAATTATCGTTCCTCCTGAATTATGTTGGAAAGTCACCAATCATAGGCACAAGTCAACATAATCCCAACTAAAACCAGACTAACATCAAGTCAACCACAAGTTCCAAGACAATAACTTACCCACAACTCCAACTTAAGTTCCTAAACAATAACTCAACCCACAAATCCAACAAGTCAAACACAAGTTCCAAGATCAAGAACAGTAACTCAGCATATAGCAAGTATGAGACCAACACATTATGGAAAAGACTTATTCCATAGTCCACATGACTTGCATCTTGGACAAGTCCTTTCAAAACCTTAGTTGGATATCCATTACTACATAAGGAAAAGAAAATTTTGAGATTATAAAAATAAAATATAGCTTTAAGTTAAACAATGCGTAAATCACCAATGAAATACCAAGAACAAAGATGAGAGTAACAACAGTTCACGCATTGGAATAAAGACCAAGTAACAGCAGCAGCAGCAAAAGAAATTTTCAACTATTTGGGTCCAGCAGCATGGATTCTTTTTCGCCACTGACTAAATTGAAATTAGAGATAGTGAGATACAAATTACTGCTAGGTTTGACAGTTTTGTGCGCTACCAAAAACAACCCTTCTTTTTTAAAGCTTCTGCCTGACAAGATTCAGCATGTTTTGGTTTCACATATACTGAAACCTCGAGACTTCACAACATGAAGCAGGTATCATGAGAATGTGGGTAGATATATTTGGAACATGCTCTAAATATTTAAGAATCGGTTTCCTTCTGAAAATAGTTTGTATCTAGTATATACAGTCAAAGTCATGGGTTTCTAACCTAAACTTGTGATGAAATCATGAAAATATAGATAAATTGCCCTAAATGTGGTATTGTCCATATCATCTGCAAGTTGTGCAGGTCTTAGCATTGTCTAAATCAGTCTTATACGAGCTTAGTTTTGTTTTTTAAGTTAAAAGGAGACTTACAGAATCTAGTCATCAAAGGTCTTACAGAATACAGAGTTCTTCCTATAGTTCTTTCAAGCTTCTAGGTCATTTGTCGAGCTGTGTGGATGTTAGTATAGCCTAAATCATTCCCATCTTAACAATGTTTTGGAAACTTACGGAAGCATTTGGGTGCTCACCAAATGGTTCTTTATAGAGTCTAGAGGGCCTTCCTCTGTTTCCTTTTACTTGGCTAGCGCTTATTCTTTCTATTTGTTTCTTTGGCGCATGCTATGCACTTCTAGAAATCGTTAATAGTGACCTTTATATCTAGGTATCGCCTACTTGGCCAATTCCCTTTTTAGCTTACCTGGATCCAACTTGAAATCTTTCTTTCAAGATCCATTCTTGACAAAGATAAGCCAAATCTTAAAAAGACAACCATTATCTCTAGGATCAACACACCTTATCTAATTCAAGATCAGCTATTTGTTGCATAATTGAAAAAGTCAATTGGATCAAGTTAGGACCAGATGTGGCTTATAAGATGTGATCATTAACAGAAACAGAGAACTCTCTTGTAGTGTGATATTTTCGTCTTCCCAGGAGATTTCTTCTAGCTTGTAGCTTTTTCTTCCTGGTCCAACTTCTAAATACTCTCTTCATTCCAGATGAAATTACTTGAGAGCCATCATATATTGTCTACTGCCTAAAGGTGCTGAGGATTGGAGACAGCTTGTTCAACTTCAATTTGAGTTGATGGTGAAATCAGGGCATGAAAACATTATCAAAGCAATGGTTTCACCGCTTCACATCCCAATTTGGTTTCTTGATGCTCATTATCAAATATTAATTCCTAGATCTGTGAACTAATCTGTATTAAAGGATTCGGACTACTGCAACATGTCAACTTGCTGAACTTTCTTTTTACAGTAGATGTATGCTTTATCTAGCCAAAAAACTCCGAGTTTATTAAGATTTCAGTACACTTACATGGTTTCCTGTTGTCTCATTAATATGGTTTGTAATACTGTACCATGCCGCTTGGTACGGGCAGTACATACCAATCTGATAGAAGACCGGTATGGGCGGTACATCGGTACACCTTAGTGTATCATGTGTCGATACGTTTGGTACAGTTCGATATGTATCATACCAACAACTGATCGGTACACCGGTATATTACGGTATTCAGAACCTTGCTCATTAATACATGCATGAATCCTTAAGTTGGATTGCATGAATTAGAATATAAGTCATCACAGTTTGCTAAAAGAATTTGCTTGTTTATGTTGTAAGCTGTTTATAAAAAGAAGCAGCACAAGACCATAATGGTTCATCATAAAGCACAACAATGAAGTCTATCGGTTCATATCATATATGGCTCACATGAAGAGCATAATGAATAATGTATACATGATGATATACTTTAGCAAGCATAAATCAAAGAGAATAGCAGTCCCAGTTCAATCAGACGTTTTAGCTGATTTCTCAAATATGGCAATCTTCATAGTTGGTCCTTGCTAAAATAAAATTGTCAAATGTTGCCCAAACTGAATCTACTTGGAAGATTCAAGCTCAGACTAGATCAATCTGGAAAATTTATATTAATTTGATATTGATATCACCAATTTGTCTTGAATTAACCTTGAACGACACTTCCAGCAGATTCAACATGAGAGGTTTTAGTAAGGGATCAGTCCAATCACTCTTCACTTGATCCTCTTTCCCAAACTTCCTTTTCTTTACCTATTCACCAACTTCATCCTCTCTCCCTGATGGATTAACACAAAACCATCTACTAGCATAATATATTCATTCTTGCACTTGAAATTTTTTTTTAATCTAGAGCTATATGATTATGGAAGACCGTCCCCCTTCCAATTTTGTTTCTACAGACAAAATGCTCCAAAGTTAAGCCACATGTCTCAACATTTTGTATCTAGACATATCAAAACATGACACTGATAATTAGCAACATTTAATAGTAAAAAACGCAAAGTTTACTAGTTATAATACTTGGCCAAAATCATGTGTGACATTCTAGAGACCTTCAGATTAGATTTAATGAATTTGTTAGGGCATATTATTTACCTCCAGTTTTAATGTTCTAATTCACCCACGAAAAACGTTCTAGCATGGTTACCTATTTAAACTAAAAAACAACCACTCACCTCATTTTTGTTCGTAGACTCTAAATTGTCTTCCCCACCAATGATCACAACCATGGCAACATTGACAGTAATGGCAGTGACAATTGATGGTGGTGAAATGGTGATGGTGGAGAAAACAATAACAATGGTGACCAGAACTACAATGCTGATGGTGCTGTTGTCAATGGGCTATGACAGTGACCATAGTAGTAGCAGTGATGATGTCGTGGTGGTAGCAGTGATGATTGTGATTGTGAGTGAAAATGCTAGCTCAACTAACTAATTGAAAGGCTATTAGATATCTGAAAATTGAATAACTAGTTGTCTAAGAAGGTAGTTTTCATTTTCTGATTAGTAAACACATCAAAGTTTTCAGTTTTCTTAACAGAAAATTATAGATCTGAAGACCTTTTTATAAATAAAGACAATTTCTTCTATCTTTATTACACTTCTACTTATGGAATTTAATTAGTTTCATCTGAAAATGTTGATATGACAATTAAAGATAGTCAATATTGATCCTGTAAGCATTCTTCAAATTGCATTCATGTGGATGAAACTTGATTCTACCACTACACACTAGGGGTTTTCAAAAAGGCATAACCTGACTACATGTACAATGGTTGGTTATCAATTGTTGATGCAAAACAAATGAAACTAACAAAAATAAATTATAATAACTCGACAACCGATCAGCACAGGATTAGAGCACCTGTCCAATATTCAGACTTCCATAGGATCTAAACACCACTAGCAATTCATGAATCAAGCCCCATTGCAGACAAGCTTTTCAGTATAAATTGAATTACCATGACAAGCAAGAATGTCCAGTCCCCACTGGGAAGATAAACTTGTGTTCAACAAATAAAAAATATCATGAGAGCATGCCACAAATAAGACCTTCAATTAACACAAGAAAATTCCAGATGCAAAAGAGTGAAGATAAATACTTGAGAAAAAATAAAGTCCTTGACTTGCAAACTACATGCAAAATCAACTTAGTTCTAAATATGGCATTATATGATCCATAAAGTGCATCATAAAAGATTTTTGGATTATTTAGCATACCATTAGGTATGTCCTTCAATGGAGTGCCACGGCCCTGTAACCAGACAGATCTTAGAGAAGATATTATTCATGTAAAATAGTGATGACAATTATATAAACCACAAAAAGCGTGCAAAGTGATCAAATGAAGAATAAAGTACCTTTTCAACTTGAAACTCTCTTGATGGCTCTTTTTCAATAACTTCTACCAACCTCTCTACTGTTTTTCTCTCGCGAACAGGGCGTTCAATAGATGAAGTCACTGGACTACTCAATGAATTTCTGGCCTTTGTCACACCCTCCTTTCCTTCTCCTGTTTTATCAGCCTTTTGCCCCCTTGATCTTTTTTTGTTCAACTTTTCCTCTTCCTTGTCCTCATCAATCTTCTTTTCAGTACTTCCAATGTCTGCTTCCTCCATGTTATTTTCTTCCTCCCCTTCCCCCTCTTCTCCTTCTTTTCCCACTTTCTCTTCTTTTGCTTCTTGTTCCCCTCCTTCCCATCTTCCATCTTCTTTTCCTTCTTCATCTTCTTTTGTTTCTTCTTCCCTTCCCTCCTCTTCCTCATCTTCTCCTCCTTTTTCCTCCTCTTTTGCTTCTTTTTCCCCTCCCTCCTCTTCCCTGCCTTCTACTTCTTTCTCATCTTTGAAATCCTCTCCATCAACCATCTTTACATTCTCAAACTCCATTGCATTCTCAGCTTCTGCGTCAACCATTTTCACATCTTCAGCTTTAATAGTATTCACATCTGCAGTTTTGATGTCTACTTCTTTTGGTATGCCATTTTCTTCACCCTGCTTCTTTTCATCAGAATCCATCATTTCTTCAACATGCTTCTCTTCTTCAATGCTTTCACCTTCATTTCCATTCTTACCAGAATTGGGCACAACACTCTTATCTTCAGTTGGTGGAGCAGACCCATTCATCATTGTGGTTTCTTCCACTTCTTTGTTTTTACCTGCACATTCCTTCTTTTCAGAATCAACCACAACACTAGTCTTACCTTCAGGTGACAGACCAGATCCATTTGGCATTGTGGTTCCCTCCACATCAGATGTTGGGTTCTGTTCTGCCATCCCAGGTGGTACAGAAGCTAGGATGTGTACAGAGGTAACTATCTATTCAAATGTGTTTCACACTACACGACCTGGAAACATGCATGACAGAAATTCAGTAGCTATCGAGCTGGAAAAAGTTATAGAGAAATTACATAGATACAGCTTCTGAAACTACCAATCGACTCAGCTCACTGCCAACCCTTGATAAAAAATTTCCCATATAGGGCATTTGTATAGGTTGTAGGATGAGAGGAGAAAAGGCGAGTTTTTTTATGCAGAATAACAAGTAAATCATTAATAGAGTCTTAGTCACCAAGAATCCACAGCAAGATTGCAACTTTAATACAAAGGAGTAAAGCTATCTCAACTGCAAGAAGAAAACCGACATTAGATATAACAAACTTCGTTAGAGCACAAATAGCAATGAAGCTCCAAAACAGCAACTCGTCGGAACAAAAGGAAAAGAAAAAAAGAAAACATATATATTACGGAGTTCGAAACGCCTGTTGCTGCACTATTCAGTTTCCAAAAACCAAAAATTAAAGAAATGAAGGGATAGGAAAGAGGAATATATGGCGGAAGGGCATCTTATTGAGAAAGTTTCGAAACCCTAGCTGTATCGATCGAGTTGGCATGGTTCATAATAACAAGCAATCACGACAAGAACACCAAAAATCTCAACTATAGAGAGATGAAAAACCTATGGAAGGAGCTACCTGAGGAAGATCTCGGTGCTTTGAGCGATTAAATCTCCGGAATTTGGCAGCACGGTTTCATACTCGTCCCCCCAGTCCCTCCTTCCCTCTCACTCATACAGAAAATAGTATAATAAGGTGCTCTCTTTTTGTCTTTTGAGAGAATAAATATTAATTTTCGCCTTCGTGTTTGAGTCGAAAAGTTCCGGACCTCAAATCCAATCTCAACCGGACTTTATTAGGGCAAGGTTCGGCTGGCCAGACTCCAATAGGGTCCATCTTTGCCTTGCTCATATCCCTCGTTAAACCCACAGCGGACCCCACCTTTCCTTCCAATTACGCTGTGAAGGGGGAAGCTGAACCCTGCCCTCGGACCGAACGGCAACACGACGCCGGATTTGTTTCGAGTTAGTGGCGCCCACTCGTCAAACCCGTTTAAACCAAGCCACGTGTTTGTAGACGTTGACAACACACAGTGGGACGAAAGGTGGGCTTCGGTCGGCAGTATGTTTAGCGTTTCCTTCTGAGGGTGGAGGAAGTGCTCGCATCGGACGGACACAGTTCGATCGGGTTCGGACATTAACCCTATCCTAGCCGTCCGATTTAGTGGACGGGCTTTATCCGGAGTTCATGTTATTGTTAAGAGTTTTGAATGTGTTCCATAAATCATTTTATTTTGACGAGGTTTATATAAGGGATGGATGGCAGCATAACTCAACATTTAATATAATTTAAAATATTTATTATTAAAGCAAAATTTGATTGTTGACTGGACCAAACCAACATTCTTCTTTGTTTATGAGTTTGAATGTTGATTCAAAAATACTCGGAATAAAACTCTAATGTCTAAGTTAGTAAGGATTTGCAATATTTAATTTATATTATTACTTTTAATTTTCCCCCCACCCCAAAAAAAAATGAACGGATTAATTTGACGGCTTTAATATTGTCGCGGTTGCAATGGGGATCGCAATTTTGCGACACGCCGGCTGTCTTTGGTCGAGCCCTCCGTGCGTCGCCATTTCAAAGTGAAACGAAGCCCCCGCCCGAAACCCACCCATTTCGTGTTCCCCTCCCCTCTCGTCGCGGGGCTCCTCGAAACCCTAAACCCTGACCGCTCTCCCTTTCTTCTTCTACAAACGCTTGCTCTCTCGCTCGCCTTCCCGATCGCTAGAGATGTTCTCCCCCGCGGCAAGGAAACCCCATTTGGCTGGCACGCCCAGTCAGGGCCGGAACCACCCGGATTCCCCGTCGACGCCTCTCGACGAGACGCGCCCTTCCTTCCTCTCCTCCACCTCTGTCCCTGGCCGTCCGACCACCGGCACCCCCGCGCCGTGGTCCTCTCGCCTTTCCGTCCTCGCCAGGTAGGCTCACTTTTGATTCATCCCTTAGGGTTGCTGTGGTATCCCTCGTTTAGGTCCTCGTGGTTCTTGAGATTTCAAGATTTCGTACTTATTTGCCTGTTCCGGAATGTTCTCTAAGGATCTTAAGGTATTACTTGATCATTGGGGTTTTCCTGATGAGCAGATGACGAGACATGCCAAGTTCATTCTAGTTCCATTTTCTAGAAATTTTTTCACAGTTCTGAATCTGCCACATCGAACTTCTAAGACGAGTGAGACTGTGGAATTAGGTTTTATATTTCTCCTGTCCTGTCTCTGCTGTAATAATTTTCTTATTTTTAAACTATGATCAAGAATTATGATCGATTGTTCTAGAGAAGATGAATTATGATGACAAAGTTTTGTTCAAATGAAGCGAAGGCTATTACTTAATATTAAAGAAAATCATCCACTACAAAGCATGTTTCCAGGATATGTGCAGTTGCAGAAGATTGATCCGTGGGAGTTACTTTTGATGTGATAGGTTTCACACCGATCAGGTGTGCTAGTTCCCTGAGATATTAGTTACTTCTTCCTTGATATCTCCTTCCTCTGCTTTTTTATTTTAATAATCCTATAAGAAACTTCATTCTTCTTATTCATTAGCACTGTAAAGGGCCCTTTTTATTAGAGAAGAGTGTAGCAGGCATGTTTTAGAAATATTAGTACATGTTTGCATGATTATGTAATGTCATTCATTACCATCTGTAATATCATAACATTTAATCAGATCTCCGTGCCGTGGGTCTAGTCCATATGCTTTGGCAACAAACACTATGATTTCTTGTTTACTACTGGTACTTTGTGTCATCTGGATGCAAAATTTTACTGGGAAAAATGGTGACCTCAATGACTTGATATTTGTCTTCGTGTTTGTATTTTTGTTCAGCTCCCTAGGTCCTTGACATCTGCTTATGAACCAAAAATGTGTGGCGTCAATGCATTGCACTCACAATGCTCACTCAAAATCTTTATTGAATTATCATAACCTTGAGAATCATCCAATACTTTCTCTTTCTTATTATTTGGGGCCAAGGATTTTTGGTAGTCTGCTGGAGATTTGTTTACTAATCCTCCATGTAACTTTTGATATTTTGTTATCAACTTGAATAGTTTCTCGTGCATGTTCTTGATGAGCTGATATGAGGCATGTGTGTCAGACTGGTAATATGATGAACACGAGACATGCTATTAATCCTTTCCTAAACCTGGTAGATTTTTTGCACATTCATTTTTCAATAGCTATTTTGATATGGAGCTTCTTTTTGGGACCTTATTTGGTGAAGTGTGCATAAGCGCATCACGCACTCCTCACTTTGGGTTGCTTGTTGAATACTTGCATTGTGGATATGCTTGCCACTTGTCTATGACCATTAAAATTAATGAGGTTGGAGGTACATCTAGATGGAAAATTAGAGATGAGCTAGTCCAAGTTATTTTACATGCATTGTTGTCAGTGTAGTAATATAAAGAAGCAAAATGTGACATGCTATAGATGCTTGTAGAGATTCACTCATGTCTGAATATTTCCTGTTTATTAAGGATTCCATTGCAGGAATTTATCTGGATGCAAAATTTTACTGGGAAAAATGGTGACCTCAATGACTTGATATTTGTCTTCGTGTTTGTATTTTTGTTCAGCTCCCTAGGTCCTTGACATCTGCTTATGAACCAAAAATGTGTGGCGTCAATGCATTGCACTCACAATGCTCACTCAAAATCTTTATTGAATTATCATAACCTGAGAATCATCCAATACTTTCTCTTTCTTATTATTTGGGGCCAAGGATTTTTGGTAGTCTGCTGGAGATTTGTTTACTAATCCTCCATGTAACTTTTGATATTTTTGTTATCAACTTGAATAGTTTCTCGTGCATGTTCTTGATGAGCTGATATGAGGCATGTGTGTCAGACTGGTAATATGATGAACACGAGACATGCTATTAATCCTTTCCTAAACCTGGTAGATTTTTGCACATTCATTTTCAATAGCTATTTTGATATGGAGCTTCTTTTTGGGACCTTATTTGGTGAAGTGTGCATAAGCGCATCACGCACTCCTCACTTTGGGTTGCTTGTTGAATACTTGCATTGTGGATATGCTTGCCACTTGTCTATGACCATTAAAATTAATGAGGTTGGAGGTACATCTAGATGGAAAATTAGAGATGATCTAGTCCAAGTTATTTTACATGCATTGTTGTCAGTGTAGTAATATAAAGAAGCAAAATGTGACATGCTATAGATGCTTGTAGAGATTCACTCATGTCTGAATATTTCCTGTTTATTAAGGATTCCATTGCAGGAATTTTGGTTATGAACATAAATATCTGTTGACCACCCACGATCAGTTGATTCGATGTTCTTTTAAGTCCATGAGTAAAAACATCAGAATTTTTGGTTGTTTATGAGAACTGTTACAAAGGAGCATTTGCAAAAATACATATGGAGGAGAGGTACAAGCTTTTGTGTTCGAAGCCTTGAAGTGTTTTAGAAATTATTACTGTTCAGATAGTTTCATCCCAAGACTTGGCCTATCACTTTGTGTTTCCTTGCCATTTCTGTGATGCTGTACTTCACGCGGAACCTACTAGTGAAAACTTATTCGGTGACTTGCTACCTTCCTTTGCTGTTTAGCTATTCATGTAATGTGGTACTCCTATTTTAGCTTAGTTTTTATGATTTATAAGTTTTTTACTTGAATGACTCAATAATTATGTTAGATTGTTTACATACGTGTGTGTTTCACATTTCTGTTATTTGAGCCCTTTCGAGTTTGTTAGACAGTTTATATGCAAATAATAGTTTTGCTTCTGAGATTCTGATCCTGCTAAATGGCCTGTTCTACGAGTTGATAATCTTATACTTCTACACCTAGAATTCCAATTGTAAAAGGAGCTGAGAAGGGTGGGAGTTGCAAACAAATTCAACCGGTGTATGTGGGAGAATTTCCTCAGGTTGTTCGTAATGCTCAAGCCAGTCTTCTGAAGAAGGGTTTTGGTAAGCTTCATTTTCTTTCCTAGTTTATATTGTTGAATATGTATATATTTTCATGTTCAGAAATGCTCTTTAGAAAATTGATTTTTTCCTATTTCTTGCAGATAACAGTTTGGTTGCTGGCGGTATGGATAAAGAAACATCGCTTGCTTGGATAATATGTGACACTCAGCTCTTTATATGGAGCTATTTGTCAGGCACGGTTCCAAAAAATTGTTTTGTGCTTGAGTTGCCATCTTCTGTGGTTGGAGATAGGATTGTCGGCGTGAAATACACAAATGGTCGAAATTGGATGCTTTGTGCTGTAAGATGGGATGTTTCTTCAAAAAAAGTATTTGAGCAGTGTAATTCTGCTGGTATCATCCTCTGTAACCAGGAGACTGGAGCTGTTGTGTATTGGCCTGACATTTACTCAGAAAGTTTGAATGTTCCAGTTGTTAGCCTTTCTGAACCACAATCAAAAGAAAGTGATATTTCTGCTAGACATGAAAGATATCACTCTTTTATTGTTTCTGCGATACCCGGTAGTTCTCAAGAATGTGTTGCTCTAGCTTGTCGGTCAACTGGAGGCCTATTTCTATTTAAATTCTCACCATCTGGAATACATTGCCAAATGGTTTTTCACAATGTTTTAGCTGGTAATTCTAATAGCACTTCTCAGATGAATGAACTGTGTGCTAGGTCCCTGGTCTGGCATCCTCAGTATACTTCCTCAGATGATTCCAGTCGTCAGTTTTTCTTGCTGACAGATCATGAGATTCAATGTTGGAATATTGTTTTTATACCTAATATCAATGTTAAAAAACTCTGGAGTCATGAAATTGTTGGTAATGATGGCCATTTGGGTATTAAGAAGGATCTAGCAGGACAGAAGCAGATTTGGCTTTTGGATATGCAGTTAGATGACCGTGGGAAAGAATTTACTATTCTCGTTGCCACCTCCTGTAAAGATCGAGTGAGCAGTTCAAACTACATACAATATTCTCTTTTGACAATGCAATATAAACCAGGTTGTTCTACAAAGAACAGTTGGTCTACGAATGAAAGGCTTCTAGAGAAAAAGGCTCCCCTTCAGACTGTAATTCCCAAAGCAAGAGTTGAAGATAGGGGCTACTTGTTTTCTACGAGGATACGTGTTGGTGGCAAGCCATCTGGTTCTGTGATTATATTATCTGGAGATGGAACAGCTACTGTTACAAGTTATTGGAAAGGTTCCTCTCGGCTTTATCAGTTTGATTTACCATGGGATGGGGGAAAAGTTCTTGATGCTTCTGTTTTTCCTTCTATCGATGACAGTGAGGAAGGGGCATGGGTTGTCTTAACTGAAAAAGCAGGAGTTTGGGCAATACCTGAAAAGGCTGTTTTGCTTGGTGGCGTTGAGCCACCAGAGCGGAGTTTGTCTCGGATGGGGAGTTTAAATGAAAGTGTTGTAGATGAAGAGAAAAAAAGCCAGAAAACTGGAGGGAAGACTCTTCCTGGAAGGCCTGGTTCTGAAGCATGGGGATCTGGAGATAGACAGAGAGTGGCTTTAGTTGGCAAAACTGCTCAAGATGAAGAAGCGGAGGCTTTGCTAAGTCGTTTATTTCATGAATTTCTTTTTTCTGGTGAAGTTCAAGGTGTATTTGAAAAACTTAGAGAGAAAGGAGCATTTTTAAAAGAAGATGAAACAAATGTTTTTGCTCGCATGAGCAAATCTATTGTTGACACATTAGCTAAACATTGGACAACAACCAGAGGAGCTGAATTGGTGGCTTCAGCTGTAGTGTCATCACTACTTTTGGATAAGCATCAGAAGCATCAGAAGTACCTCCAGTTCCTTGCTTTAACTAAGTGTCACGAGGAACTTTCTTCCAAGCAGAGTAAGTCAGTCCTTTTTGTGAGGCCTCTTCTATATAGACTTTATGCCATGTGCCTGTCATATCCAGTCTGTGGGTACATGTTAGTTTATGTTTTGTTTAGAATCCAGGATCCGAGTCCTGCATCTTGTTATTGATCATGACATTCTTGAAATGTATGATATTTGTTTTCAGTTTCTGTAGGTCTGGGGTATTTTTTCGATATAATTTTTTACATTTGTTTCTTTTAATGGTTTGGAATGGTTAATTTGTTGTAATATAATGGGGTCTTTTCAGTTTGGGATGACATTTGTTTCTTTTAATGTCCATTAGGGTTCTGATAATCACTATGATATTAGTTTGTTTGATCCTTTGTTTTTCTTAACCAGACAAACTGCTTCTGATTTGTATCCTAACTTAGTTCACTAAAGATGTCTTATAAAATTGGAGATTAGTTGATGAAAAAAGGCTTTTTCAAAAGGTCTGCGTCAATGAAGCGTGTACAAAATATGAGTTTCTATGCATAAAATTTTTTAATAGCAACCTGCAAAATTTTGCATGTGTTGTTACATCCATTTTTTTAAGAAGTTGCTTATCAGTAGTTGCTGTATAATCTGATGTGCCCGCTGATGAATGAACATTATGTGTTGCAGAATGAATCTGAAATTTCATATTACATATTATCAAGCCGGTATGTCCTTAGTTTAGTGCTTCTTAAATGAATATTTGGTGACGCTCCCAGAATGATATTTTGGGTGTTGTTCCTGGAAAATGCATTGATTAATTGCTGTCTTGTTTTATTTTAATCAGTTGGTAATAATTTTTTTTGGTCTGTTTATTAAGCTTAACAGTATTGTCTACTTGGAACTTTAACAACTCCAAAGCTTGTTACTTCAAACTGGTCTATGTATCAGGTTCGCAAACAGATTAAGTGTTGATCCCTATCCAGTCTGAGAACTCTATATTGGATGTAAGCGGATCCATTTTCCAAACTCAATATATGCAAATATTGATCCAAAATGTCTGAGCTAGTTGGCTGAACTGCAAATGAGGCTAGAGATCTATAAGTTACTAAGTTACAAACATAAAAAGGAGAAAAAAGTTCTAAAGAAGCCAATTATTAACATAAAAGGGACCGGAAGGCTTTCACAACTGCAACACAAACCAACCAATTTAATGCATCCCAAAATTTAGTCTCGGACAAATGAAGCTTTCAAATTTTCCTCATAAAGTTTTCATATATTTAGAAACCAACTAAAGCCATGGAAGCACAGCTAGATCTAAAAACAACAATTAACTATAAACTTCACATTAGAAGTTAAAACTTAAAAGAAATCTGAGATTACTAGATATGTGGATTAGCTGAAGTCTCAGTGGGTACCAGACTGACCATATCTGAGGGAATTCAAATCCCTAGTGAGGAGTCTAGCCTTGTTCTCAGTTTGTTATACAGCAAGTGGAGAGATATAACTTGGTTTTGTATTTTGAGGCTATTCATCTCTATCATCTTCAGGTCCTTCCGTGGGTTCACTCGCAAGTCAGAGTTCCTGTCATTTGCTTTATTAGTTTTGCTTTCCATGCTGTAATAGGTGCCCCCTGGCTTTATCATTAATACTAAGGAAAAAAACAGTTTGGAAATTCATAGTCACAAAATTATGGATGACCACTAAATGCTGCTTTGTGAATTAGTATGGCATTATTGAACCTTGCTTTCATAATTACAATGGGATTATGCTGTTTTATTATGTTCAAGTTTGAGGAGAAAGCTGTGTATTAACTCTGCTTTTCCATTTCCACTGGAACATTAGCTATGTTAAATTAATTGTTTTTCCTTTCTGTAGGACGTTCAACGCTAATCATCATGGAACATGGTGAAAAACTTTCTAGTATGATCCAGCTGAGGGAATTACAGAATCTGTTAAGTCAGAATCGAAAATACTTATCTGATTCTCCATCTTCTCATGCACAATCTGAAGCCTCTGGATCTCTGTGGAACCTCATTCAGCTAGTTGGTGAGAAAGCTCGTAGAAATACTGTTCTTCTTATGGATCGTGATAATTCAGAAGTATTTTACACTAAAGTTTCTGATATAGAGGAGCTTTTTTATTGCTTATCTCATCATCTTGAATATGTAATTGGTGGAGGCCAACCATTTATTATTCAGATGCAACGAGCTTGTGAACTCTCAAATGCCTGCACAACTTTGATTCAGGCTGCTATGCACTACAGAGATGAACACAGGAACTGGTATCCTTCTCTGGAAGGATTATCATCTTGGAACTGTCAGCATGTAATTCGCTCAGGTCTCTGGAGCCTAGCATCTTTAATTATGCATCTCTTAAAAGAGGTTCAGGCTACAGATATGTCTGTCGAGCAAGAAACGTGGTCTCAGTTAGAAGGACTTACTGATGTTTTGCTAGATGCTTACACTAGCTCAATTACAGCGAAAATAGAATGTGGAGAAGAACACCATGGTCTAGTAGAGGAATACTGTCAGAGGAGAGATGAACTTCTTGGTTCACTCTATGACCTAGCAAAAAGATTGACAGAATTGAAATACCAGGTGAGTTCCGGTGATGCTTATAACGTGCATTTTTTTGCTTTGTACTGATCCTACTGGTATGAACTAGCAAAAAGATTAACAGACTGGTATTCTTCTGGTGATAGACTGATCTGATCGATATTTTTTAAGTCATTGCTTTATAAGTATGATGTCCCTTAATTTGTATATTAGTTTAACAATTACCACCATTTTCAGTTTCTAGTGCATTTGAGGCAGTCAGTACTGTTTAATTTTTTCTTTCTTTTGGTTATTGAAGTAATCTTGCTGCTTGAAGATTTACTTATTAATTTTCTTCATCAAATTATAGTTGCCTTGAAGATTTGAGACCAGTTTTATTTTACCATGTAGTGAGTGTAATATAAACAATCAGTCCTGTTCACACAAGTAACTTGGTGCTGTCATTTTGTCTCTTCAGGAGTCACACTTGAGTGAAGAGGATCTTGAGAGAAGAGAAGCCATATTTAGAGAGCTTACTGAACCTCTTCTCTTGATTGCAAGGAGACATGAAGGCTATCAAACACTGTGGCAACTGTGTTATGACCTTAGTGATACGGGACTTCTCCGAACTCTTATGGTATGGATAAGCTTCTAGTCCTTTATAACTGCCCACCTGGATTGCCATGCCATGTCTTACACATGTAACAAAATTCATTGATATTTATGTACTTGGATTATACAGGACATGTTTCTTTAGGTAACATATAGTTTCGGGATAATCTTGTTACAAGATGCTTCTAATTGTATAAAATCTAAAATTGCCAATCTGGAGTTATTTTGGTCTTAGTTCTGTTATATGCATCTGAAATTTTCTAATCAATGCTTCAGCTATGTCTTTGCTTCTATTGGTGGGTGATAATACTTCTCTTAACATTGTTAATGTAATATTTGTGCAGCACGAGAGTCTAGGGCCAAAAGGAGGGTTCAGTTATTTTGTTTTTAAACAGCTGATGAAAAGCCATCAATACTCTAAGCTGCTGAGGCTTGGAGAAGAATTCCAAGAAGAGTTAGCTATTTTTCTGAAGGAGCACAAAGATCTGTTATGGCTTCATGAGTTATATTTGAAGCAATTTTCATCAGCCTCTGAAACTCTTCATGCTGTTGCTCTATCTTTAGATGATGGACCTCCTTCGATGACTGAAGAAGAACCAGAGATGGTACAGATTAAAAGGTCGTCTTCTCTTGCTGACAGAAGGCGTCTACTTAATCTTTCTAAAATTGCTGCAGTTGCAGGTTTGGTTTTTCTCGCTTCAAGTATTATTAGTTCTTAAACTAATCATGTAACAGTTCATGTAATAACAACAATTAGGAAAGGTAGTGTCGAGACATAATCACATGTGACTGCCAGTCTGATACCTTGTTTAAGGTGTTTATGCCCAAAAAACATTTATGATTGTATTTTGCCCTTCCTCTTCTTGATTTGAACTGTAATTATTTAACACAAAAGGAAACAATATATGCGACAAGAGGTTTTTCTTTTTTGCCCAGTCACCAAGATAAACATTACTTTATGAAAGTTGTGTGCCAAATGGTTGAAGTGTTTAATGTCATTTTACATACTATTATAAGGGTCAAAAGAATTTAATGGTTTCCCCTAAATTTGCTGATTGTAAAGCAAAATGTACTAGCTATAATATAGTTCAAATATTATTTTTAATTTTTATGTGTTTTGAAATATTATCTAATCAACATAATTTTTATGTGTCAGGTAAGGACAAAAGTTTTGAGATGAAGACCAGGCGTATAGAAGCTGATTTGCAAATTCTAAAATTACAGGTTATATTTATATTTTTCTTTTTTTTCCTTACATGACAGCCATTTTCGCTCTGTTTAGCAAAATAAATTCTTTTTTATTTTGATTGTTGGCAAAGAAAAGATACTGAGTTGAAACCAATGCTTGTTTATCCAAATGGCTTAGGCAGTTCAATGACCGTGCCCACTTGTATCAAAATATATAATCTTGAGCATTTTAATGAAGTAAGCTGCACATATTGTTCCATGTGGTGGTTGGTACCTAATTTGCTATTGTTGAACGATAATGTTGGCAGTGGTGGTTCTTTTGTCATCATATTTGGCACATACCATCCTAAATTATAGGAGCATTTTGGGAAGCTACCACAATAACATGCTATAATGCAGTTTGCTACATGAATCTTTCTTGTCATTTAACTATATACAACGTGATATTTCTAATTAAATCAGAATAATTTATATTTATATTTATTTTTTTGATAAAATTTTAGGTCTTTTCTAATTGCTCATTGTACTTTCTAAGTGTCTCAGTTCTTTAACCTGTTTGATGTGTATTTCTTTAAAAATGTTCATGCCATCTTACATAAATTTCTCTCATAGGTGACTAATGCCTTCACCAAACTTAGATCTAATATATCTAAAACTTTTACCTATTTTCGGTTTCTTTAAACTTCCTTTATTTGTTCCAATTTTACAAACAAAACTATGATTTCTAATTTTTTTTGAATCTCTAAAGGTAAGTTACTTATAGAATGTTAATTAAATAATACATAAAATAACATTTTCCTTTTTTAAAATTAAGATTATTAACAAGCACATTTTGATTTTCATTTTTTAAGTACTAATTTTACCTAAATCTTTGCTCGATCGATCCCTAACCTAGCAATTTAATAGATGTTATTTTCCTAACCGTTAACATTTTACTGTAAAACACATCTCCGTCTATGTATTTTGTTATATTTTGTTATACATCTTTAAAATTCGACCAATGAGTCCCGGTAAGACTCCATGACCAGAGCCCCACTTTCTGAGTTTGTATCCATAGTTCCTCCATGCATTTTCCAAAGTTCCTACATGATCATTTAAATCTTGATAAAAACTTTAATTGAAGATATTTTTTTAATAATTCTATTTAAATTCTCTTACAATTTTCTCTTAATTTGATCAGCTAGTTCTATGTGAGGGGCGTAGTTTAGACTGTCTCAATTCCTGTAACAGTGTTCTTAGATTTCTTATTTATTATATTTCTTTATGATGCTCGATCCTTCCTTCCTTTTTTTTTTTATTTATATTTTGTTCGTTTCTGCAGGAGGAGATTGTCAGACACTTGTCAGATGATAGAGAGGAGGACATCAATAGACCCCTCCCTCCAGGAGAACTGATCGAAGTGTGCTTAAGAGAAGCGAGTAAAGAACTGTGTTTAAAACCTTTTGAAGTGTTTGCATGGACAAGTTCATCTTTTCGGAAGTCCAACAGAAGCCTTCTGGAGGAATGTTGGAAGAATGCAGCCAGCCAAGACGACTGGATAGCTCTTATCCAGGTATCAACAGCGGAAAGTTGGAGTGATAAAGTTGTCCTAGAGGCATTACGAGAGACTGTGCTGTACAAGGCTTCCAGCTGGTGCTATGGACCTGAGTCACAGATCCATGGTGGTGGTTTCGAGGAAGTAATGCCTTTGCAGAAAGATGATGATGAATTTTCGAGTATCAAAGACGAAAGCCTTTCGGTGGAAGGAATTCTCATGCAGCACAAAGACTTTCCTGATGCAGGCAAGCTGATGCTGACTGCAGTAATGCTTGCTAAGGTAGGAGACGATGCTATGGTCGAAGAGCACGTGGCTATGGCTATGGATTCTAGATAGTGAGTCGGTGCCTCGTTTCTCACTACTCCGATTCACAAGTTTCTCACTACTCTTCTTTGTAAAGCCCCAATTCGTATTTGTCTTCTTGGAAGCTTTGATGTGATCAACACAAATAATCTAGAAAAGCTTCGTCTTTCCTTTTTACGCCCCTAGTTTTCGAGACATCAGGCTTTTGATGCTTAGGGTAACGT
Source organism: Musa balbisiana (assembly GCA_004837865.1). Taxonomy (NCBI): domain Eukaryota; kingdom Viridiplantae; phylum Streptophyta; class Magnoliopsida; order Zingiberales; family Musaceae; genus Musa; species Musa balbisiana. The sequence continues at coordinate 39,863,195 of CM017193.1, forward strand.
GTTTGGTTGGTATTTTCAGGGAGGTTGGTTGGTCTAATGTTTCTGTTGTTTTTCTTGACAATGATCACGCCATGTTATCCTTCTTATTAGCCTTACTGATTGTGTAGAATATTCATACAGGTGCACTTATTCTTCTCTCCGTGTCTGCTTCCATCCGGTGCCCTTCATACGTGAGGATGAGCCAGGCAGCGTATCAGATAAGCCAAACGACGTATCTTTATCTTATTGTATGTTTTGTTTCATAAGCTGAAAAGAATAAAGAAAGAAAGCATAATGCACACGTCAAAAATTGTCTGAATGGGGGGATTGGCCGATTCCACCGATAGGAAACAACTGATATATCATTTACTAAAAGTAGGGTTTGTTGCTTATGAAATGCTCGAATGCTATTTGTACATTTAGAGCAGATTAAACTGGGGTTTGAATTATTCTCTCAAAGGTTAAGACGGTGGTGGGTGTGAATCTAAGAAGAAAGAAGTGAGGCCTCGACTCGACTCTTTGAGTGACGCGATTGCCTCTTCGCCCTCCAGCCGGAGCCGCCGTCCGGGTACTCTCTTGGCCCCTTTTATTTCGCTCTCCTCTCGTTGTTCTCTCCCGATCTCTTTCCTGATCCCAAACCTCTTCTCACGAAAGGAACTGCTGCAGGAAGTCAAGCAACTAAGGCCGCTAAGGACAGAGAGTAAGTGGAATCTCGATGCAAACTGTGAGGGGTGCAGGTTCGATTCATTTCATCATAAAAGAGGAACGACTTCTTTCATGATTTAGTTGCCTTCCTTCCACTTGACTCTCGATCGGCTTAGTCTGAAATAAAGCAATTTGATTCTTGCCATATATGTTACCGGTCTTACTCTTACGGATTCTATATCATCGCAAGTTGGTCAACCATTAGTTTCTGCTATTGAATCGGGGAGGCTTGCATCATCATTTCCTCACCTCCGTCGTGACATTGGTTTCTCTGATCTTCTGGATGTGCACTGCGGCTAATCACAAAGGAAACACTGTATGTGACACAGGTTTTTATTCATTTATTTTGCCCAGACTCCAAGATAAACATTTCTTTGACTCTAGGAAGAATGGTCGATGCGTTCAATGTTTTCCCTTAAACTTGCACTAAAAGTTCTAATTATATATAATCTACTTCAAGTATTATTTCCCACTTCGTTGCTTTCATGTTCTTAAGATCAAGTTATTTAAATAGTTAATTTTAGTCCTTATAACTTTAGTATTGCTGTCTGATGGGTAGAATTTTTAATGTGTCAGGTAAGGACATAAACTCTGAGATGATGAAGACCCGCCGTCGTAGAGAAGTTGAGATGAACATTATAAAATTACAGGTTATATTTATTTTGCTTACATGACAACCATTTTTTGCGCCCATTAGCAAAATAAATTCTTGTCTGTTTTGATAGATTGACGAAGAAAAGGTATCAGGCTTTGTTCATATCTGACCCAGTTATTCAAGAGGCAATAGATCCATGTGCAAAAGAATTGGAAATAGATACTGAGTTGAAAGTTGAAACCAATGCCCGTCTATCCAAATAGCTTAGGCACTTCACTGACCATGCCATTATTTTGTGTATTATCACGGATAAAATTATAAACATAATGTTTGATATAATACTCATGAATGTTCATATTTTTCGATTTTATTCATGTTTTGCACCACATATTAAGGATTAATAGTAGGTTTAGTAGTCTTATTTTAGTTGATTTTAATGATCGTCTTAAATTTATAGACAAATGTTGTGTCATGTAAGCATTTATGAGGATTTCGATTTATAGTGGATCATTTTGGATGTACAATCATTCAGAGTTTGTTAAATCTATGTTTGTAATTTGTATTAGCTATGAAGTTTTTACTGAAATGATTATTTGTGGGTCTCGAGTAAAATATTTTCTCTAATTCATTTTATTTTGTAGGATCTAAGGAACCAAGGAGGTTTTGGAGAGGTTGATCTTTACGGACGAACATTAAAATGTTTAATATAATATAGAATATTGGGTTTGGACGTCGAATCTATGTGGCCAAATTATGATGGTTAGCCACTACCGAACTAAAAATAAGATTTTTTTTATAAAAAATAAATCATGATATATATATATATATATTTATTTATTTATTTATTTATCGTGATAGGTATTTATTCATCTGGTTTTTTTTGCATGGTTAAAGCTTCGTACAATCCTTGGGAGAAATGTAAATATTGCTCCAGTCTAAATCACATCCCACAACAAAACTTGTTTTGTTGCATGTAGGAACCGTACACGGAGGGTTTAGAGTCGGTGGCAATCAAGGTGGAGCAAACGTAATTGCCTTCTACCGTGAACTATAACGTGGGTGGCACAGTCACTTCCAACCCCTCGAAATGGAATCTGAGCACCGGCACCGTCGTCCCGTCGTCCGAATGGTCGTAGTTCTCGTAGAAGCATTGTCGGCGAGTCCACCCGCCGACGCGCTTCAACTTCACCTGCTTGTCCAGCTCGTCGTGTGCCATGTCGAACGGTTCCCAATAAAGATCGGTCAAGGGAGTGCCGGTGTCGAGAATGAGGCCGCCGCGGAATGTGCAGCTTCTTGATGCCCACCGTAATGTCGTAAAGCTGAACGTAGTAAGCGTTGATTCCCTGGAACGGGGTGGGATGGATCCCCTTCGAGCTCCGCTCGTTTCCCGAACAGCACCAGGCTCGAACCCCCGTGGCGTTGCGGGACGAGGCAGTGCGAGAACTGGGGGGTGACCAGCTTCCACAGCTGATTGATGAGCGAGGGTCCGGTCCTGTCGATGCCCACCAACCCCGCCTCGTCCTCGCTAAAGATCCCGTCGTTTTGGAGCCCCACGCCGAAGGACATCTCCACCATGCTCGCCTTGGGATCGTCATCGGAGCTTCCCTCGATATGTGCACGATGGGTGGGCGGAGGAAGAAGACTCCCTATAAAACGGGGTGGCAATAGAAGAAGAAGACTTGGAAATGTCTCGATCCTCTCCATCTATCAACACAAATAAGAAGGATACAAATCCTAAGCGAGTACACATATTTTGGAATGACTGTAGCAAAAAAAAAAAAACACACACACACACACAAAAATCTTTAAATAGATAGATACATACAAACATTTAAGTTAACATCTAACACGATTTGCTTCGATATGATCCATAAAAGCAACTAAAAAAATAGAGGGGGAATACGGAATAGCAAAAGATGGCAGTCATGATGCAGTCATGGAGATTGACTTTCGGAGAATGAAAGCCGCTGGAGTCAAAGACTAATGAAAGTGATAGTAAAGGAAAGGTTAAGCTTTGATGGAAAGGTAATATTTACTTTTTAGAATCAAAACGTACAACATTTAATGACATGGAGAACTTGATGTATGAATAATTAGGAGAGCAAAAAATGCATCTCCTTTACCATATAAATTTTGCCATAAATCATTTGGATCATCTTAGAAGGCAGATCAATGACTGTCATAAATAAGAAACACCAATGAACTATAAAGCTCGATATGTTTATATAATCATCACAAAGATCATTGCAATGAAATTGCCACAAAAAACCAAAAAGGCAAACAACTGATTCTATAATAACAAAGATTAGGCAGATTTAGTTTAGAATCAACATAGATGCTTCATTCATGCTATGATCACAGACATCTCAAAATCCATGTGAAAACCTAACTTATGTTGTTTCCTACTGTTTTATATTATATTCAGATCTCCAGTTAAGGAATGCTTATAAACACTTCCCACCTTAATCATCCATCCAAGTTTCTGGATGATTTCAAGATGACAAGAAACTATCTCATTATGGAAAGTGGAGTAGAGTAATAACCAGTAACAACACCCAAAGTCGCACTAAAACAAAAGAAGAGAATTAGACTGCATGATGATCACCGGGAATCGCTCTATTATCTTAATATATCTAAATGGGATGTTTGAGCTGCCTTGGGGTATAAAAAATTATTGCAAGGAATAATGAGAGCCTTGTAACTTTTGCTAACCAATTATATAAATGCAGTGCTGATAATCATCACCCTATAAATAACTGACATGTGAATGCCAGCCGTTAAAAAAAAATGATGAAACACATATCATCATAAATCACAACACAAAATATTCTCCAAATCACAAATGATTCGCAGAATGTTTCCTTGACCACAAGCAAGCAAGGATCCTAGACTATAAACAAGGGTCATTTTAGCTACGATACAGATTTTTCTCTCTCCTCTCATTATTCTATATGTTTCACCTCAGAAATCCCTGTTCTATTCGACTTCATCTAATTTGAGCATGGGAGGGACCGTGCCAAGAACATACTCAAGATGGAGTGCAGAGGTTTAGTTCAACTCTGGCCCCGGCAGCCATGGTGGCCGCCAACCTTAGAAATCCTTAGAAATTGTAGATATTTCAAACAAAAAGTGTAAGGCATCGTACTTTTGTTAGATACAACTCTGAATTAAGAACGTACAGTGACATATCTAAGACCACCTTCACCTCCAAAAAGAAATCTGTAAATCTCTGCAGCTTATTAAGATGTCAAGGACCATTGAGTGCTATGCAGAAATACGAAAAACAAGGAGGGTCTTGCTTCTTCAGAGCTGCTGCTATTGTTACCAACCTATAGTCATATATGATTCTTATCTTCTCTTGAAGCAGTTGTTTCATTCAGCAGAAGTGTAATTTATGTGAAACAGATCTTGCGATACTAAACCATGATTCAACACTGATATTTCTAAATCATAGACTACTACATATTCGTGTATGCTCGGGAGCAGAAAAAATGCACTTCTTGAACAAATTGCACAATATCTCTACATGTGATAACACACAAGCAAGAGCAAGATCCATTAATGATGCTTAGCTACCCGAGTGTTAGAAAGCATGTTGTGACTTTGTATCCCAGCTTCTAATGACAGCAGCATATATACGTTTGTATGTTAAAAATTTTCTCAGCTGAATCACATGAACTTGCCTCATTGGTTCTTTCTTGCAGGTGATGTTGCTTGCCACTTCCAGTCACTCCCTTGACATAACTGAGGACAAACTTCTGAGAAATTCTTTCAGTTATATTATGGTTAATCATGCTTGAAGCTCAGATTATGAATGACAAGGTTAATCAACAAATGCCAATTCTCAATGGTTTCTGATGCTAAGGGACAAAGACCAACAAGGAGTTCTAGATCAGTTGTCTTGACAGATTCGTTGACTGTTGGACAACTCTAAGTGAAAAATTCCACAAGTCTGTTTAAACATCAACATGTCATGGCATAAAGATCAAGCATAATGAACATCGTTTGCAATTTAAGTTTCTTTGACAAATGAGATAACACAAGAATATGGGTTCTTTGTAGTTAAAACATTTAAAGCCACAAGGACCTTGTCCACATGGCAAGCAAGTATACTTTTGATCGAACAAGTCCAGGACTACATGTCTAAATATTTTTTAATGCTTAATAAGCATAAAAAACAATTATTATAATTTTAAAATATTTAACACAGTGATCAGAAGCTTAGATTGAGATACTACCCCAAATAGCTCCGATGCAATATGACACCTCAAATGTTGATGATCCATTATGTGTCAGAAGAGTAAGCTAGCCCAAGCAGCAAGAAATGCAAATCCACCATATGGTGCAATAAAAGAGATCTTTCTGTCTTCAAGATAAGCCACCGTGTAGCACCTAAACAAACCACAGCCACTTGTAATGAGATACTACGCCCATAACTAACTAATTTCAGCTTGAAACAACTATGCTAGTACGAAGCAACAACATGAATTGCTCATTATATTTTAGGTTTTAAGATTAAGAGAAAACTGCTACATAACTTAGTTGGTTCACCAGTACAGGTAATTATCTGAAACCATTATTCTGCAGGTGTAAATTGCCAAGCTAATGATTCATGATGCAGCTAGATCCCATACACATAAATTTTATCAAGGAAAGACAAATAACAAAGATGTGAAATGACACAGAACAAACAATGTCAATAAGTCTTCATGGTTGCCCCCTTTTCCTTAACCATGGCCTTGTGCTACAGTTTTTTTTTTTTTTTTTTTTTCTAAATTCATGAAAACGAAGAAGGATGTGAGGAAAAACAAATAACCAAGAAGGATGTGAAATACCATACATAACAAAATACTTTACTGAATCTTCATCTTGGCTCATTTCTTCAATCAAAATGGCCAGGTTCTACATAGCAAACGAAGGAGATAGAAAAACAATTTGACGGAATTTTGTCCCCACTAATAACTCAGAGAGTCGCATCTGTGTAAGAATGTAAGAAGTTAAAACTGACCCTTGGAAAAGACCTATTTCTCTATGGACACTAATTTACCATGCAACTGAAAACATTGCATCCTTGCTTCTTCATTTCCACCATAAAAGCTCCTTCCATATAATAATATATTTACCGATCATTTGGGTGTGAAAAATATAATTAGTGTTTTCCCCAACAAATTAAAAGCAATTTGTTTAATCTCAGCAAGACTGCCCTCCGAAAGGCATGAAGAAAGTTCAGATTTTAGATTCTAAAAGACTACTGCATTCTTGTTCATCAGCACTGTAATTATATCTAGTAGTGTTTCACTTCTCACCATCTTATCTATGTTCTTCATGTCCTTAGGCTGCATATGTAAGGACCTCTACTCTAGCTTATTCTTCATTCATGAACTTGATTAAGAAATATTGGTCAATTACATGATTTGATCTTAGATTGGTCAAAACTACAGACTTTGTTGCTATCATAGCGTACTTTTTTTTTACAAAATTTACTATAAAAGTTTCAAGGTTTGACTGTTCTTTGCAACAGCTTCCTCGATCCTAAATTGGTCGACTGAATTGTTATAGCGGAATCTCCATATTCTTACCTTATAGACTAAAATTCACCAAAATGTGAAACAATCTTTTCTTTTGTACGGTAATGTCATTATGGACATTGAACCATTGATTTCTATCCACATATATGAGATAAAAGTAAAGGCAAATGAAAGAAGAGAAAGAAAAATTGATGACAGAAACGATAAAGATCGAAGGAGAAGAAAAACACACTCACGTTCCCGAGAACCCGACGATACCGGCAGTTAGAAGCCCTCCAAACTGCAGAGAGATTAAGAACATGTGAACATGATACTCCCATCAAATTCTTCACAGGGGAGAGAGAAAGGAAAGACTAACGATGTTGGGGCGTTTGGCGATGGGAGCTCCCACTAGGGCGGCTGTGTGGACCAAGTGGTAGAGGGAGGCGGTGCGCCAAACCTTCCAATTGATCGTTCAACCAGCACAACAGAGGAACAAAAAGAACAACAACAATAACAAAGATCACGGGAAAGCCCCAAAAATTTTCTGATCGATTCGAAGAAAAGAGAACACAGAAATTGCAGCGCGAACCTCATTGTAAGATGGGTTCTTGGGCCTGAAACCATGAGCGCCGTAAGTCCCCAGACCGATAGCAGCAACACCTGATCCAGCCGAAAAAAGGGGCAAAGAAAGCTCAGATCGATCCAGAAACACAGCTAGCAAAGCAAGCACGAAGAGGATACCGGAGATTGCAGCGACCTTGTGCCACATCCTGGGATCCATCGTCGGCGCCAATTGCCTTCTGGTCTCCTTCCGCCGGCTACGAAGCGAAGGTTTGGACCCGAGCCGAAGAGTTAAGAGGGGTGTTATCGGGTCGGATACAACTAAAATTCGTGTCCGACATTGTTATTATCGGATTTTGCGCATGACGTCGGATCCATTTTAAATTTTCTTAAGTTCATTTTATTAATTGTAAGATTTAGTGCTATCTATAATAAGTCATTTAATATATATTATAAAGTAATTCTCGAGTAATTGATTGACAATTAATTTTATCCCTGCAGGCAGTCTATTTACAAGATAATAAATATCACCAAAGAAAGTAAAATTAGGTTGTATTTATCCTTTTCTTCTGGGAATTAAAATCAAATGACAAGCAATACTATTACTTGATTCGATAATTAAGTGACGACTCCTCTGCATGAAAAATTTTTTGTAGTTCGTAATAAGCAATTAAATATCTTATTCATGCAATTGATTCGCTTGAATCGAAATATATGACATATTTACCTATAATATCTATGATGTGCAAGTATGCTAGTGTGTCTACATACAATAAAGTTGAAAGGGTCCCTCCCAAAAATTTTCACCTCATTTTCATTTATTATCTTAATTATCATATCAATCTTTTTGTTGAAGATTGAATCAACAATTTTGGAAAGATATACCTTATAGCCTTCCTATGGATAAGAGCATAGCACATGAACAAACACCAGATGCTGTTGCAGATTGCAGGATGATCCAATTCCAACCGAAGAAACCTTGCTATCTTCCATCAGTAGCTACTGGCAAAAATACAAAAGCCATGGAGGAACTTGCTACTAGAGTGCAGTTGCTATGATTCTTTGAGAATAAGGTTATAACACCAGAAAATTATAGTTCCAAGTAAATAATTTATTACTACAAGATGCTTGCATGACATGGTAAGCAAGGAAACTTATGATTGAATAAGCCTGCAACTAATGCCAAATATTAAAGAGTTTGAACACTTTATAAGCAACAGAAAGTATCACTGGAAACATCCAATTATTTAAGACAATGATTACAATCTTAAATAGACCAGTATACTGCACTGAGGCACAGAGAGCATATATAAAATTCATGCAATATATCAGAAGAGAAACTAGCATACTGCACTGTTGCTTTCATGCAATATAAAATTCCCGAATGTACATTATATACATCAGAAGAGTAAGCTAGCCCAAGCAGCAACAAATGCAAATCCACCAAATGGTGCAGGAAAAGAGTAATTTTTGTCTTCAAAATAAGCCGCCATGTAGCACCTAAAGACATAACGGACACTTGTAATGAGAAACTGTCCGATAACTAACTAGTTTCAGCTTGAAACTTCCACTCAAAGAAGCATCGACAGCATGAATTGCTCTTGGTATTTTAGGTTGAGAGATTAACTCAGAATTGCTACTCAACAGGATTAGTTCACTTGCACAGATTTATTAGAATTAATTTATAAAACCATCTTTCTGCAGATATATATATTGCAAGACCAATGACTCGTAATGCGGGTGGATACCACATAAATGAATTTTATCGAGGATAAAAGAACAAAGAAGATCTGAAATAATATTATGAACAAACAACTTTGGTTACTCTTCCTTTTGCTCAATTCTTTAAGCAAATATCATCCTAATTCCCTCTCATTATTCATGAGACAAAAAAATGACTTGTGTATCAATAAATGCTGTCATTAACAATTAGTAGAGTAGCATATGGAACAAATTTTCTTCTAGAAAACAGCAGTTTCATTCATAGATGAAGAATAAGAATATGATGAATAAAAATTCACCATTGAAGAAGGGCTATTTCATTTTGTTGTCATTGTTGTATTGAAACAATTCATTCTAAAAAGCAGCAGTTCTCAAATTATGTCTTGTTGTGGTACTAAAGAAGGCCTATTTCCACTAGAAAATACCTTTCTTCCAGTGTGACTGAGAACATTGCTTCTTCATTTTCCCTATACAAGCCCTTTAAATGTGAATAAAATCATTTAGGTCTAACTAAACAAGTATAAGAATGAGGGGAAAGATTAGCATGGAACTAGTTCTTGTTCAAAATTCCAACAAATTAAAGCAATTGATTTAGTCCTAGCAAGACTTTCGTCTGGAAAGCACAACGACAGAACTCATACTCAGATTTTTTTTTTTTTGATGATTACTGCATTGTTTTTTATCAGAACTCTAATAAAACTAGATGTTGTCTCACTTTTGAGCCACTTAGCTAGTCCTTGAAGACTAGAGACTGCATCTACAAAGACTCTTTGATGTAGCCCATTCTTCATTCACATGCCGCGAGTTAAATAAATTGTTCAGAAGCTCCAGTTTTGTAACACTTAATAACTTTAAAATTCTTCTACAAAATTTACTATGACAAGTTTGAAGGGACCATCTATTTTTAGTCTTATAAACCTAAATCCATTGATCATTTAAAATGTAGAAGCAGAAGCTCTATCCTTTTTCTTTGTAGCAATAATCTTAACATATCAAAATCACCAAAAAACGAGCAATCAAAATCAAATTTCATGAATGATTATTTCTTTCCATCTATATATGTATGTATATGCACACACTTATAAAGAAGCACATTAAAAAGCACATCAAAATCATATTAATTTCTATCCAAATATACTCACGATCCCGAGAAGGCCAAGATACCGGCAGTCAGAAGCCCTCCAAACTGCATAAATAGAGAGATTAAGCACAAACGATGATCGTTTACCCATCAAATTCAGAAGGGGGAGAGTGAGGGAAGACTAACGATGTTGGGGAATTTGGTGATCGGAGCTCCAACCAAGGCGGCCGTGTGGACCAAGTGGTAGAGGGCGGCGGTGTGCCAAACCTTCCATTGTTGATCGTTCGACGACCACAAGAAAGAAGGGGAAACGGAAATCATAACAATAGAGAGACCCAAAGATATCTGATAGAATCGAAGAAATGAGACAGAGTGCAGCTCATACCTCTTTGAAAGATGGATTCTGGGGGCTGAAGACATGAAAGCCGTAAGTCCCAAGGCCAAGTGCAGCAACGCCTGATTCCGTTGCAGAACACAAAGAATCTAAATCGATCTCGAAACGAAGTAACAAAACAAGAAAGGGAGAAGTTGATGACGATTTGTACCGGAGATTGCAGCGGCCTTATGCCACACCTTGGGATCGATCGTGACCACCATATTGCTTTCGGTCTCCGCTCACCGCCGACCAACGCAGCCTTTCTGCAGAGTCAACCACACGGAACAGATTAAGAGCTTCTGTGTTATCGGGTCGGATCTATCTAAAAATCCGAATCCAAAAAATGTAGGATCCAAATACGAACTCAAAGAAATTATTTATAGAATAAAGAAGATAAAAGACTACATTAGTGACGTCATATTTCTTTTGTGAATTTTGATGTTTGTTTGAGTAAGGTCAAAAGATTGAAGGATTGACCACTCGTATGAAAGAACTGTCACGTCCCAGTTCTAAGCAGGTGTTTTCGACCAGCATCTGCACACTTCTTTCTCCCTCATCCGCTTTGTTCGATTCTTTTCTCATCAACAAGGAAGAGAAACCATGCTGAGGAAGCAAGTGAACTGCTTTCTTCTTTTCCTTTTACTTTTTGACAGCCTGATGGAATAGATTCCACTTAACCAATGCAAGAGAAGCTTCACTCACGCTGGTCATGCAAAATCTTTCATCACAGCATCTGGAATTGAACTCAAGAATAGTACTACACGTCTTCCTCCTCCGCTCATGAAGTAGTTCTACAAGAACCTGATGATGCCCCCAGAGTTGCAAGTCAGCAGCAGATGTGTGATGGAACTGCACGATCTGCAGCTTACCACAAGGATTGCAGGATACTGTTTAAGATTTCAGAGATAGCTTGTTCTATGATCATAAACATCATCTTTTCATGTGGCGAGGATTTCACTTGATCCAGAGAAGCCGATGTCATCCAGCACAGACACCAGCGGTATCGATGAGGCTCTGCATGCACTCAGGTCAGCGAGCAGTTCTCTGCAAAATATTCACTTCCACCAGTCTCAAATCAGTTCAAGCTCTTGCCAGATAGCAGAGAATTCGATGAGCATCAACATCTCTTCGAACAGAGAAGGTGCTCGATTCCTCTGTCAGCTTCTTGGTGAGATGGCAGTGCAAGGAGGCAGCTTCAAGAATCTCATGAACTTGTCATTTAATGGAATGCAGTGGGAGCAGAGGCAACTTGACAGGTTGTGTTCGTTGCTCGATGTCAGTCCAAGCCTCACATACCTGGAGTTCCAAAGAAACAGGTTCCGCAACGAAGGCGTGCGAGAGCTATCAGAAATGCTCGAAAGAAACAAAGCAATCAAAGCAGTCATATTCTCCGAGTGTCGGATCGAGGCGGCCGGTGCGAGCCTTCTGTCGTCGGCGTTGACGAAGAACGACACACTGGAAGAACTCCAGATATGGGAGGACTCGATCGGTTCGAGAGGAGCCGAAGACCTCGCGAGAGCGATTGAGGTGAACCCAACACTAAAACTGCTGATCGTATTCGACAAGGAATCCATCACTGCAACACCGCTCATCTCCGCAATACTAGCAAGGAGTCGGAATATGGAAGTTCATATATGGAGTAGAGATGATGGTGACAGGAGCTCCAAGGTAGTCGAGTTCACCCCTGAAGACAACACCCTGAGGATCTACAAGCTTGAGGCTTCAGGTTCCCGGAGAGTGGCCTGTGCATTGGCATGGAATTCTACTGTTAGGACCCTAGACATGTCAGGAATTCGTCTGAGATCGAGGTGGGCGAAGGAGTTCAGAGTGGCCTTGGAACAGAACACAAGCCTGAAAGATGTCAGATTGTCAAGAACTTGCCTTAGAGACAAGGCAGTGGTGTATGTAGCTGCCGGGCTTTTCATGAACCAGAGCTTAGAGAACTTGCATCTGGATCAGAACTGGTTGACTGGAGTCGGAGTGGAGCATCTGCTGTGTCCCCTGAGCAGGTTCTCTGCGCTGCAAAATCAAGCAAACACGACATTGAGATCATTGGTTTTTGGGGGAGGGAAAACAAAGATCGGAAAAGCAGGTTTAGCAGCGATCCTTAGAATGCTGGAGACGAACCAGACCATTGTTCGATTGGGCATCTGCGGTGATGCTAGTTTGAAGCCAGATGATATCGTCAAGATCTTCAGGATCTTGGAAAGAAACGCAACACTACGGTGGCTATCCTTGGAGGGGTGTGCAGGGGTTCAAGGAGAAATGGTGTTGCAGGCCATAATGGAGACCTTGCAGGTCAATCCTTGGATCGAAGAGGTCGATCTTGGTCGAACACCTTTGCAAATCGCTGGGAAGACGGATGGGATCTACGAGAAGCTGGGGCAGAACGGAAGCATGGTGGCAGAGGATGACTTGGTTGATGACTTGCCACTGACCATGCCCAGATGCTGCAGAATCTTCATCTGTGGCCAAGAAGATGCAGGCATGTTTTCACCGCTGCTCATCGTAATCTAGCTTCACCGATCATTTTCTGTTCATCTTTATCATGCTGAATTCTTGCTAGTTGTAGATCTCGAAAGGAACAGATTAGTCCATCCTGATGCCAAGGGTTCATCTTCATATGCAGGAAAAAGCACCCTGTGTAACTCCATCTTCTGCAACATGAACTCTGCAAAGCTACCTTACGCGGATCAGATGAGAAGTCTGGTGACTTCTATCGAGCAGATCATGCGAAGGGCAGTCATCAAGATAAAGACTGTATATGATGGTGATATAAAGATCACGATCTGGAACCTCGCTGGTCAACATGAGAACTTTGCATTACATGACCTCTTCTTTCCGGGCTATGGAAGCCCCTCGTTCTTCCTGATAGTATCCAGCTTGCTCCAAAAGCCTGCCAACAAAGAACCGAAGAGCCCAGAGGAGATTGAGGATGACCTCCTCTACTGGCTCAAGTTCATAGTTTCCAACTCCAGGAGAGCAACAGCACAGTCCATGCTACCGTATGTCACCATAATTCTCACCCACTCCGACAGAGTGTCGCAGCAATCGGGCGTCCTGCAGTCAACTGCTAATTCCATACAAAGACTGAGGGAGAGGTTCCAAGGTTTTGTGGATTTCTATCCCACGGTCTTCATGGTAGATGCAAGATCATCCATGTCGGTGAGCAAACTCGCACATCATCTGCGAAAAACCAGCGAAACCATCCTCCAAAGGGTTCCCCGAGTCTTTGAGTTGTGCGATGACCTGCGAACAATCCTGTCAAATTGGAGGTCTGAAAACTTCAACAAGCCAGCGTTGAGATGGAAGGAATTCGGTGAGTTGTGCCAGCTTAAAGTCCCAGCATTGAGAATTCGATCGAGGCACAACAACATCGACAGGGTGGAGCGGCGGCGGCGTGCAGTAGCAAATTCTTTGCACCACATCGGAGAGGTGATCTTCTTCGACGATCTCGGGTTTCTGGTCTTGGACTACGAATGGTTCTTCGGAGAGGTGCTCAGCCAGCTGGTAGCATTAGATGCAGCAAACATGGAAAGATTCGAGAAAAATGGCTTTGTGAGCAGGACAGACCTGGAGAAGATCTTAAGAAGAACAATGCAGCATCAGAATCCTCTGATGGGCTCAAAAGTGTACGACAATATGGAGGCTGGTGATCTCATAAAGATGATGCTAAAATTGGAACTGTGCTATGAACAAGATCCTGGTGACCCACAGACTCTTCTTCTCATACCATCAATTCTTGAAGAAGGCAGAGGAAGAAATCAGGGATGGCAACTGAGCTCTCCTGATTGTGTCTATGTTGGGAGGCAACTGGAATGTGATCACTGGCACATGTTTCTGACAAAAGGCTTCTTTCCCAGACTACAGGTGTGTGTTTCCACCCATTTGCATGAAGAACAATGAATAGTTTTGTTAGGGAAGACATTACATTGTCATGGTGTGAAAGCTTCAACTCTAGCATGACAGTAAACCATGACACACAATAGATCTTAAGATTGTTACACAAGCATGGCTTTCGAGCTATATTGTGAGCTAAAAGTTTCTGACAAATGCTAAATTTCAGGTGCATCTATACAACAAAATACAGGGATCCAAGAACCAACAAGGTGCAGTTTACAGCCTAGAGAGAAACCTCATCTGCATGATCATCAATGGAGTCCATGTCAGAGTGGAAATTGGGGGTCAACTCGGCTCCTACATCGATGTTCTTGCGTGTTCTACGAAGACCGTCACGGAAACTCTCAGACTCTTCCACCGTCTCATAATCCCAGCAATCCAAAGTATGTGCCCCAGCATCACCTTCGCAGAGAACATTGTAAGGCCAGACTGTGTCAGATATCTCATACCATCGAGGTCGAGGAAAACCCAGTGTGTGCCTCTGCAACAGATCAAGCAGGCTTTGCTCTCCATGCCCGCAGATAGCATGTACGATTACCAGCACACCTGGAGTTCTCTCGTGAGCAATAACAAGCTCATCTTGCAGTCTGGTTCAGAATATGCAAGAGATGTACTGTCCGATGAGGATTTCCGTGAGGTGCTACACCGGAGGTACTACGATCTGCATCATCTTGCCGTGGAGCTGGCCGTGCCATTTGAGAGCTCGCAGGAGTCTGCCAAAGTGGTCGTAAACGAGGCTCAACAGACCATCGAACCCTCTCTGTCGGGCATCGCCAAGGGCGTAGAAGTAGTTCTGCAGCGGCTGAAAGTTCTGGAGCAGGAAATCAAGGATCTGAAGCAGGAGATTCAAGGACTCAGATACTACGAGCATCAGCTTCTCATCGAGCTTCACAGGAAGGTCGACTATCTCGTGAGCTTCGACGTCCAGTTGGAAGAAAGGAAGGTGCCGCGTTTGTTCTACTTCGTCCAGGTACAGAACAACTCGAGAAGACTGATCACGACACTGCTTCCGGGCATGACGTCGCTTCGGCTGCACATGCTGTGCGAGTTCAAGAGGGAGATGCATGTGGTGGAAGACCAGATGGGCTGTGAGCTGATGCAGGTAGATAACCAGGCGATCAAGTGCTTGCTGCCTTACATGAGTGGATTGATGAAGCTCCTGACTTTTGCTCTCAAGATAGGAGCGCACGTTGTGGCAGGGATGGGGCAGATGATACCTGATTTGGCAAAGGAGTTCGCTCACTTGATCGACTCGTCGCTTCTGTACGGAGGGGCGGCCGCCATGACCGCCGGGGCCATCGGATACGCAGCAACCGGACAAGGAGGAAGAAGGTTCAGAAGCAGAAGTGGAGAGAGAAACATGGCGCAGGAGGTGGTCGGTGCCCAGCAATGGCTACTGGATTTCTTGAACTCCCAGAGGATTGCAACCGGAAAGGACATAGCTGAGAGATTTGGCTTATGGAGGGTGAGGTACAGGGATACCGGTAATATTGCATGGATCTGCAGAAAACACATGATACTGAGAAGAAATGAAGTCATGGAGGTGCCAGTTTGATGCAGATAGATTTATCATCACATCTATCTTGTTACTTCGTTAAACAAAATCAAATAATTTTTTTACATGTAGATCCAAGAGAGAGCAGAGCTTCCTACTCCACTCCACCTTCTACAGTGAGATACCAAGTTTATAATTTTCTCTTTTTTTTTATTTTTACAAAAGATAAGTAATTTCAAATCAAGATCTTACGATAAACTATAAAAAAATATATATTGGATTCTTTAGTTCTTCACCATTTGAACAATAATTACCAACGTTTGGTAATATTTTGGGAGTAATTTGAAGGCTCTCCTGGAGCGTGCGTATATGAACTCCATAGGATTTCGAGTGAACAGAATTGACATTGATGCTTAGGGGTACAACTCCAGATCAAAACTTTCCTAGTACAATCAATTGAATTACGAAGCTAAGAGCTGTTTCAGAGCACGAATTTCCAAAACAAACCGCATAATTCCTTTAATCAATAATATCAACGAAGGCTGTTCAGATGAAACATTTGAGTATAAACAAGTCTTCATCATCCAATAGATTCCTTAAAGGAAAGAAATTAAAAAAAAGATAGAAAGCCATATTTTACTTGCAAATTGCGCACTCATCAACTGGCAACTCTTTATCTGCAGCAACTTATTATCTGAACTGGCTAATGAGCTAATCCATTTGCATGGCTCAGTCGAACATGCACTACTGATACCTGACGTCGAGAAATGATTGCTCGATGTCCTCATTTATCCAGTCTTCAGTAGTAGAACAAAACCTTCTTTCGTTTCCTATATATAACTCACAGTCACGAACCAACAAAATCCATATTAGATACCATAATATGAATCATGGTAACGGTGTGAAGGTCTTGGATAACTCAGACTCCCCCGGATAATCTTTGTAAGTTCACGTATTGCTCTAAATACAGGTTGAGTCACCCATTTGCTCTGAAGAACTGACAGATAGAACCTAAACTAAAAGGGAAGAAAAATATTGATTAAAGCATTCAATTTTCTCATATCTAAACTTTGATACAGCAACGAGAAATTATGCAGATGTCCATAGTCGTTTCCAGAACCAGGAGCTGTAAAATCTGTGAGATGAGTGTTCCCATTAAGCATCAGATGCAGTGACGCAGGAGACGACAACAGTAATGTCATCAAGTTTGCCTCCATGGTATCGATATCCAGCATCTTGGGCAGCAGTTGAAAAAGGAGTTTGCCGGTTTTTATCTAGTGCTCGCTGTCGTGCAAGTGCAGCTATCTTCTGAGCTGTTACCTGAGGCCCCAGGCCAGCTCTTGTGGCATGGACGACAACAGCTGTAATTTCATTATTGTACAAGTTATCAAACAGTCCATCCGTTCCAGCAATGATGACATCACCAGATGCAACAAGAAAGGTAAACACCTAGAATGAAAATAAAAGAATAATTAGTTTTTGTTTGAATTGTGTCAATAGCAAGCATTATAAGCACACTAATAAGCAAGCTCTACACTCAGGACTATATATAGATTTTTGAAGAAACAGGACACCAGTTTAACTCGTGATAACTTCCCTAGTATAGTAGCAATCTCCTAATATGAGTATCATATTTTGCAACCGTTGTTCCTGTTATGATATGTCCAATATGCATTGGTACCACTCAAGGTGATCTGGTTTTCATTAATTTCTTGGCCTTATAGTTAGATTTTGATCGGAATTGAGTTTGATCGATCAAACTCAAGCCATTTGGGCATTCTAGGCAATTTGACTAACAAAAGAAAGAAAATATGATGCTATTTGTGAAGGGAAGGAAAAAAAGAAAAGTTAAAGACAAAGACATATAAAAGTTGTGGATATGATCATGAAACAGAGAAGATGTTGCTATTAATGAATTTGTTATTTGTTGCAGCTCTAGTGTTGGTCATTTACCAACATTGTTGTAATGTTAATTCACCAACATACAAGACAGAAACAAAGAATATGAGAGAACAAAAGAAAACGTATCTCTTAATCTCTTACAAAACTTGGACATGTACATAAAGGAAGATGTTAAGAAATTCAATATCAATACCAAGGTTCACAAAACTTCCTGGTACAGTCCGGAATTCGACTAGTTATTGGGTACATGGACTAGGGTAAACCTATAAGGAGTGACACACCACCCAGTATGCCTGGCACTGCAGCAGTACCACCCAGTACTTTGTCAGATTAAGCTATTATCCCTTTTAGTTCATTTTAGCTTCTAGTGTCCTTTTTTTTACATGTTCCTATAGAATGAAATCACAAGTTTAAAGGTTTGTTTGGAGAAATATAAGTGTAACACTATGACAGATTACTCATGATACCAAGCACTCATAATCAATTAAAATTATCCCAGAACCCAATAGATACATTATTACACTTCACTAGAATAACAGGAGAAGCCATGATATCAAGCACTCATTATCAACTAAAACTGTCCCAGAACCCAATAGATATATTATTGCACTTCACTAGAATAACAGGAGAAGCCATTGAAACCAACTGACCTGTGCAGCACTGGGGAGATCACTGCCATTACCACTCTCAAGCTGATAAGTGAAATTGAAATCATGCTGTTGTACAGGTGACCTAATGATCGTGCACCCATCTCTCACAACTATGAAGCCACTATCTCCTAGATTGATTGCATGAATGCCCTGCAAATAGAAAAAAAAATTGAATAGGCATAAAAATTTCGTAATTGTAGAAAAAAAAGCAAAATATGTGAGTTTATTTTTATTATACACTTGCAAGTTTGATAATTCATGATAACAAAATGGTGAGACAATTTAGCAAGGCATTTCAACTACAATTTTACGCATCTGCACAGCATTATCTTGTGCTAGGTTTGAGAACGTGTTGTATATGATGGAAAATAGATGCATCAATGATTTTAATGTTATGCCAAGAAAAAGTAATATTAATGTGTACCATGTAGCTTCATCTTGGATGTCGCTCATGTCATAATAATTGAGACCTAAAAAATTGGCACTGTATATGATAGCAGAAGAATATCAGCTTCATGCTAACCAGAGGATACATATTAATCTCTAGAAGTGAAATATATATCATCTGGCAATACCAACCAGAATAATACATCAGTTTGGCTAACACTAATATAGAGAGACTAAAAAATCATATATTTAAATGTGTTTCAGGTAAGTTGCAGATGGATCAGACAATATACCCATATGTAATGTTTTATGTTCATTAATTGTGCTAAAGGCACACAATTAGAGAACTAGAGCGAGTAAAAGTTCTTTCATCTTTTGAAAATATTTTTCTTGTATTAGGAATCACAGTTAAAAATTTCAATCTGGAGCCTTACAATCTATGCCGAAATGGACTTGTTATATGCAAACCTTGAAATGTACCAAGAGCATCCTGCCAAATGAGACTGTTGACCTCTCTTCCCCTTCCTGTTCTCAATTCACTGAGGGTGTCTATGGCAAGCTTGATATCAAGTATATTGATAAATGCGTTCATCCATCAATCACCACCAAACAAAAAACGCTTACAATTATTCCTTCCTTGAGAGTAAAACTAACGTAATCCTAGCCAACTCCTTGTTTGTTCCGTTACATTCACCCAAAATTATTCCAACATCCATCTGTGCAAGTTGAGGCCCTAAATCTTATACTCTAAATCAATCACCATTTTCCATCTATCTTCTACAAAATCTGAAATGGTCCCTCATGCATTCTCTATTTTTCTAATTAAGTTCGAAATCATTGTTCAATATGTGACCTTTGAATAAAAAGAATCTATCCTCTAGCTTAAATCAACAATTAACTTGTAATCCCAATTTGTTTATATT
This sequence comes from Musa balbisiana, assembly GCA_004837865.1. Taxonomy (NCBI): domain Eukaryota; kingdom Viridiplantae; phylum Streptophyta; class Magnoliopsida; order Zingiberales; family Musaceae; genus Musa; species Musa balbisiana. Next base: position 39,882,981 of record CM017193.1, read on the forward strand.
TGCCAATACAGGGATGGAAGGTGAAATATAATTGGATCATCATTGCTAATAGAAAACATGATAAACAGAATGAAAAACAACTAGAGCGCAATGCTCAAAAATATGAACCTGATTAAACCAGAAGAGAAAAGTAAAAGCAGGAACAGTACTATGACAAAAATGTATCCTTTGGGTCTTAAAAGGCACAATAGTGAAAAAAATCAAAACTACTTAATAAAATCTACATAAACAAATATGTATTGGAGAAACAGTACCATGACAGAGAAACAAACAAATCAAAGATATAGCGAGTATGTTTAATGCAAATGGACATGGCAAAAAACAAGCTGAACAATACAGAACAATATTTTTATTTAAACTATATCTAAGGAAACAGAATAAATTTAAAATACTTGTGCTAATAAACCATGGCATTGGAAAATAAAGCAATGTGAGATTTGTTGGAAATAAATGTTATTAACTGATAAGTTTACAAGGAAAAACAGATCAAAAATAAAAATGCAAGTACCTGGTCAGTGAGTGCAATGATGCAAGCTGTCGAAGATCCCCTGGCTTTAGTTATTGAGTAGGCTTTATCAAGAACCCTTGCAGGATCGACACTGCCTTTTGGCTCTTCTTGAATCGCGTTTACTGAATTAGACATAAGTTCTCTGGCATACTGTCCCGCATCAACACCAAGATCAGCCCAACCACCAACACCATCTGCCACACCAATGACTTGCTCATTAACACAAATAAAATGAGCATCCTCTCCTCCAGTTTCCTCCTTGTTAGGGTGTGGTAGATAACAAGATCCAGAGAGCAGCTTTAAGAACTTGTCACCTAGAATTTTTCTGCAACAGAAATAGAAAATTATAAAAGTTGTAGTAGTAGTTTCATCAGCAAGTTAATGCAAAAATAGAGGCGAAATCACCACCGAAGACTTTCTTTAACGAACTTCTTTAAGAGGTGAAAAAAAAAGTATTAGAAAAGAACAGAAACTTAAAGAAAATTTGAAAGAATATCTTCCAACAAATGATGATGGACAATCCAACTACATTGGAAAAAAAATAGAAGTAATTGTAAACTATGAAACAAGCATCTCCTAACACCCTGAATGATTATTGTTAGTGCTAGTCAATTAAGACAGACAATAATAATTACATTGGAAAGTTAGAGGCAATTGTAAACTATGAAACAGGCATCTCTTAACACCCTGAATGATTATTTGTTAGTGCTAGTCATTAAGAAAGAGACAAAAAGGTAATACAGGAACAAAACATAACATTTCTAGTGGACTGGTATGATACATATTTTTAAATATGATGCTAATGAGCAATATTAGATGATAAGTTGATGAGAAGCTTTGGAAATTAAAATAAAAACACTTCTTGAAGCTCAACCAAGGATCATCACACATTTGACAGTGAACCTGTTCCTCCCTTTTCTGTAACCTAGAAAAAAAGAAAAGGTGGGACCAAATAAAGAGCTAACAGCACAGGCAAGGATGGATTTGTGAACAGAAATTATTATCCAAGGTCTCAAATACCAGTCGCACTGGTTATTGCCACTATCAAAGCATATTGCTTGCTCCAACTGGTACTTATATATTTGTTATTCTTTTTCGATGATCCTGCACATTATAGATCAGTGTTACCTAACATACCAATACTCTACCAATCTGACAAGGTGGATTGGACTGAGATTTTTTTAATTTTGTATTATGTTGTGGTGAATTTATTATCATTCTAGTGAATCCTTTTTTTCCTAAAAGAATCACATTTGTTTTTTAAACCAGTTTTAAGACCTATAATCAAAGATATCGGTATGTGACCAACATGACGCTGGTACATGAGAGGGTCTAATAAACATAAGTGATAAGACAAGTCAGTATATCCTGCATAATCTGATCACAAGCTTTCATGAACTGTTACATCTATTGAAACTTTAGAGCACCAGAATCATAAATTATCATGTTTAACCATGTGATGAACCATTGGTTGGACTTTAGTGATCCGTACAACATATAATGACAGTAGGATGACAGGCATCAGTGACTAAAAAATGTGTTGTGCTGCAATAGAATAGCAATATACAAATCATGAATTCTTAAATCGCTGCTAACCTAGTAAGCAGGCCAAGTAGTATGAAAATGAAAGGGGAAAATGTCCAGTAACATACTGTTCAGAGTTGAGATCAGGAGTCTGAAGCTGCTCCTCATGCATGGCTGCATCAAAGGATACATCAGGAGCCACCCCCGCAGAGTAAGGTGCCGTACATGATGTCCGATAATCTTGACTCCCCGGTTCCACCAAGGATTTCGATCTCCAATTCAACCCATATGCATTAGACCAGAAACACTTGTAGATCATATTAGTACTCCAAGGTTCCCGATTTTTCAAGCTCCCACTCGCTCTCCTGCAGTGGTCAAGGCCCTTGTAGCTACAACCAATATCGACCCGCATCATACCGCTCAGACCATTCCCAGATCTGGCGTTATCCTTTGCCAGGTGCCTGGCGAAGGAATCGGACCCTCGCAAGAAAGCGCTGCTGGCGGACATTATGCTCCACCGAAACGGAAACCTCTGCGGCGGCTGCGAAAGCTGGTTATTGACGCTCCTAAGGAGCGTCCCGATGCCGGATTGAGTGGCACGACGGTCGCAGTCGCTGGAGGACGGCCTCGAGAGGAGATGGAAGCCGGAGCCAAGCGCGGAGAAGGGCTCGGAGAGGACGAAGCAGGTGTTCCCGAACAAGAAGCTACGTCCGCGGCTGCGCAGGAGTTCGGACGAGGTCTGCAGCCCTTTGTGCTTCGGCAAGTAGGTCGATGGCATCTTCTATTACCCTCGCAAGATGGGAGAGCAGCACAACAACACCGGAGATCTCATCACCGTCGGCTCTTTCTGGTCCAATTTTTAATGGGGCGCGAATCGGATAAACCCTGATGAGGAAAATAAAGATTGCAGATTAACAGTATAACCAAAAAACCGAATAGTAGAAAAAATAAATGAAAATTTCAAAACAAGAAGTTCAAGATTACCTGCTATCTTGACGACATCCTCCATCTCCCTCCTCCTCCTCCTCCTCCTCTTTCGTAGTCTATCTCCATCTATTTCGAATTGAAGGCAAGGAATGAAGAAAGGAAAGGAAAGGCGAGGAGAGGAGAGTTGGGTTTGGGATAATTTGAGGTGGAGGCGCAATGAAGACGGGTGGAGAAGCGCCGCGAAGAGGGAGAGGGGGGCGGATAAAGCGAACGTATTATACATGGCCCTCCTTCCGTTAACTATTTAGCGTCCGTCAAAAAAATAATAGCCGACTCTACGGTCATGATAAACGTGTCGCTTTTGCTATCTCCAACGAGTCGTGCTTTAAACTCCTCACCGACGTCGGCATCTACCTACCCTGTGATTGGAGACAGAAGTGGGTCCCATCCTTTGCCCCCATCTATTGATGATCACATCACAGAGCCCGGTACATCGGCGAGGAACTCCCGCTCTGGTTGGTAGTGTTGCTCATCGTGCGTCTCCAACTAGTTCGCCACCACCCACCTTCCTCCACGAACGGACACAGACGTGGGCCCCGAAGCGCGTCCCACCAGAGCTCCGTTTCTGTCTAATAAAAACCCAGGTGAAACCATCGGCCACGTTCAACATCTCGATCTCAATTATTGTACGTTTTCCTATAGGTTTATTTTTCCTACTAGAAAATATATAAATCGTACGTTTTCTTATCTTACTTTTATATTATATTATATATATATATATATTATTAAACTCTATTTCTCCTTTTCGATATGACCTCTTCCTTTCTATAAGACCTTCTCTAATATATTTCTTTTAAATCTTTATTAAGAGTTTATAGATATTACTTAACAAGAAAGATGGTCTCTTTAAGGAAAAAAAACAAAGATTTCGAAAAAGTAATTATCATATATTTTAAGGTTTTATTTGGTTGTCAAAGAAATTATCATATGCCAAAGAAATGCTAAAAAAATCTAGGCTACCAATCTTAATTTTTTATAATAACAAAAGGTTATAATCTTCGAGTACTAAAGACTGAACTATGCTTTATCGCTCAAATGTTAAATCATTTCTGATATCAAATGTGGCTTGATAAGTTAATTAGTATATTAAATTCGTTTAACTTAAATCATTAACAAAAATATTTAAACTAAAGTTGATAGTAGTATGCTCATCAATCCCTTATAAGTCAATTTTAATTTTGCCTACTTCCGAAGTTGGACTAATCGAAGTGTTTCAATATGTAATCACCAATAATTTTCTCTCTTAATATAAATTAATTATTATAAAATATATATTATTTTATTTAAATTATAAACTCTCTTGTTTGTGTAGTATGGTTAAGCAATATTAAAATTGATTTCCTTAATCATTAGACAAGTTAGGAATTTTATAAATCAATTAAATTGTTAATTAATTTATTTCTTAATGAGTGATGTTTAAAAATAAATAATTTATATTTTATTTTATGTGTGCATAATAAGAAATAAATATTATATTTATATTTTTATGTGTGAGTAACATAAATATAAATTAAAAATAAAAATTAAATTATTACTTACTTTTTGAAAAATCTCATCTTCTCCTATATAAAGGGGCTCCTCCTTAGTAGATGATCCGAAGGAGAGGATAATTGAAGAGAGGTAGAATCCTCTATTCTTTTCTAATCAACTTTGATTCATGTTTTAAAATATTTGATATTAGGATTGTTATAATTTTATAATGTATAATAATATTTTAATTTTAAAATTTTATGATTAATAAATAATAATAATTGATTTATGATATTAGATGATCCCAAGGAGAGGATAATTGAAGAGAGGTAGAATCCTCTATTCTTTTCTAATCAACTTTGATTCATGTTTTAAAATATTTGATATTAGGATTGTTATAATTTTATAATGTATAATAATATTTTAATTTTAAAATTTTATGATTAATAAATAATAATAATTGATTTGTGATGTTAGAAGGATTATTTGAGTTATAATGTTAGATTTAATTATTTAAATTCTTGTTTCAAAAATTATGTATATAAATTTCTATAATTTAATTTATTTTAAATTTAAGATCATAAACTTAAATTTGTTAATTCATGGATTTGAGTTAATCTTTGATAATTTAAAATATTAAAATCTAATTTAATAAGAGAAGTCTAATTGAGGTTTAACCTGAGTTATGTTGATTTGTCAAACCGAATTCAATCAGCCCTTGTGGTCAACCCAATTTTTGTAGTTATATATGATCCAACCCATGTGGTCATGGAAGACATAATCCATGTGGCAATGTATGACCCAACTCATGTAGCCAGATATGACTCATCCCATGTGGTCAAGTATTGTCCGATTTATATGGTCAAGTACCACGGAATCCATGTGATCAGACACGATCTCAATTCATGTGTCTAGGTATGACCCAACTTGTGAGTGAAGCTCAGCTTAGTTCATGAAGTTAGGCCCACCCAACTATGTGATTAGCGCTAGACACATCATCGTTTCTCTATTAACATATTACTTAGGATAAGCATATGTTGTGTACATGACATGTTCAAGACTTAAGAGAGTTTGTTTGGTTTAGATTAGCGCTATGAAACATAGTCTAATTTTCTCTCTCTTTACTAGTTTAAATTTATTAATTGATTGAATTAGATATGCTTGATTTGATAAAGTTGGTTTAGGATGATTCCAGACCAACTTGACTAGTTAAAACATGTTTGATCTAATCGAAATCAATTAAATCTAAATTAGACTGGTCTAGGGTGATTCTAGATTGATTTTTATAAGGATTTGAGATTGGCTATGTTAAGTCCTAATTGATTGAATCTAGTTCAAGTCAATTTAACAATTTTAATTAGGATTCTGATTGATTGAAGACTATTGAGAGATTGATATCTCATGTTTAATTTGACGAACTTAAAAGTTTTATTAGAATGTATCATTTAAAAATAATTTTTTATTTTTTATTTTTTAAATTTATGATATTGATATATTTGTTACCTGTGACTATGCTATTGATTCACATTGGAAATGCAACATATTAAAGGAACTATAGCCCCATTATAATGTGATGCGACGATGGATATAGTCTAATAGATCATACATCAATCATGGTCTTTCATAATAGTTATCATACTATTTATTAGATGCATGTGTGAATGAATGGATGAATAAATGAATGATCATGATTGTTTATGTATCTCTACTGAGTGTCGATAGGGTGATTCCCTATCTACGTGACGATTAGATAGTTCCTCTATCAACTGTTAAGAAAAATATGCCCTCACTTGGGCTGATGAGGGATACCACTTCATCCGCTATCGGAAGTATGATATAAGTTCTCCTCCATCTGTTACCGAAATGACTCCATCTCGTAGAGTATATATCTCTCCGTTCATTGTTGGAAGAGTACACCATCGAGTGTGATATACATTTTTGTTATATGATTATTATGTATGTGTTGCATGCAACTAATATATTATTATTTTTATTATATAAAAATTATTATTATTATTTTAATATATAAATTTTATAATAGATCGATATATTATTATTTCATATTAAATTATTTATATTTATATATATTATGAATATTAAAGATTATTTTTATAATTTTTCAAAGGATCTTATCGATACATTTGATTGCTGATATGTTTTTATCTTTTTTTAAGTAATCTACTACTTTATAATATCTTATAAAATTTAGACGGAAGAAATTATTTGTCACTTACGGCTCTACCAAGAAGAAGATATGATCAATTTTTTAATTAATAAATATTTATTAATATAAAGACATGAATTTAAATTTAGAATGAAAAAAAAAAGTATAAATAAGAATAATAAAATGATGATTTATTATTTTTTTATAAATCAGGGACGCGACAGAAATGGTAAAAGGCGGCGAAGAGAATATGTGCTGATGAGAAATGTGTGTTAGAAGTCAAACACAACGTTACAAGTGGAGTCTAGTGGAGATCGACTAATACATGACTTTCTTCATCCTACTTTCCTGGGAATATAAGAGTGCAGAATGAATTCCTCACGAAGTGGGCAATCAGTCATAGACGTAACTGATGAATAGTTCCTTTTTCTTTCTAGATGTTAAAAAGTAGATAATACAGTGTGGCAGCAAAAAAGATGCTTAATTATGAGGACAATTGGCTTTAGAGATTCCTCCATATTAAACTTCCCGTAGAAGTATGCTAATTGTTTTCGTAATATGAATGATTCGTTGCCTGGGAATTACGATTTCTTGTCACTAGTTTCTACATAAACACCTGTTGGTGAAGGCTGCATCAGTAGGAAGAAGTGTCAGTAGGCAATGGGTGCTGCTGGGTCATCACGAAGGAGAGAAGCTAAGGAGGATGCCAAGACACCTACGGAGGCGCCGGTGAAATGCTTGAGACCCAAAAACCCCTCCGTGGATGATAATCTTGAGGATCACATCTACTCGGGCAGCCTCTTAAGCAACAACGGGAAGGTTAGCCATAGCATCTGTCCTCCTCGTTGTGATTACCATTCAATTGTAATTTTGAGGAGCAATCAATTTCTTCGTTTATTGTTTGATTTATTCCTGTCAAGTATGGAGAGGAAGAAAAATATTCAGCTGATGCATTTCGCATGCGATGCAGAAGTATTGGGTGGATAGGAAAACTGGGGCAAACTGCTTCGCTTTGGTTGCTAGAGACCTATCAATTACTTGGGGTGATGACCCAAGATACTGGCGGTGGCTTCCGATGAAAGAAGCAGGGTAATGTTTTCCTCCCTCACTGTAATTTTCTTCCAAGCAAGACACCGCGAAGCAGCATGAACAGTTGTTCCTGTTGTTCGTCAGGGAAGTGGAGATCGAAGTGGCATCACTGAAACAGGTGTGTTGGCTGGAAATCCATGGAAAGCTTGAGTTGTCTCATCTTACACCTGCGGTCACGTACGATATCTTCTTCGAAGTGATGATAAGCAACGAAACTGCTTATGGCTGGGGAACACCGGTGAATCTGAGGGTGAAGTTCCCCGACGGAAGAGTTGAAGAGCACAAGGAGAGCCTGCTAGAGAAACCTAGAGGACGGTGGATTGCTCTTACAGTGTGCAAGCTCAAGACACGCCCCGAAGCAGCAGGAGAAATGGAGATCTCCTTGCTCGAGTGCGAAAGTGGCAAGTGGAAGCGAGGCCTCATCGTTAAAGGTGTCATCGTTCGCCCCACGAACTGATTCGTCTGATTTCTATTACTATTCTGTATGATGACTGAAACGTGCATGAAATGTTATCTTCTTCTGTTATGACCCACAAAATAAGAACAGGAAAGATTGAGATTAGAGGCGAAGAAGATAGACGAAGAATATTCTTCTCTCTCTCTCTCTCTCTTTCTCTCTTATTGTGTTGAACGTATAGCTCTAATCCTTCCCAACTACTAAATCGCAATCAATTTAAATTCGATGGGAGGATAAACTAAAAATACTGTTTTGTGCATTTTTAATATTATAAAAAATCTGTATTATTTATTATATTTGAAGGGAATATATGTACGTAATAATTACGATATATTTCAAAAACCTGATTTTACGAACTATTATTATATTTATATATGTGCATGGACTGATTCCCTAACAAAAATAATTTCATTTATCTAATGTGTGGGCTCACAGACCTAAACTAAACGAAAGTTGTAGCAATACTATATCAATTAAATGATTAATGGACACGTATTATTCATTATTTTTATTTTGGATGATGACTAGTTTGGATGTCGCATTAGATAAAAATGTTCATATGCTTACACATCGAGGACTACTTGTGACCAAGAATGGATTCATAAGAAAAGAGTTATGTGTGGCCCACCCACCCTTAACTTCTTCCCCCTCATGAGTTGAGCAAGAAATCTAACACAAATGTTGTATTTTCGGAATATTGCTTTGTCGGGGAGTCGAAAATGTTTGAAGAATTTTGATATAGATGTTGAAGAATCCAAGAATTTATACGTAGGAAACATGTAACCATATGTATATAATTAAATATAGTAAACTATTTTTAGGTTTATCCTTCGATTTAACTTTACTGTATATCCATATAAATACACATAAACCTACATGTATGTTCTTATCGCCAATATTTATGTATTTTATGAGTCTCTCGTAATGGTAAGAATTTTAGGGATATTTCATGTGTTTAAATTTTTAATTTTTAATTTTTTTTTTCAATTTAAACTAGTAGTTGAGAATCATGCTTAGTATTATTATATTTAGATGAAAATTAATGACACTGATATATAGCCATGTATATTTTATAAAATCTAAAAACTTCGTATATATTTATAACTCATCATTTGTTGTCACCGGTGTGAGTGTAACGGCTTACGATCAATTATATATTTTATGAGTATTTTATACTTTTATAATGACTCTTCAAAAACATATTCGAAAGGATTATTTGATAATATCATCTTAGAAGTACTTTTAGATTTACTTATTCTAAAAAGATAAAATCATACGGGATCATCCAAAAATAAATAATTCCTCGAAAGCTCTCGCATTGATGATGACAAATGATGACTTATTGATTGGGGCTAGAAAGAGAGTCTATAAGACTTCGACTCTCCTATTAAAAATAAATAATAACTTACCAATTAATACTAGAATATGGGTTCATCCGTTCTCGTCTCTTTCATTGGGCATACTAATAAGCACTAAAACATTATAAGTACCAACGTACTCATGTTGATGATGATACATAATGACTTATCATATGTTATTATGATTAATCTTCGTTAACTAATTATCATATAACTATTAGTTAGAGCTATATATGATTTAAAAAACTAATATAATTATGAAAATATTAGAAATCTTTTAAAATGGTTAAATATTTTTAAAATTATTATTTAACATTAATTATAGTTTTTATAAAAAGTTTGTTAGAAAGATGTTAACAAGATAGATATATGTGAAGGATATTCTACTTGGAGAGATGTATATTAATATATCTATATTTGTGATATCAAATTTACAAAGACAAATATGTTATTTCCACATTTCGAAAGGATTGATGCGTAAATCATCACTATATTGAGTAAAATATCCAACAGTACAACCACGTAGAATGTGAAGACCTATCCTTTTCTTTTACCACTTTCACATACCCGCGGACCAGATCTCAAGGACGAGCCCGTGGGACCGATGCTGTTCCCAATAAAAGAAAGGTAAATTAATCGGGTAGTCTCAAAAGTAAAAAAGACATTTCTTATACGGTTCTCCTTCGGCTTGCTGGCGAAGACAAAAACTGCCCTTCGAAACCGAGAAGCCACAAAATTAAATAGCAGTGCTTCAGCACCCCAGGAAGAAACCCAAAAATATACCTTAAACCGAAAATAACTAAGGGGAGCGGATCCATCCACAATGAAGCACGTGTTTTGCGAGATCGACGGTCGGAATCGTAAGGGTAATTTGCGGGTATGTCTAATCGGTGCCTGATGCAATTCTAAAAAATAATGATACCAATAAAGCGTCAACCACCGAAAGCTGTGTTCGGTGTGCTGTTACTTCTGCTCTTTGTTTCATTTGTGCCATTTCTTTTCTTCCGTCCCTGCGATCCTTTGCGTTGTCCCTCTCGCTTTCGCCTTCCCAAACCCTCCTACCCTTACGGTATCTCCCTCGCTCGCAAGATCGCATTTTTCACCTCGTATTCGATCTCCGTTTTCGGTCGTTCCAAGGCTACTCACTTGGCATGGCTTCTGCTGCATTGGTGGCAGAGAACGCGGTTCTGTTGATCTCCCACTCTTCGCTGTAGCCCAGAAAAGCAGAGCGGAGAGAGAGGAGAGAAGCGGGAAAGTTGGTGAAATTGGTTTGGTTTCATCGGAGCACTGAGAGATTTTTCAGATGGCTCTCTGTTCCTTCTTCTGCTGTGGGAAGACATCTGATAGGTGCGTTGTCTTTTGACATGTTATAGATTAGGCGTAACTTTGGATTGGATTCGGGTGAAGATTTGTCGTGTTTGGTGCTTTTTTGGATGGTTTGATGACGAAAAGACTGCGGCTTTGGTATGTAGGAGGGATAAGTGGAAGAAGAATTCCTCAACTTGGAGGGTGTTCTCTTTAAAGGAGCTGCAGTCTGCCACCAACAACTTCAATTACGATAACAAGATCGGAGAAGGGGGATTCGGCAGTGTGTATTGGGGCCAGCTCTGGGACGGATCTCAGGTGATACGAGATCATGCCATCTCTGTTTCTTCATTGACTTCCTTTATTTGTTCGTTTAAATTTATCAGCCTTCAATATTAGATTACCGCTGCATGCTGTTGTTGGAGTTGATAAGATGATCGATTCAGGATTTTGATTTTGTGTGAGTTTGAATCGTTAGAAGAATTGCGCTCGGAATAAAGTGACTTCTCGTTGTTGAGAAATTCCAGGATTATGACTTCTATTTGGATGACAATCTTTGATATGGTTGTTAATCTTTCTAGTAGATAGTCTATTCTAAAGCAATGTGGGTCCTAAGTGGTTGTTGGTTCGTAGTTCTCAAGATATAGTGGAGTTGATCTCTAGTGATAGGAATGAACTAATTGAGAAATGCTTGATAATTGAGGTGTCACCCATAAAATACGCTCTATACACTCGTTTGTTCTTCTTCATCATTCCTCGAGCAGCTTATTACTTGCAATTGCTGAAGAAACTATCATGTCCCCTTTTTTCCCTATTGGAGATCTATGGTCCAACCGAATTCTTCCTTTCATAAGAGCAACTAAGAGAATCTGGAATAATATATGCTCAAGTTGCTTATCGTTGCCCCACTAACATAAGGGAAAAGAAAGAAGAGGATACATAAATTATATTACAGATGAAATTTAAAATCACCTTTAACTGTAGATAGATTAATTAAAGCATTGCAATATCCCATGGTATAGGAGATGACATTCATGCATTTGTGGTGAAGTATTTCTTTTCAATCTGATGGGATCACAAACTCTCTACTGTAATCTCATTATATTGTAGACTGTAGATTCAATCAAAGATTACTTTTCTGGAACTAAAGATGGCCACAGTAGATTGAGATCTTACAACCAGTTGCATTTGGAATCCAACTGGATCTTTTGAGGTCATGAAGTTGGTAATCTTTTGATGTTATATATATTTTTTTTTTCTTTTTTTTTTTTCTTTTCTAATCAGTTGCTCATGTCTTTGTCTTCTCTGTGAGCCTCCCCCTCTTTGTTCCAAACCCCCCCCCCCCCCAAAAAAAAAAATCTAAAAGCATTCTGGCTTTTTCGTTGGCAGTACATAGAACATGAAATTTTGAACAGTCTAGATGATACTTTAAGGCTCTTATTTCTTTTCATACAAGCTTTGAACTTTTTTCTGTAAAATTAATTTTTCATAGGATAGATATACTACTTGATTATTATAATTTATAATATGATACATTGTAGTAAGCTAATAGAAACCAAATTTGCTAAAGAATGCAAAAATCTTATATGTTTGTGATACTCCAATAAATTTTCTTGTTACTGTAAGTGTGCTGTACTTGAATCTCTTTCTTAGGATTGACTACCTATTTCATGGCATATCCATATTTGGCACCTATTATAAATGCTAACCTTCTTATGATTTATATTTTCAAGGTCCATAACCATTAAGCACTCTAGAATCATCTATTACCAACCAACATTAAGCACTCTAGTAACTGAAGAGACACATTTGCCCCAAGGAAGAACTACCGAAGCATGACTCCACAATCATAGGAGAATGACAAGTGATGAATTATTTTCACTTCTTAGGAGATTTTGATCATGCCTTCACCAACCAGTGGTAAAGAAGTTATACGTTGGCTGAATGAGTGAATTAAATTGTCGGTTACATGTAGATAGACGGGATGAATACTTTGAGACAACATGTGTGCACATTTTGAAACAGGTTGTCACCTTTGACCGAATATTGTTCACCATGTTTCTCGAGTTGGTTCTTCTGTAAAATCTCTTCACGGTAGTCCATTGGCTGCATAACAATGTCTTAAGTTTGTTGTTCTTTTATTTTTGTTTACATATTTTATATAAAATACCAAATTTTGGGTTTTGCTTTTTTTTTTCCCAGATTGCAGTCAAAAGATTAAAAGTCTGGAGCAACAAGGCTGAACTGCAATTTGCTGTTGAGGTTGAGATTTTGGGCAAAGTGAGGCATAAGAACCTCTTAAGTTTGCGAGGATACTGTGCTGAAGGACAAGAGCGTCTTATAGTTTATGACTATCTGCCAAATCTCAGTCTAATCTCACATCTGCATGGACATAATTCAGCTGAGTGCCTTCTTGACTGGGACAGGAGAATGTCCATTGCCATAGGGTCAGCTGAGGGGATAGCGTAGGTCCACATACTCATGAACACCACTTTAGCATTATTTTACATGTTTCCTGTTACATACCTTGATCCTTTTTCTTGTTTGACAGCTACCTTCACCACCATGCAACACCTCGTATAATCCATAGGGACATAAAAGCAAGCAATGTTTTGCTAGATTCCAATTTCCAGGCACGAGTTGCTGATTTTGGCTTTGCCAAGCTCATCCCTGATGATGCAACTCATGTTACAACAACGGTGAAAGGCACCCTTGGCTACCTTGCACCTGAGTATGCCATGTATGGAAAGGCCTCAGAGAGTTGTGATGTATATAGCTTTGGAATAGTCCTTCTTGAGCTTGCTAGTGGAAAGAAGTCTATAGAGAAGCAGAGCCCAACAGTGAAGCTACCAATTACCGAGTGGGCTCTACCTTTGGCTAGGGAGAGAAAGTTCAAGGAAATTGCAGATCTGAAGCTCAAAGGGAACTATGTAGAGGCAGAACTGAAGAGGATGGTGCTTGTTGCTCTCATATGTGCGCAGAGCATGCCCGAAAAGAGACCAACAATGCTGGAGGTAGTGGACTTGCTTAAAGGGGAGTCCAAAGAGAACCTATCTGATTTGGAGAACGATGAAATGTTCAGGCGTGAGCCAGCTGGGATTTCTCAAGTACTGTCAGGTCCTAATGGTAGCTCCGATTTCATATCCGAAGAGAAGAATTCCGAAGCAAATGCAAATGAAATGGGCTCATAGATGCAAAGCATATCATGTCGTAATACATGCGTGAACGAGTTACATGTCCAGATGGATCTTCCTCTTCTTCAGTTTGCGTGACGTATCTGCCTTCTTGTTTGAGAGTTTCCTGATTGTAAATGGAGTAATGCATTGAAGTTAATGTTTTGGTTGTCAGTGTTTTATGTTGGTTTTAAATTCTGAACTTAGATTGTTGCTCGAATACAAGGACATGATGATCTGAGTCAATATGATGCCAGTCGCATGGCACTTGCTCTTCTTTTTGTGCTGAGCAAGCTGTGTAAGAAGCATGTTATTTGGAAAGATATAATTGGGCAATATGCAGCATTTTCTCTCCCCTCATCCCCCCTGCATATGGCTTTGGTCCTTCATATGAAAGTATTATCATGCAACAGGGCATTTTGAGCCACTGGCCAACATGTGAATGAAAACTTTTTAAGCATTCGTGAGGAATTTGACTGAGTTTGAATGGCTTCTTCAGAAACACAACAATAGTTTCATGTTCGGTTCAACAAAGAATGAGAGACTTTCTTTAAATTTCTTCTAGATGTACAGGGATTCTTCAATCTGTGCCCGTTCCATGGCTAATGATTCTTCGAAGGAAAAAGCATCACATTCTGCAGAGCACCAAATCCTTTGCTAAAAGTAAAAGAAAAGGAATGGCTTTATGTCTCATATAGTATTCTTTTCCGACGACCCCTTCTTGGACAAGGTCAAGGAAAGAATATGGACATGGTATGCAAGGAAGGGCATGAGGAGTTGCAGTTGTTTGGGAGACTAAGCAGTGGTCTTCTGACATCAACATAACATATATTCCACATCAAAATTACCTCCTCTAAGTTGACTGCACTTTCTATTTGACGCCGTCAAATAAAATCATCTACATGTTCACTTAATTTGATGAGTTGGTCGTCGCAACAGCATCAGGTATTGTCCACATTCGACCATGTCAGGGTCACATATAAACTTCAAACGCGAGAGAGAGAGAGAGAGAGAGAGAGAGAGAGAGAGAGACATCAATTGTGTTGATTCCCCTGGCCCGCGTGTGCTAGATATTTTAGGATGGAAAGAACCTTCTCTTGCCCTGTTTTGAGCAGTCTCCTAGTCTTGCTAGCTCATGACATCAAAGATGGGAGAGAGTGGGTAGATGAATTAGAGACAGATTAAGCAGCGCTTTCTTTGAATTAGATGGACTTCAGCTTTCTAATGTCCATGTTGAAAAGTATTGGAAGAAGCAGTTGGCAGGGGCTCTCACAACAACTTGCTGATCAAAATTGGACTTTTAAGCTCCTCAACCACAAAATCTCAACAATTACACTAGTCATGAGTGTCCAAGAACATCAGCTGAGAGTCATCTCACATCTGCACCATGATTCCTAACATGAAAATAACAGAAAAAGCAAAAGCTCATCATAGTTTCTGAAGAAGAAGAAGAAGAAGAAGAAGCCGCAGCAGCAGCGACATATTTCTTCTCCTTGAAATGATTAAAACAGGTTGTTTATAACTTGAGAGCAATGGTCAGCACAAGGACAAAAGAGACGGAAAGAAAGAAGAAGAAGAAGAAGAAGAAGAAGAAGAAGAAGAAGAAGAGGAAAGAACTGGACATGGGTTAGCTTCTATGGATCTACACCCTCTAAGTTCATATAGCAGCACAAGGGAGCTGATCGACACAAAGGATCAAAAGAGCTTCCCACCTTTCATCTTCATCATCTTCTTGAATTCATCGAAGCTCACCTTGCCATCCCCATCCTTGTCCACCCTCCTTATCATGTCTCTGCAGTCCTCCACCCTCGCCCCTTGCTTCAGCCCTAGCGAGGTCAGCACCGTGGCCAACTCCTCCGCTGCTATCACCCCATCTCTGTTACCATCGAAGACGTCGAAGGCCTCTTTCAAAGCCGTCTCTTCTTCGTCCTCTTCGCCACCATCTCCACCGCTTGGTCCTTGACCTCTCCCAAGCGCAGCGTACAGCTCGCGGAACTCCCCGAGGTCTATGAGGCAATCTCCATTGGCATCGACTCTTTCCAACATACGCATCACCTCATTGCCCGTGACCGCGAGGCCCAACCTCCTGAGCGACTCCTCCAGCTCCTTTACGGTGATGAAGCCATCGCCATCCTTATCGAAGGTCGAGAATATGCTCTGGATCTCGATGTTGTCGTCGTCGTTTCCCTTCTCCTCCTTGTAACATCTTTCCACTGGCTTTGGCGGTGAGGAAGCAGCCGGAAGAAGTGAGCAAAGCCATGGTATTAGCTTCGAACGGGGGAGGAAGCAGTAGTAGTTGATGATGCCGCAGGTGAAGAGAAATATGGCGAATAATAGGAGGATTTCCATCGCCTCTCACTGTGAAGAAGAAGAAGAAGGGGCAGAGTGGCGAAGCGCTCGAGGAGGAAGAAGAACAAGCGACGGCGTTAATATCTCCACTTTAACGAATCATACGCGTGGTTGGAAGCACCGAATCCACGAAACCGCGTGAAACCATGGTAACGGCCCACCCATCGCCTGGACCCACGGTTCGGATCCGCTGTAAAACGCGTGCAGCACAAACAAAGAACCGTTCAATCTTCTTCAAGATTCGTGCACTCAAACCCCGAAATGCCGGCCCCTCCAAGTAGCAAGCAGCGACTCTTCAAGAAAGAAACCGCGTGAAACCATAATAACCGCCCATCCATTGCCTCGGGCCACAGTTCGGATCCGCCGTACAACGTGTGCAATACCGAGAAGCCACTGTTCGATCCTCTGCAAGATTCGTGCATATCCGACTTGCGTGGCACTGTGATGTAGAAGGCCCACAAACGTGGTCGAGCGTTGAGGCCTCATATCGCATTGTGCGAGGAGGCTTCTGACCATTGTGGTTTAGGCGATGCATATGCTAATGTACAATAGAAGTGGTATTGGAATACTTAACATGTTAAATATCATTAGAAATTATCATTGAGATTCTAAAAGGGGTTTTGCAATTTTTAGATGGTTGGCTAAGATGAGCGAGCTCTAATATCAAATTAATTAGAGTTATAATCTTATACTAAATATTATAATCCTTCACTCTCCCTATCCTTTACTAGAATTGGGACAAGGAATATTAATGATGTATTTTCACCAAATCTAATTAGAATAGGATTACATAATTAAATAGAAAAAAATAATTGTCGGTGCAATGGTCCCATCATTTAAATTAGGACAAAATAAACTCCAATATGATTTTTCAGATATTTTCTCATAAAAAATATAGTGGCTTACAAATATCAATTCGTGATAAGTTGACTTTCATACTATTTGTCATGATTTAATAATAACTGACTTATTATCTTATCGAGTTAAAACCGATCGATTCAAAATACTATAAGTGTTAGGTGTAAATTTATATTCAATCCAAGATCTATGTTTACAATATATACATTTATTTGGAAGGCTTTGAAATCTTTCTTAAGATCAGATATAGGGTGTTTTTTCTCATATTATTTTTGATGTCCTCATTTCCACTTTGGAATACCATTTTGCAGACTTGTAGAATCTCTGTGAAGGGACTCTTATGAGCCTTGTGTTCTCCATATGATCTGTGAGAAAAGTAGATAGAAATATATATTATCATTGATCAAGATGGAGCTCAAACCAATTTGGTTGATGAATTAATTTGTATCAAAACTATGATAGTGGAGAGAATCAATCAAGTCTGGATGAGAAGAGTGTCCTAAGTGACACATCAACTCTGAGAGAGAGAGAGAGAAGGAGAGAGAGAGAGAGAGAGAGAGAGAGAGAGAGTAATCAGAAAAATAAGTTCTTCAGTTAGTGCTCTTTTGTTCAATCAAATCATTTTTCTATCACTTATTTTTGGGGTAATGAATCATTCATTATGCTATTCTTATCAAAATTGGCATGCTTATTATTGAATAGAAATCGCAAAAATGCAAAACAAAAGATACTTAGAGCCGATTGACAAGCTTGTTTTATGCATTCCAGCATGCCTAAATATTTAAGGAAATGCAAATATCCCTATCCTTATGCATCAAATTATTTCTAGATTGTGTGTGTGTGTGTGTGTGTGTCTATTGCTATTGGAGTTTGTAGATACCCACCTAAAATCTAGAACATCCAGGAACTCCATTCGAGAGGCTTTCTAATGTCATGAGATATTACTCCAATCCGGCTAGTAAATCCGCGGATCTACACAATCTATTACAGATGTCTTCGACTAGAATATAAGGCATTGATTGAGACAAGGCGATCAATATAAATTCCAAGTCTCCAGCTAACACAAACATTGTTTACCATTTGTTCGGGAGCCATGCTTGTGACTCAATCCTTCCAGCCTCTGCATATATTCCCACAGCTTTCCTGAACTGTTGTCTTATGCTGGAGTTCGCCATCCACCCACCACCACCCTCTGCAACTCCAACAGTTCAAGAAAGCTGTGGAAAGAGATGAAGAGGCTCGTTTCTGCTCTTCCACTCCGAAGACGAAGGAAGGATCAAGCTAGAGAGAGAGAGAGAGAGAGAGAGAGAGAGAGAGAGAGAGAGAGAGAGAGAGCCTCGATGGATCGCCAGGTTCGACTTCTGCCTTCTTGTCATTTGCTTTTATAGCACCCGAAAAGTTAGCAGCTTCATTATTATCATGGTGTGTTGCAGTACCTCTGATGAAAGTTAAATCCTCAATTCTGCTCCAACCTCTTCTGCTTCTCGACACCGGTAACCCTTTCGCAGTCTCTTGGCCACCAACATATTTTTCACATCAACGAGAAAGGATATATACCATGCTATAGCCATAGCAAACTCTAGTTTCACCGCAGGCTCCTCACTGGCATCCCATGAACATGGAATGGTGAAACTGTAGGACACGATGACAACCTCCACTTTGGCTTCACTTTAATTGCAGTACACCGAGGAGAGAATGGGTAACTATGGCAGTGACAATGTCGATCCAAGATACACCGATGCTCATCATTTCCTTGTGTTAATTTCCATAACCCTACAAAGATTCTGCAATTTAGGGGTCGGATTTAGGAGAGATCTGATGTCCGGAGGAACTTTCATTTTACAGATATACAGAGTTGAGATCTGTGTACGTATACATGGCAATGGTTTTGGGAGAAACCTCAAACGAGAGGACTCTTTTCGCTTTACCACGCCATGACCGCAGGGGAACAACCTACTTTCCCATACGTTGCTGGAGAAGATACTGTGTTGTGAGCCACTACACATATATAGGACAACGAGGGTTCCCATGATCATGA
Organism: Musa balbisiana; assembly: GCA_004837865.1. Taxonomy (NCBI): domain Eukaryota; kingdom Viridiplantae; phylum Streptophyta; class Magnoliopsida; order Zingiberales; family Musaceae; genus Musa; species Musa balbisiana. The sequence goes on from CM017193.1 coordinate 39,902,261, forward strand.
GGAGTCACGTACTATTCTACAGAAGAGCAGTATGGCCTGCAGGGATTGATAGGATCCAAGCTTTGTGTCTTCGGATGATATATAGTACCCGAACTCAGTCCCATATACATACATACCATGCTAACTTTCTCTTCCGCACAAGGGGAGCACGATGCGCCCGCATGCTGCACGCACTGTTACCATGTAACTCGTCGGACTGATGAACGCGCAGCCACCGTAGAGATGAAATCTAGAAATGGCAACAATAATGGATCCACCGACTGTGCCGCCCACCATATATGTGCAGCAAGAACAGCCTGTTGCAAGGTCCCATGAATGCGACCCATCCCCCGCAGAGTTAATACCTTTCGTGCACTCACTACTGCTGCTATTTGATTAAGCTCGGTGCTACTTTACTCTGATGGAAGAAGAGGAACTGCGAGACAGGTTGTCGTGGGGTAGGGTTTGGTGGTGCATGGAGCAATGTGAGACTGAGCTCGGAGATGGAATCAATCTTCTGGTACCACCGGTGAATCAGCCCCAGAGGCATCTTTGCGTTGGCCGGCTCCACCGTCACATGATGGCTTGTCGATCCATCGTTGTAGTCTTTCGGCACGCCTACTGTTGGCTCATATGTTCCCGTATGGCCTCGTGGCTCCACGATAAGGCTGGCTTGTAGTTACTCTTCCTTCAGCTGGCGCGCGGAACAACTCCTTCGAACGCGATTCCTGGATTATGCCGGTGGTGGCGGTGAGAGGACTGTCTCTTCTTCGTCGTCGTCACGCAATGCAAAGCGCCATTCTTGCTACGGGTGGGACGGGGACTCGCAACGAGGAGTCGCCATCCATCGTGCACTGTTCTTACTACGCGTAAAACTAGCTGTAGAGTGAACCCAAGGTCTGGGAGTAAATCGAGATGGTGTTTCGACTCAAAAGCATTAATCGCCAGAGAACACCAACGACCAGAATTGTAGCTTGTAGATAAGGTGTATGATCACCTTGGCTTGGCTTGGCTCTATAGTCCGGAATATTGTTGTAATGATGAGAAGATCCGTACTACGTTTCTGTAAAGATGATCTGCTGCGTGACAAACCCCATTTACCTCGTATTACCAACAAAGTGAAGTACTCGGAGCATTCATCCTTCTCACAACAAAGCGAAGTAGGGTTGCTTTGTTTAATGGATCCACCGCTGAAGATTCCCGTTTAGGTTATTGAAGAAGCTCACTGGCCTTTTTGTTTTGTCTGTTCATATATGTTCTACCTGGGAGGAACAAGTGTACAAATTCATCATGATGCAGCGGAAATCAGTAAAGATACAACACGGTTTGGTGGTATACATCATCATGGCAAAAAAACAGAGTTCCCAGACAATCTTTTCTGCTTCATCTTGGCAGTGCTGTTCTTTAGGATTAGGAGGAATCACGTTCGATCTTCAAAAGAACTGTTGAGAAACAGAGCCGAGGAAGGATTTTCGCATAAAACAGAGGTAGGTAAGCAGGCTAGATTTTCTTTCGCATAATTGGCATTACAATACTTAATATTTATCTTAGAGAAGAAAGCTAAATTTCAAGTAACATTAAATCTCAGCAGTTTACAGGTTGTTCGACAGTGAAACTTGCTCTCAAAGTCGCAGGCTCCCCTGTCACCATTAGTTTTCCTACCGCATGATGTTTTCATATATGATGTTTTCCTAGAAGAATCAATACACTCTTGTATAGAAATATTCTCTTACCTTCATATTTCCTTCCTCTGACGGAGGCTGAGAAATGATGTCTCCTCTGTTTTTCTTGGCTCTAATACCTATTCTCAGGCGACAATGGCCATTGCATGGCTGCTACAGTTCTCGAGGGGGTTGGCTGATGCCGCCACCGATGGCTGTCGAGCACATACATTCCATGTGTCCCTAAAGAAACTCACTCCAAACTCATGGCTGACATCCTCATCACCGGAAAATATTCACAATTTCTACTGTGTTGTTTCTCTTTTGTTCTACAGTGATAGGAACACTATTTCCTAATGAGAATGAGTTTAAAATCACATCCTTCCATGTTATATCAATACTATGCTTTGAGTCTTCCCTTCTCTGTGAGCATTAAGCTCAGCCATGAAATCATTGTTCAAGAAAGCTATCATTTTTGTGCTGCTGAATACAAGATGAAGGAAACAAATAGCTCTAGATGTGCAAGAATGATTAGGGTAGATACTTCCTTCCTGATCACCATATTCAATTCCCTAAGAAACATTCCTTACCAGGGAAGCATTTGTAAGTTTCTTTACAGTTAGGATTGTTCCCAAGGCATGTAGGTCATTGGTTGTGGAGAAACTTTATGAACCTTGTATGTGACAGTTAATGATTGGTACAATGTTTGTCCTTCTTTCCTTCACCAAACCCTAATCATCACCATGCCATCACATGTAAAATTTTTCTACCACTTGGATTGTAAAGAGATAAGGAAACAATTAGGACCCTCAAATAATTCAGACATCTTTGCCTTCTTCTCTTATTCTTCTGACACTCTCCAAACTACATCATTTTGGATCTCTCTCATGTTTTTTCTGTAAAGCATGCAAAGAACAGAGGAGGCTTCTGATAGGCCAGTGATGACATGCATGCAAAGTGGTCACCACCCCAAAGGTTGGCCTCTCACCATACCCACTCTCTCTCTCTCTCTCTCTTTCCCCCTCCCTTTTGTTGTTAGCTCTTTCCAACGACAGCTTTTACAGCAAAAATGAACATAAATCGCACGGAGGTTATATGTATTGTTGTCACTCATTCCAGCCTAGAAAGCTTTGCTGCTTCTTGTATAGCCATGAGATCGGAGGGAAACGGAGTTGCTGCCTTCCAAGTCCATGCCATTCCCTTCCACAGCTTTCTTGAACTTCTCCTGTATAAGCCCCCGACACAGAGGTGGGAGGAGGAAGCGAAGAAGAGGGTCAAGAAAGCTGTGGGAAGGGATGACAATTCAGGGCTTCTTTCAATGCGGAAACAAGACAAATTTACATTCCTCCTTCGCTTAGGGATGAATACAGATTGAATTCATCGATTCCTTGTCGAAAATTTCAGCATCAGTTAGTTCCTCTCTTTCTATTTTAGTAAGACCTGCTCACAGTTGCTCCTCTTACATTTCTATTGCCGATTGCATATATCTACCATCTTGAATCTGCTACCAAAGCGTCTTGATATGTCTTTCAATGTACTAAAAGATGCTTCTTTTCAGCAGTTTTCATTCTCGACAATGGTTCTCCAAATGGCCAAAGAAAAAGCGAACAGCATAATTGAGTCCTTCAAAGTATTCGGATTTGCCAAAATCTTTGGTATTATAGGCACTTAAGTCAGATATTTCTTTAGCAGTTCGACCAAAGAACACAGTCGATGAAAAATCGATAATTTATGCTTGATATTTCAGCCTGTGATCCACACGAGAGCTTGTCCTGCTACTGAGAGTTCTTCAGTCCAGCATGGAAATGATCTGATAAATACTATCGAGCAGCTCGTTCATGATGAGCAAGATCTACCAATGGAGGAAGAAAACTGCAAGTTCATCGAGCAACAAAGGAGAAAGCTGTACTGAGTTTTCTTCTCACGTACAGTATGTCTGCTTTCACCATTCCTCTGTGAACAGCGATGCAACCTGGACTTCACAAGCAGATCAGGATGCAGTTTCTGAAAGGCTGGCGTTTGTGGATCGGGCAATTCCATTGTCCTCTCGGTTTAACTTCACTCCAAGCAGAGGAAGACTGCAACCTTTTTCTGATACCCATTTCTCTCTGCTAATCCAATTCCTGGTTCCACTTCTTGCTGGTAATCCACAGGAACATATAGAAAGGACATTGCAGCAGAAGAATTCTCCTGCAGAAAATTTCCACTCTGTTGTCTTCGCACACACTCTTCCTTCCTATATAAGCGCTGCAAAGTGATATCAGCTACACTAACCAAGATATCAACTTCATAGACAAGTGATGCAAGTTCATGAGTTCATCACATGTAAATGTGGGCATGGATTCATCTTGTTGTATTTTGGTAAGACTGAGTAGGAGTTGGTGAGAGGCGACCCTTCCTTCACTCAGCTTCTGAATTCAGGATGAAGATTCATGTCTTCGGACATCATGAAGAGCTTTAAGTAGAATTGATGTGTACAGTCAATCTAAATAGTTCTATGTTGATGATAACTCGAGATAATTGATCTATGGTGAACCTTTGGAAACAACTCATTCACTGCTATCGATGTGAACACATACATCTTTGTCTCATCTTCCTTATCTCATCTCCGAGGCATACAAGTTCAGAAACATACCTTATCACTGCAACGCATCATATTTTCCTTGAATCATATGCTGCACTGTCGCAAGATGTGTTGGGGATGAAGGAGCAAGGAAAAACAGAATACTACGATGCAAGTAAAAGACTTACAAGGTATTTTTCCAAGTGCACACACTCTCTATATCCTTGCTTCATGAACAATGATCCTATTTATAGGACCTAGTGACAACCACCCTATAACTACTAGATTGAGGTAGTTATTGAAACTACCCTATAACTACTAGATCATGATTTAGGTGGTTATTGAAATATCCTGTAACCACTAAATCATGATAACTATCTAGATAGATAACTATGAATCAAATCTCAACACTCCCCCTTGATTCATAGTTACATATACCGATTTGCGACATAAAATAAACATGCTTTTGAACTGGAAGCGATTTGGTGAGGATATCCGCAACTTGTTCATCCGTTCCACAATACTTCATTGTTATGGCTCCATTTGCTATAAGATTTCGGATGAAATGATAGCGTATCTCTATATGCTTCGTTCTTCCATGAAATGTTGGATTCTTCGTCATTGCAATTGTGGCTTTATTGTCACAATATATTTCCGTTGCTTCTGTTTGTTCTTGATAAAGATCTGCAAGAAGTCTTCTAAGCCATATTGCTTGACAAGCTGCTGATATTGCGGCTACATATTCTGCTTCCGATGTCGACAACGCAGTTGTTGCTTGCTTTTTAGAACTCCAAGATATAGCTCCCGATCCGAGGCTAAAAACATTGCCTGAAGTACTTTTTCGATCATCTAAAGCTCCTGCCCAATCACTATCAGTGAAACCAGATAATTTACAATTAAAATTATGAGAGTACCAAATACCATAATCTATAGTTCCAGCGATATAACGTAGAATTCTTTTAACAGCTCCGAGATGATGTTTGCTTGGGCTATGCATAAACCTGGATACTACACCAACAGAGAATGCAATATCTGGTCGAGTATGAGTTAGATAAATCAAACCTCCAACCAAACTTCTGTAGTATCTTGCATTTGTTAGACTTGTACCATCCTCAAGTTTCAATTTCTCATTTACATTCATGGGTGTTGCTGCAGCTTTGCAATTAATCATGTTAGACTTTTTGAGTAGATCCATTGCATACTTTCTTTGTGAAATAAAAATTCCATCTGATCCTTGCTTCACTTCCAACCCAAGAAAATAATGCAGTAAACCTAGATCTGACATTTCAAACTTATTCATCATGCATTTTTTAAATTCTGTCACAAAAGAGTTAGATGAACCCATATATATAATATCATCAACATAGAGGCAAACCATTAGAATATTATGTTCACCTTCCTTCTTTAAATAAAGAGTAGGTTCATTATTGCTCCTCTTAAATCCATTTTGATGAAAGTAAGAATCAATTTTACTATACCATGCCCTTGGAGCTTGTTTAAGCCCATAAAGAGCTTTTCTTAACTTATACACCTTTTCTTCATGTCCTTTAACTAAAAAACCTTCAGGTTGTGCAACAAAAACCTCTTCGTGTAAATCTCCATTTAAAAACGCAGATTTCACATCAAATTGATAAACTGGCCAACTTAAGTGAGCAGCTAAAGCCAAGAAAGTTCTTACGGTTTCGAATCTAGCAACTGGAGAAAAAGTTTCATCAAAATCAATACCTTGTTGCTGTGAATATCCTTTTGCTACAAGCCGAGCCTTATGCTTTTGGATACTTCCATCTGCATTAAATTTTGTTTTGAACACCCATTTTAACCCAATCGCTTTCTTTTCTTTTGGTAGGTCCATTAGCTCCCAAGTTTCATTCTTCTCAATTGACTTGATTTCCTCTTTCATTGCTTTTCTCCATTCCTCTTTTTTAACTGCTTCCTCAAAAGTTGTTGGATCTGAAATAAACAAAGCAAATGTTGAGTTATAAATTTCTGTTAGTGATCTGAAATTTCTTGGAGGGGTTTCATCTGAGGAATCAGAATTTGAACTACTATCGGGTGAGGTTGATGATGAACTTGTAGGAGCAGGATCTGTCATTTGATTCTGCGGAGAGTGTTTAGCTGCTGGAATCTGCTTGTATTCCACCTTTATTGGTCTCCCAATTCCAACTTGCACTTTCATCAAACATAACATTTCTGTTAATAATAACTTTGCCACTAACAGGGTTATATAATCGATATGCTTTCGATTGTAAAGAATAACCAATTAAAATGCATTTTTCAGATTTTTCATCAAGCTTGTGATGATTTTATGAATTTACCAAAGCATAAGCAATACAACCAAAAATTCTTAGATGTCTAATACTTGGTTTCATACCAGACCAAGCCTCAAAAGGAGTTTGATTCATAACAGCCTTTGTTGGTGAATATTTAACAAATAAACTGCTGTTGCAACTGCTTCTGCCCAAAACTGATTTGGTAAATGTTTTCCTTTAAGCAAACTTCTTGCCATTTCAACGACAGTCCGATTCTTACGCTCAGCTACACCATTTTGCTCTGGTGTATATGGTGCTGTCAATTCTCTGTGAATACCATTTTCTTCACAAAAAGAATTAAACTCATTAGATAAAAATTCACCACCTCTATCTGTCCGAAGTGTCTTTATATATCTACCACTTTGCTTTTCTACAAGTGCCTTGAATTTTCGAAAATTATCAAATGTTTCAGATTTCAATTTCAAAAAATATACCCAACTCATGCGACTATAATCATCCGTAAACAATAGAAAATATTGACTTCCACCAAATGATTTTGTATTCATAGGTCCACATAAGTCAGCATGAATTAATTCAAGACAATTAGATGCTCTCCATGCTTTTCCAATAGGAAATGGTTTTTTACTTTGTTTGCCATAAATGCATCCTTCACATACATCAAGTGTATTAATCTTAGGCAATCCGAAAACCATTCCTTTTTGACTTAACAATCTTAAACCCTTAATGTTAAGGTGTCCATATCTTAAATGCCATAAACTAGACTCATTCTTTTGAGTTATGATAAGTGCATGTCTTTCAATATTTGACACATCAAGTGGAAACATCTTGTTTTGTGTCATGCAAACATTTACTATAATCAAACCAGATTTTTTATCTCTAATAGTGCATGAACCTTCATCAAATATTACTGAATATCCATCATCTATTAGTTGTCCAACACTCAACAAGTTATGTGATAAAATAGGAACATAGAAAACATTATCAAGGTATTTTATAGGAACATAGAAAACATTATCAAGGTATTTTACCTTCCTTTTTTGTCTTCACCTCAATTGTTCCTTTCCCTTCCACTTGGATTTGCTTGCTATCTCCAAGTCTAACTTTCAACTTGTGAGTTTCATCAATATTTCTAAATATTGATTTTATGCCTGACATATGATTAGAACATCCACTATCCAGAAACCAAATATCATTTGAGATATCATGAACTTGTGAATGAGTCATAAATAACTTACTATTTTCTTCATTTTGCTCCACATAACTTGCTTGTTTTTCTCTTTTCCAGCAGTCTGCCTTCATGTGACCAAACTTTTTACAATAGTGACATTGAATTCCACTCTTGTAATTTTTTTGATCATAATTTGACTGCCTTTGTTCATCATGCCCATCAAAGTGTCCTTTTCCTCTTCCTCTTCCATTTCCTCTACCACGAAATCCTCCTCTGCCACGTCCTCTTCCTGTTGATTTTTTGTCTTCTCTTGAAGTAGAAGACTCCTCCTTAACCTGAAATGCTTTTTCTTCACTTTTTTCATGTGATCTGTTCAACCTTACTTCATGTGCTTGCAACGAACCCATTAGTTCATCAAATGAATATGTAGATAAATCTTTTGATTCCTCAATTGCGGCAACAACATGATCAAATTTCTGAGTTAAACTTCTCAAAACTTTTGCAACAATTATATGATCAGGAAGATGTTCACCATAAGATTTCATTTGACTAACAATTTCAGTCACTCGAGAAAGAAAATCTTGTACCGATTCATTGCTTTTCATGAACAAAATTTCAAACTCACGACGGAGGGTTTGAAGTTTTACCGTAATCACCCTTGATGAGCCTTGAAATTCATTTTGAAGTATCAACCAGGCTTGCTTTGAGGTTGTCGCTGCTGCAATTCTTGAGAAGATCGTCTCATGTACAGCTTGTTGAATGAAGAACAATGCCTTTGAGTCCTTCTTTCTGTTCTCCCTCAGCCTGATTTCGTCATCTGGATCTGCATATCCATTCTCTATTAAGTCCCAAAGATCTTGAGACTTGAATAGAGTCTTCATCTTGATACTCCAAAATTCATAGCATTTGCCCGAGAAGATGGGAATAAGGGGTTGAGACATAGAATTGCCATTAAAAGCCATAATGCCCAGTTCGGATTGAAACTAGGCTCTGATACCACAAATGTTGGGGATGAAGGAGCAAGGAAAAACAGAATACTACGATGCAAGTAAAAGAATCCTTTCGATGCAAGAAAACACGATGTAGTATTAAAAACAGGAGGATTCACAAGAACACTTACAAGGTATTTTTCCAAGTGCACACACTCTCTATATTCTTGCATGAACAATGATCCTATTTATAGGACCTAGTGACAACCACCCTATAACTACTAGATTGAGGTAGTTATTGAAACTACCCTATAACTACTAGATCATGATTTAGGTGGTTATTGAAATATCCTGTAACCACTAAATCATGATAACTATCTAGATAAATAACTATGAATCAAATCTCAACAAGATGAGCGTCGAAAGCCAATCAGAAAAGCCATTGTTTCTAACATGGATCCTCGTCTATGCACATCAAATCCACAGGAAACAGCGTAAGCAAACATTTGGTTCCTGCCAGGGTTGGTGGCACATCAGATCGAGCAAAGCCCAACCAGTGGCGTGGGAGGAGGTGACCGAATCCACCAATCGGAGGCTTTGTTTATTAGTCCCCAAGCAACAGCGTGATTAGATTAAAAAGGATTTGTGGTCAGGTCGATGTCTCCCTTCGGCCCACCGTCGCCGTCTCATCCGGCTCTCTTGTTGTGGCGCATCACCACCTCCTCTCCGACCCATAGCACTTTCCCTCTTAGTGTTACGTTCCCCGTTAATGGTGGGCGTGGAACGCCGGGCTCTGACACCGTCTGACTCCCGTTGTGCCCCCACTTTCTTCTTTATTCATTATATGTACTGCACAAGTGATTTGGAGTCGGCATTGGTTGCTCGAGTCGATCGTAATTCTTCTCCTGTAATCTCACGTTTGATCTAATGCTTCTGATCCTGTGGAATGATGATAGGTTAGGGTTCAGTCATGGCTTATATTCTTCTCGGGATTGAGTTCTCAGTCTGCACCCAACAGTACTCCTCTTTTCATCTATAAATAGCCATATCTTCTCCTCCCTCACTCAATGCTAACAGCGTCTCTTCTTCTTAGCTTGTGCCCTCCTCCTCCTCCTCCTCCTCCTCTCTCTCTCTCCCCCTCCCTCTCATGGAAGCCGTTTACGTATGATCCTATTTGTTGTCTTCCACAGCTTTCTTGAACTGCATCTGTTCTTCTCACACTGGGAAATTGCGGTTCAATAAAGCTGTGGGAAACTACAGGTGGAGATCAAATAGCAGAATTCTGCGTGCCTCTCCGCAACCTTTTCTTGTTCACTGAACATGTCTCACAGGTAGGTGTTGGTGCTTTATAGGTTGCTCTTTGAATTCAACTGCATCATGGCAGAAAACATATGACAATCGATTTAGTAGATCTAACATGAGAGAAGATCAGTCGTAACTCAATGATAGAGCTTAAAACTCCACCAGTTGCATTCCACATTCCAATTTCGGTTCATAACTATTCAGATACACCCACATCTTCTTCTTCTTCTTCTTCTTCAATCTACCAAAGACAGTCACGGAATCATATACTTCCATATTTGCTGTAAAAGTCTTGATCTATTTTCATTCATCTTGATGATAGCTACTGGTTCTGTAAGATGGAATGAATTTTGTACATGACCTCACGCATCTTATGCACACCAAAACACCATCAGCTAATTGTTCCTTACCTTGTTTTTATGGTACACATTCAGTTATATGTATAGGTAATATCTCAAAGGATGCATATAATGATTTCATTTTCTTTCTCAATCTGCTCTCATCCTGGTTGACACAATCACTACTGCTAGGCATGTTCTACATAAAATGATGAATAATTGGAAGAAGATATCGTAATAAAGAGGTGTATCCCAGCATGATGTGTATATCTATAAAGTTGTACAAACCAAAAGGACATGATTCATTAACCTTTCTAATCCGATCCGGCTGTCATTCTACTTCAGGAGATCCGTGTATTTATGGATAGATGCATTTTGGAGGGCGGCTTAGCCCTCAGACTTAACTATTTTGGTTGCTTGTGATGCTTAGGGGCATTGGTTGTACTCGCTTCTTGTACCCATCATTCTAGCTTGAATCCATCTACTACGTTGATAGATATTGCGTTATAGATTATCTCTATCTGAGCGATCAGTCTACCAAATTTTATATGCTTCTAAATCCATAAAAACATAGAGGGAAAAAGAAGGAAAGGAGAACTGTCCTCTCTTTGTTCTAAGGTTTACGACGGACGAGCTTCATGTTCTTCTGCGACATACTCTCGAAGCATGCATGATTTGTATCATTACATTCGTACAGCAGGGGAAAGAAATGAGTGAGAAGATAATGACATACTTGTGGTGTGAAGAACAAACACAAAATTTCAATCATTAGCTATCAACCACAATCAATTCCCATCTTCCCCTCGGTCGTCCAATTTCCCCACCAATGGAACTTAATTTGCCTACACTTCGACCACTACATTGTGAACTCTCTGATCACCCTTAGGCATGGCTTCTAAATGAAGAGCCAGGAAACCAGAAGAAGAATCATAAGCGAACTCTACATCCACAGAACCCAGCGAACATCTCCTCGGCCCAACGGAAGAGTATGCTCCAAATCTACCGCATCCCTTGACTTCCATGCATATTATCGCAAGAGCATCGGGTCCCCTGTTTGCCGGCGGCGGCGCCTCGTTCGACTCGCTTCCGCCGAATCCTGAACCGGACTCCAACATGCTGGCTGCACTCAGAACATGGTATGTGAGGCCTTCTACTGCTGCTCCAGCATTGAACATGTCCGCCAGGCCTATCGGCGCAAATCTGATACCAGGTGCCAGATCCTGCATCACAAGCACGGTGAGTGATGAGAGAGGATGAAACGATTCTTGGTTTTCAGAAAGCAAACAAGGCGCCTGGCTGTGGGAAATGAAGCTGGCAGACCTTGATGGGGGAGACTGTGAAGATCTCATGCTCCAAAACCTTCAAGGAGACGGGCATGGAAGCTCTGAATGGGAGGAGGACAAGCTCTCCGTCTCTGTGGCGGAAGGCAACGCAGTCACCTTTCCAGTCTCGGTCGGTTGCAGCCTCGGAGACGAGATGCACGTCACTTCCTCTCACGGCGCAGGTCAGAGCCTCTGATGTTGTTTGGTGGAACATGTTCTTCTTCTCCGTGGAGCTCCACGCTGCACCTTGGCAATTGAAGACCCCAAGAACTCCGGTGTACTTGTTCATGTTCCATATCTTGAGCAAGCTAGAACAGAAGTAGAGCATAGCATTAATATGTATATGTATGATCACCTCCGTGAATCATGAAGGGATCACCGGTGCTCACCTCACACCATCACGAGCAGGATCAGAGAAGAGGCAATCACGCGTAGGACGACCGGGCAATCGAGCGCGAAGAATGGATCCATCGGGCAACACCAATTTCTTCAGCAACTCAAAGTTGTGCTTTCCGGGGGCATCACTACACGACCAAAAGATCGAACTCAAATTAGGTGAACAACGCAAGCAATTTACTCCTACCAACAATCGGGTTCTCGATAACTCACCTTACGTATATCGGTCCTCCACTAATCGCTCGAGCTGATGCATGGTACTCTGCTGCCGGATGCAGAGAGTGGAACATGTCCCAATCGGGGAGCATGATCTCACCGAGGAAGATGCTGTTGTACGCAACTGAGGCGATGTGAATGGTGTGCGACACCGAATCCCTCGGGTAGAAATCATCCGACGCCCGCACCACCGCCGTCTGCTTCGAGCTGGATTCGTTCAAGCAGCAGCAGCACCAACGAAGTATATGTTAGCACCATGTTCTTACCCTGCTATCTGAAATCGAGAGGGAGGAGCACAGACCAGTAGAGAGCATCGGTGTTGTGGCTCATGCAAGCGATGCAGCCATTGTCCGGGAAATTCTTGGCGATCGATGCATCGAGAGCCCGGTGGTACTGTCGCGTCAGCTCCACCCTCCCACCGTGTCCGGCACCGAGGGTCTCCAAGATGCACTGCACGTCGACCTTGACCCCGTCGATGCCGGCGGCCGCCAAGTAGCGGTGGAGCTCGTTGTAGAACTTGTAGACGCTCTTGGGGTGCACCAGGCCCAGCCCCTGCATCGTGAGCACGTCCGTCTTCATCCCCGGCTCGTTCTCCACCACTCCCGGCGACACCTTGGGGTACTGCATCTTGGAATTGTAGTCCTCCATCCCCTCGACCCCCGGACGCACTCCGCCCCAGTACCCAGTGATCGCGTGCCAGACGTAGACATACTTGAGCCCGTACTTGTCCTTCGCTGTTTGCACGATTGTCTTGATCCCGGCGGCGGGATCCTCCTTGCTCTGGAATTTGCCGTTCTCCTTGATTCCGGTCAGCCGTAGCAAAGGACTCGGCTTCTCTGGCTCTTCTGCGGATTGATCGGAGCCGACGGACTGCCATCCGTCATCGATGATGACGAATCGCGGCGGGGCGCCGCCGGCAGTGAGGCTTCTGAGCCCGGCTTCGACGCCCTCCTGCGTGACGTCCTGGTAGAAGGCGTCCCACGTGCACCAGCCGAAGTAGTCCACGACACCCGGGAGCTTCTTATCGCTGCGGTGGCGGAAGGACTTGAGACGGGACTTGACGGCGTCGATGGCGCCTGATATGGCTGCAAAGGGGTCGGAGCTCGCGGCGCCGACGAACAGGACGTGGGAGAAGGAGGCGGACTTGGTGTCGTCGTCGCCGCTCTCAAGGCACAGCTCCAGCTCGTCGCGGGAGTTACCCTGGAGGCAGGCCCGGAAGGGGCCTTCGACTAGGGGGAGGAAGACGGTGTAGGCAATCTCATCGCTTCTGCTGCTGCTGCCGCTGCCGTCCATCGCCGTAAGCTGAGATCCATCCTTGGATTCCAGGAGGAGGAATTGGGTCTCATGGGGGATGTCCCTCCCCTGATCGCCCATCTTCTGAGCCATCCACCACAGCTTGAAGCGGAAGCTCGCCAAGAATCGAACATCTCTGCAACGATTCAAGATCCAAAAGACTCAACCAAATATGCGCTAAGCAATATAGCCTTCTCTGTAATCGATAACAGAGGATCCAAGGCTAACCTCAGCGTGCCAAGAGACACGACATGACGACATGACGGCACAGAGAACTGAGTGCCGAGGAAGATGCCGTCGACGGGGCCGGAGCTGACGGCAGAGCTAGAGATCACGTTATCGGGAACGCCGGAGAGGACGGTGCGGTCTTTGATGACCAGTTTCCTATCAGAAACCCGGACTGTTTTGGTGATCGTCATCTCTTTGGGGTCTCCGACAAGCGATCCCGACTCAGATGCTGCCTAACCACAAATCATCGGTACAAAAGGCATCGAAACAAGATGAAACGAGAATGGGTATCCGAGAGATCAAATCGATACCTTGGAACAAAAGGTGGTGAAGGGAGTCGTGACAGGAGAAGACAATCTAGGAGACACTGCAACAGATCTGGAAGGAAAGAACGAGATGAATTGAGAGAAGGAAGGCGGTTTTATAGGGAGGGGAGGAGAAGGGAGGCGGGCATAAATGGCACTGCCCCTCATTCTAATTGCAAGGGGTCGACAGATCTGGAGGTGATATGCTCGATGCAACACGGGCAACCTCTGTCGACCTGTCCAGTTGCGGATGGGCAGCACACAAGTAGGGCAGAGAAAGGAAGGGTAAGGGATGAACCGTGAGACCACGCAGCAGCGGATGCGATTGTGGATGAGAACAACACGTCGGATCCAACCAAGCGGGGTGGTAACAAAGAGAAGGCGAATGGGAGACGAGTTGACGGGAGGCGTCATGGGAGGGAGGATGAGGCGGGCTAGATTTCGCGTCGCGTGACAGATGACGGCGGTGTTGGATTCGCGTTGGATCCACGTGAATCTGGTGGTTTACTGAGTAGATTGTGACGGTGCTGCTCCCGCTCCCGATACGTTTCGCTACGGCACGACTGTTGGCGTGTTTTGATGGTGTGGTATGGGCTCCGTTTGGGCCGTGTTCCCATATTTTAATGCAATTTATCGGAAAAAGAACTCTTTATTTTTTCGTTCTGGTTTTTGCTCCTTTTTATTTGGTGTAGTATTTTGATCGATTCCTGACCTTTGATGCTATAGATTAATCAACTAAAATTAATAAAAATATTTAGAAACACTGATGTATCAATAAGGAAACCAAATTTGTTGATATTGATATATATTAGAGTAATATACTTATATTCCACCACTTCAATTGCCCAATCCAATTTCAAAGAGACACCAGAAAAAAATCAGGCCAAGATAGGTTTTGAACCCATCTTCAAACTTTGTGAAATGAGAATTTGAATTCTTATCTTTTAGCAGTAAGTAGGTGTAAGATTTTGAACTTTTAATTTTTGATAAGTAAATCTAAAACACTACCATGATATATCTTTTATGTTTTAAAGCTCGTTCGATATTAATTCAGTATATAGTAACTTCAATGTGGTTTTGAGGTGGAAGTGTCGAGCTTTTGGAGTGTCACCAGACCCATGTTGTTGGAAATTTCCTGGCCCAATCCCTTCGACTCTTAAGTTAGTCATTAAGATTTTTTTCGGATATGGATTTTTTTTAAAAAAAGTGTCATCCCATAATAGAATTGGGTTTTTCTAAAAAAAAAGTCATCCTGAAGATCTTTTTGATCCACTCACGGAATATTGGATGATTGATAATACCTTATTGTCAGATAGTGATTCTATCGTCTCAGTGATGTATTTGGTCATTAGACTTGAGACACCAAGGATATCCTGTATGAGTATTCCACTGTTTGATACCGGACTTATAGGTCTGAAAGTTTCAAATCTAATACGGCCAGTCATTGAGAGTAGCAACCGATCTTACGAGAGCTATTGAGTATCGATAGAGGATCATTCGCTTTCGGTGTCATGAGAAAAATATCTCATATACTCTTGCTTAGACAAATCCCTACCCAGGGTCATTTGAATTGAGAGAGAAAAAATTCTCCGAAAGAATCCGATTAAAGCGAGACTCGAGTAGACAATTTGTGGGCCTCACAACACCATGCCCAGTATACAATCTTTGAGATATTAGATGAACGAGGAACTATAGATACACTATAAGTGAGGACAGACAAGTCCAAAGGATTGGATTTTCCTATATCGTCTGGGGATTGTATAGTAGTGGCATAGTACGTCCACAGTCGATGAATCGAGTGAACTATTATGGAGATAATAACTTACTAAGCTAAAATGAGTACTGACAAGAATTCATGGATATACGATCACCATTAGAGAGGAGGACAGTTGATTTCCTTCATTCTCTCTTATAAATCTACAAGAATTTAGGGATATACGATCTTCCTAAGTAATACAAACTTCCTTATACATGCAGTTTTTTCATTTTATGAGTTTTTACGCACCAATCTTTGCATGATGATGAAATCTTATTTTATGTTCTTCTACTGCATATATGATATTGCCTTAGATTTCTCAACAATAGGTCCATCGATAAAGATGTTGATCTACCTCTCTATCGGTCCTTGAGGTTGGGGTGAGGGTCCTCGATGCCTCAGGATGAACCTCTTGAGTTGTCGTCGATAAATGAGTTCTTCGATTTGCTCCTTCAAATCGTGATAATCCTTCATGTCATAGCTATAATTATGGTGGAAACGATGGTACTTGGATTTATTCCTCCTCTCTAGATGTGTCTTTATCGATTGAGGATTTTTCAAGAGTCCTTTTTTCTTTTATCTATAAAAAATATTTTGGTTCTAATCATAGGAGAGTCAACTCAAATCTTGGGTGAGGTAGCTTAGGTCGATCATTTCTTCTTTATCGTGGTAACCTCGAGGTTGGGGCCAATGGTAGTCACTCATGTCTCGACTTTTTGTGTTTTCTCGTACTTACTTGAGATCATTATCTTCACGACAATATATTAATTGGCCTTTTGAAGCACCTTAAACATCGTCACTGATGGCCTCTCCACCAATGATAAGAAAAAATAAGAGAGATTGAGTCTCATCATGAAGGTTGTATTATAAGCAACAAATGAATTTCTTGCACATCTCAGATCTTGTTAGTGAATCGAGCGATGAAGTCGGAGATTGTTTCTTCCTTCCCTTGCTTGAGTCCAAAAGTATCATTGCTAATGGCCTCAGGCACACATTCCCATGGAAGTAGAGCTTAAACTCTTCTGCGAGCTGAGCAAAAGAATTGACCGAGAGAGGCATCCAACGAGTGTATAATTCTCATACCGAGCCTCTTAACGTTGTCGAGAAGACATTGCACATCTGGGCTTTCAAGGTGCTGTATAGTGACATCTAAGTGTGAAAGACAATAATGTGCTTTATTTGATCGATACTATAATCAAAGACCTCCAACAAAGAGGGATTCTTTGACCTTTTCTCTTAGGATTGTTGGACGGAAGATTGGCATCCCTAGTTTCTTAAGAGTTTGTAATGGACCGTTGAAATAATATATTAATTATAAAAAAAAACAAAGAAAAAAAGTATATCATATCACAGGGTTGAAAGGCTTCACGTGAGCCACGTTGGAAAGCGATTGGCTTCTTCTCTGGAAACGATGAAAGTGAAAGAGGATATTTTAGGAGGAGGTGGTGGAAGAGACGTCAAGCAAGCACGTAAAAGAATACAAGGAAACAGTTGGCCGTTAGCGATGGATAAACTTGGTATTATCTTTAATATCTTTGACCCAATCATACACATCAACATAGACTCAATAATTTTTGTAACATAGAGAGATTGTTCTCCTATTTCCTTCCTCAATAGTTTTATATTTTTTTTTATTTTTTTTAAAAATAAAAAATTCTATTACTTATACATCAACTTGACACACAAGTCATATCACTTATAACACTAATCAATCAAATATTTCGTAACAAAAGTCTTTTACTCTATTTCCTAAAATAATTTGAACTATAGAATCCTCCACCAATTTCTAAGGTTGCGAAATTTCAAATTTTTAAAAGGCCCTCCAAAGTGACCTTTTCATTTGAAGACATTCTTGAAAACATTAAAAAAAAATATTCACACATTTATTTCAAGAAATTTATTCCCTCACGAGAAATGTTTTATATTAGACAACACTCATTCTCATCCAAGCACAAGACATCGT
The DNA here is from genome assembly GCA_004837865.1 of Musa balbisiana. Classification (NCBI taxonomy): domain Eukaryota; kingdom Viridiplantae; phylum Streptophyta; class Magnoliopsida; order Zingiberales; family Musaceae; genus Musa; species Musa balbisiana. The sequence goes on from CM017193.1 coordinate 39,919,950, forward strand.
CGGCACTACCATCTCAACTTCAATAATCTCAATCTTAAGAAAATGTCCAAATTCACCATGGTGAAAGAATCATCCAACATCAATCAACAAAAAACCGTTTTAAAAAGCTTGTGATAACCATTTCTTGGTTCAGATACTAGTTTGAAATAAGAAACCACGAGAAAGTTGGCGGGCAGGGAAGAGAGGAAGACAGGAAGAAACTGTTCATCTGATTTCTCTTGCTTGCTCAACCAGAAAATGATATCAGATTGATAAAAACCGACATCACCAATAATAGAGAATATCATTTTAATTACAGATCTTTCCAAAAGGTAGTCACATCAAATATGTCAACAGACGAACTGAAACCAATATAATGCACGCACACTCGATAGATATGTTGGGTTCACAACTTGTAACTACTACCATAGGAAAAAAAAAAGAAAATAAAAAAAACTCACTCTACCTGATACAAGATGGCAAAGCGAGGCCATGGCAGACAAATGCAAGCACGACATATATTATGATCAGAATAAGTAGAATCAGAGCAACCCTGCATCACAAATATTAAGTCAGAAGATGATCTTATAATAAAGCCTAAAAACTGAATGCTTCGTAAAAGAACATAGGAAAAGGCAGTAATATTTAAAAAAGCAATAAGGCTGTATATGGCTAAATTGTGCACTTGAGTGAATGCCTATAACATGAAGTATTGTCCACAAGTATTGGAGTAGTGTGCAATGAACAACTACAAAATTGTAGAACAGAATAAACTTCACAGTGCTACAACTCGATGCTAATGTTACACCAAAACTCAATTTAAGCTGTTTAAATCTGTGATGTGTTATAGAAACATAAGGGCGTTCCTGATGAGAATAGTCTCATCACCACTGTGGATTGCTCCATGTGCCCCTGTTGAGGAGAGCATAGGATAACGATTTACTAGCTTGAAAGCATGGATCTCAGGATGTGATCTTGAACAAAAGGTTGTAGATTAGAGCATATTAGGCTTTAGCAAGCAGTTAACTAATGTTAGATATAAAAGGTTCTGCTTATAATTCATAATAAATATTTTAAGCTCCAGGTATTATGGCTATGGAATTATAAGATTATAAAGAGGGTAAAGACAAGACAACAAGGTTTCAAATACCAGTCTGATACTAGTTTCAACTTGTTGAACAGGTACAATACTGAGATACTGAGGTATGTGTACTGCCTAGTATCATTTGAAAAAGAATACCAAAAAAGAAAATAAAAGGTAAACCAAGCGAGACTAATAGAAAAAAATGCCAAACTCAAAAAATAATAAAATAAATGCATGGAAAATAAAAAGTCAGTACTTCAAAATTTAAATGGGAAAATTTCATACGTGAGTTTAACATTTCTCCACCAAACAGTATTCCTAAAACGACGAGCTTGTTTCCTAAAGCGAATAGTGTTTCCTTGCATGTTTGTAGTTTTGTCAACCAGCAACTCCAATCGCTCTCCTCTTTCTAGTACTTTGTCAATATTCTCTATCATGACATCGCGCACCTGGTATATTTATACAGCCATCAGAATTAGTTATCAATTGGTCAAGAAGTTGAAAGTTAGAAATTGGTTAGATGCTGCGAAGGTAGAAAGTGACTAGTAGACACTGCTAATATTTCAGATAAAAGAAGACCCAGACTGCAAAAACAATCAACATGGTTCCATGCAATGAGAGAGCACAAAATTATAGTGGACAATTAGCCAAATGAAAAGTGTCACATCAATTGAAAGCAATGACCTAATGTAGCATGACGGATCAATGGAAGTCATCAGCCAGTTTGGTGCATTATGTATACTGAAACCTGTAAAATCACATGCCAAGGTACATTGTTCCATTAGATGTTTGATGTTGGATAAAGGTCACCGGAATACATACTGAAGCGACATGTACCAAACATGGATCGATGGGCCACTGCATGATTCCTACTATACATGATGAATTGACATGAATCTAACAGACTGATGGGCACTATAGTATTAAGACAAACTGTGGATCCTATTCCGAATTCTGAAAATGTTGGATGTCATATAAAGGTCTAAGAAAAATTCTCACATTATATGTATGTATGTATGTATGTATGTATGTATGTATGTATGTATGAATATTAACACATCCATTTATATGCATTTATAAATTTCTATGTGTGTATATAGTATGATGTTCATCAAATTGAGCTTTCAATCACACTGCATTACTATTGAAGCAGAGGCACCAACTTGCATCTCGACTCCATAAAAGTAATCCACAATTGGCAATAAGATATGAGCAAAAACTGCTGTGTTTCAAACTCTCCAGATGATATATCAAATAGACAAAATCAAACTTGCATAATGAAAGAAAATATGTAAATGATTGTAAATACATGTACAGTTTTGAACAAATAATGGTTTTTTGTGAAAAACAAGAAATTCAGTGTTCAGGATGTCAATGAAACAGGTTAATCTGGCTCGAAAAGTGTTATTTAACTAATGCAAGCATGAAGAAAATTCTTAAACATCATAATTTGATTAATTTCAGATACCTGACTCATTTCACCCTTGATGCGATTCATCCTATCTGCATTAGGATCATTTAAATAGTAGTCCATCTGTTGACTTAACACCCGAGAAAACTCATCATTCATTGCATAAGCAGGGGCAGTGTGACAAGCATGACGATATGTCCTCACAAATCTTCCATGAATATCCTCAAGAAATGCAAAAGGAATTCTTCCTGTATAAGTCATTCAACAAGTCCAAAATGCCATGTCTTGAAAAATGTCTGTAAAATGCAACTTAATTCAAAAGCAACAATGTGCAAACAAAAAAGAAAATTTTCATGTAAGCCGCTACAGAAATAAAAAATTTCATGTTCCCAACTCAACATGTTTAAATATCATATACCTTCTAAATTGCTGGAATTGGCATATTTTGACAGTTTAAAAATAAACATGCAATAATATCACTAGTTAAGACTTTAGGGATTAGGGAACACTATAACAATGGTCCATTCTGAAGGATACAATCAGGACTTTGCTTCATAAAACTTGATGAAAAACATGCAGCATTCATATAATTTTCCATACAACCAATGGGCTTCAGTGGCTTGATGACAGAAAAATCTTGCATCTTTTGCCTCCAAGGATGCTTGTTCATCACTGGTTGTGCATGTAATTGCATATATCCCTAAACAACTCTTAAGAATTACTTCTCAAACAAGCTCAATATGTAAGGTTACTCAACACAAAGATAATCCACATTAAATAGAACTCGAGACTGGCATTCAAGAATATGGTTTAAAATACAAGTTGAACCAGTATGGATTGACTGACATTTACCAATTCGGCCAAGCACACATAACAGACCATACACCATGGTACAGATACACCGCTCATTTTAAATCTTAATATTTAATTCAACAACAACTGAGTGATACATGAATCAGTATACTGCCAACATACCATTACCATACTGTTTTAACAAGTTGTCAAAAATAGAATATAACATATATTTGAAACCTTGTTCAAGAGAAAATCACCTATAGTGCGGATAACTACTCCTCAAGTGCCACAGATAAATTTACCATTAAAAAAAGAATAGAAAGGTTTGTGGCTTAGTCTCTTGCATAGTGATAATATGCCCCATAAAGATAAGTAGGAACTGAACTAAGACAAGTTGAAATGAAATTGATATTTAGCTCATCATGAACCTAGTCTCAGATGTTTATCTCATGCAAGTTCAAATCAGCAAAAATAATAACTTCGAAATCATCTTACAAACATGTCACAATGTCAACATCCCCAAAAGTCAAATCATATATGCTAAAACATCAGCTATGCAAATTTACAAGTAACAAAAGTCTTTGGTTGCCAACAAAACTGCAAAAAGAACAACAATTACAATCCACAGTGACCCATCTATGTGGGTTTGGCTACATGATCTTCTTCCACCAACAAAATTTGTTTCGGGGAATCACTAGTCAGAAAATTCTGAGATGGTGCCTTGATTGCGCTAAATATTCTGGTATTGAAAAGTTATAAAGATATCAATTAGTCATCAGCTACGCATATACTTTGCCACCATTGAGCATTGAACTTTGCTAAGGTTATTGTCACTAGTAGGTCATTCCCAAGCAACCTCCTAGCCAACCTTGTGCTCTTCAAGGCATCGTGTTGACCTCACACAGAACCAATAAACCCAAAATAATTTAGTTTGAACTACTAGAGCACCACAGTTTTGGAGTCATAGAAAGACCCATAATTCCATGCAACCAAGAATGGATACTCCTAAAATTATTACAATATAGATACTCACAATGAAAGAAGGAGAATACGGCCTTCATCTTGGGTACATATTGCAGAGTGAATATTAATGCCCTTTGCCATCTTTGTTTAATTTAAAAGTCTATTATAAAACAGACTATCTATAACATGAAATATAATTACATATCATTGCTCATTTTTGCACTAGAATGCAAAAAATATATTGTCCTCACCCATAAAATCAAGTATCAGGCAATATAATATATTATCTAAAGCATAATTTTGTCTAAAGCAATAGTAGACATGCATCCCCCCTATAACTATGAATCTATAACTTAACTTTTTGACTTTATGAAAATCAGCCAATGGTATCATAAAAACATTATATCAATCGATGCTGAAGGTGGTTGTCAGACTTGAGAGTAGCATTCTGCTAGAGCTTCAACAAATCTATGAGTACAAGGCATCATGGTAGATATGTGTGGAAACGCCCACAAGTATCAGACATATCTAAGGGGATTATGTTGAAGCAGCAACAAATGTAGGACTTCTTTGTATCATCAAATTTATAGAAGTGGTCCAGTGATGGTTCCATTTTGTTAGAAAATCCAAATCATTATCAGTATTTAATTGATGGAGAAATTAGTTGCAAGATTGATGATTAATTGCTAAACAAGTTTAATATATTTCTTCACATGGGAAGCAAGAAAGAGACTTGTGCTGACCAACTATAGTATGATGAAAAAAAAAGATAAAATTTCGATCTCTTGTGTGTGCTCGAGTTTCAGTCCTACACTCATGATCTGTTTTTAGATGTTAATTGGCCAAAGATGTCGAGACCACTTTTATAACAAATACGACAACAGAAGATCACCTTTCTTGCATTCGATCTGTCTACGGGGACCGGGTAGCTTTTATGGAAATAGGAAACAGTTTCTTTATTGTTTCAGATTGCTCCCTTGGGCGATTAAACCTAATCCAAGATTTGTAATCTTCGAATCTTTTGATATTGTTTCATCAAGTTAATTAATGACGAGATTTTGAACATGGGAGGCCTGATCAAGAAGATCGAGTTCTTTTCCGATTTTATTTGGGTTTCCAAGAAAAAACCTTAAACATGATCAAGATCAATCCACAAACATCCACCGGAGTAGATTTCGATGAAAAAAGAGGGGATATCATGGATAGAAGACATCGGAAGGATATGAAGGATAGAAGGAGGGGGGACTCACTGCCGGCGGTGTCGTCGGCGACGCAGAGGACCGTGATGCCGTCGGTGCGCTTTACGTGGAAGATGTAGCGGTCCTGGGAGTACGATACGTGAGTATCGGTGGCACCGGGTATGCGCTCCAGTATCTGCCGCGCCACCGCGCTGGCGTTCGTGGTGGCCCCGCTGAACTCCGCCAACACTACCGATCCCCGCGCCACCAGAGCGTAGACGATCGCCATCTCCTTGTCTCCTCTCCTCCTCTTTCTCCCTCTGTGTAATTAATTTCACCTAAGAATCTCAAGAGTTGACGAGGGGCAAAATGATGGAGAGGAAGAGGGAGAAGGAACGAGAAGGGAAGATGAAATAGGGACGGACATGGAAACAACCAGGGCGACGTCACGGTGGATTGGGCTCCTTGACCGGGATTTACAACTTGTACGTCTCAGCGCGTACAGAATCAACCTCTAGCAGTGACGGGATACATGGGGTCCACCCAGATCATGCATACCCTTCGCTGTCGAGGAGGTACATTTGGGTCCATTCTGTGGGACGCGAAATTATATTCGTGATTTTGGTAAATCATTAATCACAATCGAACGAGAATGGCGCTGCGGCATCAGCGGACGGTCGAGATGATAAAGCGGCCTAAACGCATCAATTCCCGTGCTTGATGACTTGTACCCGTTGCTGCCAGTGCGTCATAATGTTACAGCCAAGCCGGCCAAGAACTCGTTTTAGACCGCCACCCGTCCCGCTCCGGTGCGTTAGAATCGACGAATCTACGATGGAACGGTAGGACCAGTAGTTAGAACTTTTGATTGGCCTGATCGTGCCCGGCTCAGTAGCTGATTGCTTGGACCATCGACTCACTCCGGTTCAATCATCATCTTTCTTGATCTTCTCCATATTATGTTCATCAAACTCCATATTGCATATTTGCACATAGTAACCAAAACATATTACAGACCTCGTCTTTCTTGATCTACTGAGCAAGCGAAAATTAACAGCAGCAGCAGCAGCAAAACTGGCATTAGAAAGAAAGAGAGGAAGATGTTGATTCAGCCGGAAACCTCCAAATCTCTCACACCAGCTTTATGTTGAGCCTCCTCAGCCACACCGAGTGCAGGATCATATGGAACACATCAAACCTCTTCGCTGGTTGGTTCAACATGAAGTGGCGCTTCACTGCCTTCACCCCCTCCCTCAGCCTACTCAGCTCCGCCATCGATACGCCTTCCAGGACTTGCTTCAGCCTCGGTATGTCCTCCACCGCGACCGACACAGAGAACGACTCCCACCTCAGCACATCGCTGAACGGCAGCACGTAGCTCTTCGATATGATCACCGGCACGCACTCGGCGTAGATGGCCTCCACCACCCTGGGGCTCGCCACCTCGTACCCGCTCGGGCAGAGGCAGAAGCGGGACCTGAGCATGAAGGAGTAGTAGTCGAGGCCGTGGGGGAGGTACTCGTGAACTGGGAGGCCGGCGTCGCGGCCCTTCCAGTGGCGGAGGAGGAGGTGGCGGATGGGGCCGTGAAGGCCGCCGGCGAAGAAGGCGAGGTAGGGGCGGGAAGCGAGGCCGGGGAGCCGCGGGGACAGGAGCTGGCGGGGGACGTGACCGGTGTATAGGTTGATCTCCGGAATGCTGACGTCCTTCCGTGGATCGAAGCCTTCGGAGGTGTTGGCGTTGCAAAGGGCTCGGATGGAGTTCTCGTAGAGGTTAGGATTGGATCTTGATGCATGAGGACCCTAATTCACATTGGAAAACCTTCTCATATTATTATTATCAAGTATATTTCACAAAATAATATATACATAATAATTAACTGTATTATTAGTTCTCCTAATCGTTTCCTAAATGTCACATGATGTTCATGTCCTTATAGCCTTTAATGTCTTTTCGTAAGTCTATTTACATTCCATTATATATTTATATAAAATTAATACGCTTGGTTAATTCCCTGCTTTGGCCGTTGAACTTGGTAGATACCTTATCTCCCTGGGGGCTTCCAAGACTCTTGGGTGAGGCTCAAGGGATCTTACCCCTCGAACAAGAAGAGAAGAAGTTGAGAGCTAAAACGCATGCGTACGTACCCAGTCATGGCAGGAGAGCATGAAGTGATCGGCCCCGGAGGAGCGATTCCAGAAGGGATGCTTCGACGCGATGACGTCGACGTAGTCGGCGACGAATCGTTTGAACGTGGTGTGGTCGTACGGCGACGGGCGGTGGATGAAGTGGACCATGTTGGTGACGCTGAAGGGGAGGAAGAACGCATGAGCTCGCGCCGGATCCCATGTCCTTAGCCGTCGTCTGCCGCCGGAGTCCGGGCGGGTGATCTCCATTTCCTCGATGAACCTCCCCTCGGTGGTGTAGATGTTCTTGCATGGCCCCTCGTGCACCAGCGGCGGCTCCCCCTCTTCGTAGACATACACTCTGAACCTCCTCTCCATCTCCGTGTAGCTCCTGCAAGCAAACCAAAGGAGAATTCACAGATTAAAATGATGTCGACTCCGGTGAGCATAAGCAGGTAATGATTGGGGGGGGGGGAACAAGATCATTCTATCTACGTAAAGCAGAAGCGTTTTCACCGCGCGTGGGAAGGGCATTACTTATCACCGTACTGTTCTCTTTTGGGAAAACAAAAGGCTTTCTTATCGCTATAAAGAAGGATCAATTTCGTTAGAAAAGAGAAAGGGGACAATTTACAAGTGTGGTAGTAACATATTATCTTGGTCTTGTTTCGTTCCATCATGACAAGTGCCATTTAGTTGTGGAGGCGTCAAAGGAAAGCCTACAATTGCCAGGGAAACAGTGTGGGAATTCCAGGAGGGGATTAGGTGAGTTGGAGACATACCGGAAGAATGCTGTGGGGTTCCGGTAGATGGTAGATAGTAGAGGCACGTCTTCCCCGTGAGCAGGAACCGAGGAGGCGTTTGCTCGTCGGGAGGCAGCTCTTCTGATCCCCGCCCGTGCCATGGCCAGTTCCTCTTCCACCGTGCCATCATCGCCATCGCTCTTTTTCTTCTTCTTCTTCTTCTGCTTCTGAATTCCGGCCCGCAAATCGTATCAGAGACCACGGTAAATGACAACGATGATTCGAGAACTACTCACCTGACGGTGAGTTCCTTCAGAATGAACGGTATGATCGTCGAGAAGACTGGCATTAGAGGCTAGGCTTTGCGAAGATCTAGCGATCGGCGTGGTCGGCGGGGAAAGGAGAATAGAGTCGGCGAGGCGTAGCAGCTCGACAGTGGCAGCCGAGGCTGAGGGGGCAGGGATACTGATCGGACTCGAACAGTGGTTGAAGGCAAAGAGGAGGAGAATGACAGCGGAGGAGACGAGGGTGACGAGGAGGGCATGGCTCCAGTGGCCATGACCGCGGCATTCCATCCCTCGACTGAGAGTGCCAGAAAGAACGCGGAAAGGGTTCTGTGAGGAATGGAGCAGGGGAGGACGAAGAATAAGTAAGGCTTTAGGTGAGGAAGATTCACTGGTTGCCGATTCTTTGCTTGCAGGAATATGGAGATTCCTAGCCTCCTCCTTGAAGAGAAGAAGTGGGAGGCCAACACGGGCCTGTGTGTTTTGTGACGCGCTGTTGTCCCTCGAGCATATGCTCTGCTCTTTGCTCCCTTCATAGTGTTGAGTAAATTACACGAGCTAAGGTTAGAGTAGGACACAAGTAATGATGGGTTAGGATGAGCTTCCAGAATGCAACACCATGAAAAGTAAAACCATAGAGTGTAACGCGTTTTGGTTGTGTTTTTGATCAAACAATTATATATTAATTCATTGTTTCAAGATAGCTTTTTTCATTAAAACAGAAAGATGTATTGAGACAAAATATATAAATATGTATAGGGTGAGATGAGAGTAAGATTTTATACGACTACAAATGCTGTTATACTTCTCAAAAATGATGTTATCCTGACGAGCGTGTTCGGAGGAATCATAGGGGTTGATTCAAACAGAGGGTACCAGAATTCTTATTTACTACTCTTTCTAGTGCTGCAAAGGAAGCTTCGACAACAAGATATATTCGAAAGCACTGGAATCATTCTTGTTCCAGAGCGTGTGATCTGTCATTCTGCGGAGGATGATGAAGAACATTTGTTCTTCAGCTGCCTCTTGGAGATGATGGAGAACATCTCTACCTGAAGAACAAATGTTCTTCGAATGTCTCGCATTTAAAACTTAGATGCGATGTTCAAGTTGATTGCTCCTCTATTTTTACTCTTTTGTTTTTTTATAGAGGACTCTTCCTAAGTCGAGGGATCCTATAAGATATACTATAAGCAACATGAAAAAGACACATTCGATACTTAAGTCAGAGTTTAAGAGAATCTACTTAGTTCAAAAAATTCCTTACAAAGTCCTTAGAAATTGTTGGTGTACCTTTACACCATGGTTGAGGAGTTGGCATGGTTCGATCTAGTCTCGAATGCGCAAGATCGCCCGCATCGGTACTCGGGCAACGGAAGTTGTCGTCCAATTGGATCAAGCTCGAACCTCGCTTCCGGGATGCAGAGGTTCCCCTTGATTGGTCGCCTCCTTCTTTATTTCCTACTCCTGCACATAGGTCGGAGTCGGGAGAGGAGATTTTTCAATTCGACCCCTCGAAGATTTAGTTAAAACTAAGTGGAAGACGAACCAAAAAACTCTCTAAGCGTCGCCCCAACAATAGGTTTTTATACCCTGCGCATAGGGACCAGTCGTACCTAACACATTTATTGTTGCAGACTCATCAAGTGGCGAGCTTACTTCTCATTGTGCGTTCTTTGTGCCACGGCCCCGAACAGTGATGTCGCACTCGATCGGCGTTGTCCCGATCTTTGCGGAGGCGGCGTCGTACTCGAACGGTGCCATCCCAATCTTTGCGGGGTGGCGTTGTACTCGGTCGGCATCGTCCGGATCTTTGTAGGGCGGTGTTGTACTTATCGCCGTTGTCTCGATTTTTGTAAGGCGACGTTGTATTCGATCGGCGTTGTCCTGATCTTTGCGAAGACGACGTCATACTCGGTCGGTGTCGTATCGATCTTTGCGGGATGGTGCTGTACTTGGTCGACGTCGTCCTGATCTTTGCGAAGGCGACATCGTGCTCGGACAGTGCCGTCCCGATCTTTGTGAGGTGGCGTCGTACTCGAGGGGCATAGTGCCGACGTGATCCGTTATGTTGAACTTGATGCTGATGTGGCTGTGAGCAATTGTTAATTGTGCCCTATCAGAAACAAATCCAGCTCGCTCATTTACATTTGCCTGACTCACTCGATGACAAAGATTTGACTTCAACAAAAGTTCAGCTGCGTTGCTGAAGTTAGACAGACACTGAGAACATCTTTACAAATATATTGACAGTCTAGAAATGTATACTTGGATATGAGTTGCACGCACGCCAATTAGAACAAGAACAGAGAATCTGAACAGGGTTTGCACGGGAAAATGAAGCCGCTTTCAAGCCCAAAGAATGTCAACAGTAGCTGTACGGTAAGCAGATGGTGTAGACTGGGAGGCATGTCACACTGGTTGCAGAAAGAATGGAGTCAGGGAATCAGAGATCTGTGACAAACGCCCTTGCTGTTCTGCCAGCTCATGGATGTCCCTTACAACGTCGAAGACTGCATCGGGTTGTGCCAGTTTCAGGGCATTTTGCGACATTTTCTTCAGCTCCTCTGATTCGGGTCCGAACCACCGGGCAACGAGGCTTGCTGTTTGCTTGGAGCTTCTGGAGAATACTCCGGCCCCGTTGTCGACAACGTAAGGAACATTGCCAACCTCCTACGAGGAAGAAAGGTACTGTTGTAATGCTGCACTTGATGATTACCACAGAGAAGAGGCTTAAAAAAGCTTTAAATTCGACAACTTCATGCGAAAACAAACCTGTCCAGGAATGAAATCATTTAGAACAATTGGAAGTCCCCTTATCAAAGCCTCAGCAATCGTACTAGGTCCAGCCTAACAAGAACATAGAGCAATCTCAAAAAGAATCAGCACTGCAACGTAACTAAGAGAAGAATCATACCTTTGTTATGATGCAATCGCATGCTCCCATCCATTTCTCCATTTGGGTTACGAATCCCTTTATCTGTCAATCACCAATGAATTCTTAGTGGGCATCCTGCAAAATCGAAGATCATGAACTTGTAATGGTAGATCACTTGGATCTTTAACAAGTTCAGCACCTTCACAGGTATCTTCCACTGAATGGCTCGTAGGGTAGAGCTTAAAGTTTGGTTACGGCCACAAATGACGACGAGTTGCCCAATAGGTTTGCCAAGCTCCTTGTCAAGTAGTGATTCACCGAGGGCTTTGGCAGTCTTCTTAACTGGACCCATTCCCTCACCTCCTCCCATGAGCAAGACCGCAGGAAGTTGAGGATCCATCTCCAGCTCTTTCCTCAGTTCATCCTGTAAAGGTAATATAGGCATCTATGCTTCCACTCCAGAAGAAAACTCAGTAGGTGCACGATTAACTCAGGACAAACCTTGACTAAGACTGCACGACAGAAGGAAGGTCTGATGGGCAAACCGAACACACGGATCCGTGAAGTCTCTAGGCCATCCGCTGAAGCCCTGTTTGCTACTTCCTCCGATGGGCAATAGCATCTGTTAACACCGGTGTGGAACCTGAAACAGCCACGGTTCTTCCATTAATTAAAGGTCGTGTACAGAGATGGCAGCATGAGCTTGGTTAATGTGGTTGAACGCACCATGTAGGGTGGCAGGTGTTGAGGTCCGTGATGACAGACACAAAAATAACTCTTTTCTGAAGGTTCTGCCATTTCAGCACCCACAAAGGAATGTGCTGCATGAGAGGATGGACGCCGATGATGAATGATATCAGGCTTGTACTTCTTCAGACCGGCCTCCATCTTCCTTCACTCGTAGATAATGCATGGATGAGAATGTGTCCGTAGTTGTTTCTTCGTCATTAGCATCGATGGAGAGCACATACTGCATGGAAACAGTCCTTACTTGGCGTGGAAGGCAGCGATGGCAGCAAGATAGAAGTTATGAACCCATCGAGGAGAGGTGCTGTGAAAGGCCACCTTCCATAATTGCGCAATGCTTCACCATGAACTTGTAGGACCTCTCCATATCGTTCAGCGGCCATCCCGCATGCTCCATAAACAAATCTTTCACAAACACCTGCATATGAAAGGGAGAAACATACATCACATTGTATGTGCTCTGATTCATTAATTGGTTGTTCAGGAAGAGGCATCGCAAGAAGAGGTAATCAGACGAGAAATCGAGATTAGCAAGAAAATATTCAAATTAGAACACAGCAAGCATTAGGTCTGAGATCTCTGATAGCAACCTGTACACTAAACCTATGGCTTAGCACGAAGGACGACAAGGAAAGAGGAGAAATCAACGAGGGAGGCCTACCCTGTACTCATCCCCGAACTCGATACGGAAGGCATCACGGATGGCCTCCGCAGAAGCCCGGTGACCGCCGCCGGTGTCGCTCATTAGGATAAGCACGTTCTTGGTCCGCTCGGCCCCGATCTGGGCCAGCTCCAAGTTGCCTTCCTCCTCCTCCTCCTTCCAGAACCCGATGTCGCCGTCGTCCCCGACCGCTGAGCCGCCGCTTCCATCAGCACTGCTCCACGAGAGGCTCTTCCTCATCCGCTGCTGCTGGGCGTGGTAGGCCGTGACGCTCTAGATCACCACCTCACGAATGGACCGCCACGGCGACTCCACTAGCACTGCCATGGCTCACCACCCTTCCCCTCTCCGCGTGGCGGTGGTGGTGGTTGTGGCCGAAGGTTGAGGAACGATCGGAGAGAGCCACCAAGTCCGAGCGCTTCGGCGATGGAAAACCAAAGGTGGTGGTGTTTGAAATCGTGGGATAGGTCGGAGCAACGCTTGGGAATAGCAGTGGCAGAGCACAAGGGAGAAGGGAGGAGAGTAAGCCGAGCTGGCACAGTGAAGGCCAATAATTATTACTGCTCCATGGGAAGAAAGAGGGATAATTCCGGGAAATTTGGCTATTAAACGGTAAGAAAATGTGGTTGGGGAAATATTGCAGATACCCCCTTGACATTTTTCTTATACACGAAGAAAGCCTCCATGTTTCTCATCGATGTCTTGGGTGTAACGTTGACCCGTCTACATCACGACCGACGATTTCAGCTATAACGAATTTGGAATCGGAATCTTTAGATAAAACTTTTAAATTTATCAAATCATAAAATTATTAGTCTCTCAAATCGTCTTTAACCAGAACTTTAATTGAAACAACTTAATTAGCTTAATCTAGACTTAACTCAATTAGAACCTAATTAAATCAACCTCAAATCTACTGATTTGAAATCATCGATTTAATTTAGAGTTATTGATTTTAACAAAGTCTAATATGTTGACGTAGTCATCGGTTTCAATTAATATACGGACGAGACAAAATTAAATTCGAGACAAGTACAAGAAGATGGGGACAAAAAGCAAAAGACATGAAGGCCACTATACTCGGAGTGGACAATGGACTCCCTTTGGAAGCCACACTATGCCTTTGGAATTTTCTCCACTTTCATCCACTGATATATATTAGATATTTTAAGCAATTGATATTTCATTCTTATTGATATATTGAAACGACTATGCATATTTATTGAGAGACTTTAAAATAAAAGAAAAATCAAGAGGGATATATCTCGGCAAATATTTACATGATTTGATATTTCTTATAAGCGTAGAAGAAATCATATTTTTGAGTAAAATTAAATATAATAAATATTTCTCATGAATTAATATAACATTTGACTTTTTATTTTTTAATTTATCATCTAATTTATTCTAGAAAGTATAAATGCTCTTAGCGCCAATCAAAACTTACTAGTTGATCATCACAATGAAGCTAAAGTGAAGAATAAATGACTCTATCAATCGTCAGGGTAATGGCCCCTGGGCGACTGATCATACTCGTGCCCTCCTTCTATCGACCTTTGTGAGCGATTGGTTGCAAGGAGTCGTTCGAGCCGATCTTGTTAGTCACCAAGGAGTAGTGGTCCTCGGGTGATCGATCAGATCAGCTTCCCCCTTTCTGTCAGTCTCTATGGTTGATAGCCCATAGGGGGTCGTATAGACTGACCGTCCACAAGGAAAAATGACGAAAAGAGAGTATTATGGCAATCATAAAAGTTCTCTTCGATTGTTCAGGTATAAAAGTCGACCCCCAAACGTATGTAGAGGAACCTCTGGACACTAAATCTTCTCATTCTCAGTATTTCTAAAAATTAACATGATCGTGGAAGGGGTTGGATCGAGAAAATACTTCAACATCGACCTTTGTATAGGATCCCAAGCGGACCATAGTGAATCTTGATCAACCTCGAACTCGAGAAGACTATCTCGAATACTCTCGGATCATCAAAAGGAACACTCGAACGATTTCACGCCGTCGAAGTAGCAACACTAAGGATCGAATACATAAAGATTTACGGAGGTGTGTGCTTGCAATTGGACCTTTCATGTTCCAAATACATCCACCAGCAAATGAAATGGATGCATTGATGGGGTTGTTCTAAAACTATGGAGATGCCATCAAGCTGTCGAAAGCTGTGCTTGTGTTGGGAGTCACGCTCGGTGGTTGCTTCCTTGTTGTGGTCGTCCCTTCCTTCGTACGAGAAATAAAAAGCTACAGCCAATCCAACTTGGGGAGGGGGACATGGCATTCATTGTAAACTCCAACTTGAAAATATAATAAATACATTGCCATTCATCTTCAAATCGACTAATTTGATAGATAATGCCAACTAATTTTTTTCATTATCACTAATAACGATGAATTATCTTCTTTGAGTAGAATTAAGTAAGTATATAGTTGATGGAGGTCGTATGATCAAAATTCTTCGAGTAGGATTACTAATTTTTTTGTGAAAGATGCTTGTGAGAAGAAGATGTGAAAAGTGCATCCAATTTCTAGATAATTTTAATTATTTTTCAAATAATTAAAATGCATCTAATCTTACCATATAATCACTTAAAATTAATAATTATATGTTTATTATATTTAGTAATTAAATTAATTGTTGCGTAAAATTAGATAATTTCCATCATCTAATCGTACCAAACAATTATATATATATATATATATATATATATATTATTGGATAAATCCTATGTTATTTCTTTTTTAGTTATAATATTTAGTGCAAGTCAAACGGTGGAACGATTTGAGGTGGCTAATAAGTGGAGAGGGTAGCAAAACATGGCGTCATTGTTAAGTGGCAATTGGTAGGAAAAGTAGATGGGAAACATCGTCGATCTTATCCGTCAAAGAGTCTCTCGGAGGCAGATTTCCCGTTCATCCCTTTCCGGACTACTTGTGGTGCTCCAAAAGCCCAACTCCCAACGCTACACTCTCTCCGTTGATTTCTCCACCCCCCATCGCTCTCCCCCTCTCTCTGTTTCGCATCTCTCTCTTTGGAACCATTCCTAGCTTCAACAACTGCAGCAGCGACAGAGCCTGGCAGGAGTTGAGAATCTTGCATCGATCGATACAAAATGTCGGGAGGAGAAGAATTCTTCATAGGATCGATCGATCAGGGCACGACCAGCACTCGATTCATCATCTACGATCGCCACGCTCAGCCAATCGCCTCCCACCAAGTAGAGTTCACCCAATTCTATCCCGAAGCCGGGTACTATTGTTGTTGTTGTCGTTGGCATTTCTTCTTCTTCTTCTTCTTCTTCTTCCTCCCACATCAGGTGATGTTAATGGTAGTTCGGATGATGATCGCAGATGGGTGGAGCACGACCCGACGGAGATCGTGCAGAGCGTGCGGGTGTGCATGGCGAAGGCCCTCGACAAGGCGACCGCCGCTGGCCACAACGTCGACGCTGGCCTCCGGGCCATCGGCCTCACCAACCAGCGGGAGACCGCCGTCATCTGGAGCCGATCCACCGGCCTCCCCCTGTACAACGCCATCGTGTGGATGGACGCCCGCACCAGCACCATCTGCCACCGCCTCGTCCGCGACCTCCCCGGCGGGCGCGACCACTTCGTCCCCACCTGCGGCCTCCCCATCAGCACCTACTTCAGCGCCCTCAAGATCATGTGGCTTTTGGAGAACGTGGACGTGGTCAGGGACGCCGTCCGCTCCGGCGACGCCATATTCGGCACCATCGACACCTGGATGATTTGGAATCTCACCGGCGGCTGCGGCGCGGTGGACCGTGAGGAGAATCCGGTGCACGGCCTGCACGTCACCGACTGCTCCAACGCCGCACGGACCATGCTGATGGATCTCCGTACCCTAGACTGGGACCGCCCCACCCTGGACGCCCTGGGGATCCCCATCGAAATCTTGCCCAAGATCATCAGCAATTCGGAGAAGATCGGCGTGATCGCCAACGGGTGGCCCCTCGCCGGGATCCCCATCGCCGGCTGCCTTGGCGACCAGCACGCCGCTATGCTGGGCCAGCTGTGCCGGAAAGGTGAGGCCAAGAGCACCTACGGGACCGGCGCGTTCATCCTGCTCAACACCGGCGACGAGATCGTCCGCTCGTCGCACGGCCTCGTCACCACCGTCGCCTACAAGCTTGGCCCCGAGGCGCCCACCAGCTACGCCCTGGAAGGCTCGATCGCCATCGCCGGCGCGGCGGTCCAGTGGCTGAGGGACGGAATGGGGATCATCCACACCGCCTCGGAGATTGAGGATCTGGCAGAGCTGGTGGAGAATTCTGGCGGCGTGTACTTCGTGCCGGCGTTCAACGGGTTGTTCGCGCCGTGGTGGCGGGACGACGCTCGAGGGGTTTGCATCGGAATCACTAGGTTCACCAACAAAGGGCACATAGCGCGGGCGGTGCTCGAGAGCATCTGCTTTCAGGTCAACGATGTGCTGGCTTCCATGCACAAGGATGCTGGGGAGCGAGGGGAAGCGAAGACCAACGCAGGGGAATTCCTGCTTCGGGTCGACGGAGGCGCCACCGTCAATAATCTTCTTATGCAAATACAGGTACGCATAGCATAAAGCTTCGATTTTGATTCATCTCGGAGTTCTTTCAGATTCTCTGTTATCTAAGTTTATCCAAGTAAATTGTTATATCTGTATGTGGACTGCTGCTCCTATGGATTTGTCGTAAATTTACTGTGAGAATTGACTTGAATTAAGTATGACAATAGGAAAAAGCTAAAAACAATACCTTTCTGATTGTTTTGCATTTCAACTGAAGTAATTAGTTAATATGCTTTTTATTGAATCTTCTGATGGAGTTTTATCATACAAATATATATTTGGGGTTTCAATTTATCTTGTAAACTAAAAACCCCAAATACTTGTGGTTACGAAGAAAATGTTTACAAGGAATTTTTTTTGCATTAGAACGAAGTTATCTGACTCTTACATTCTCTTTAGCATTAGTAATTGTCAATGATAGATGATCTAATAAGCAAATTCTGTTGTTACCGAGACTAAGACCTACGATAGTTTTCTTTTCTTTTCCTGCCCACTTTTTGGCTCTTTGTTTTCTGTTTTGAACTGCAATTGTCATGATCTTCTTGCCTTTTTGTGCTTCTAATTATTTTGCTACTGGTGATCCTATTCAGATCTAATAATATATGATTACTTTGGTGCGTTAACCAGGAGTCAGTATGACTCTTTCTGTAAACTTGTTGTTTCGCTTCTTAATGATTACGAAGTTTCTTCATGAACTGTATGACACATTACCCGATGTTTGAATTATCATTTTTGGGAAAAAAATTCCTGAAAGTTGATCTGGAAGACAGATTCGACATACTTCTTAAAGTTAAGCTGATTCGGTCGTTTTTTGTTCCTAATATTATTGATTGTTGTTCAATTTTGTTGCTTAGCAGATTAATTTCTCGTAAAACCAAGAACAAGTATTACGCTGATGCTCTCAGATTATGCACTAAACTTGTCTCAAATATAACAGATTCGAATTTGGTAGTTTCATCATTTAGTTTTTGTCGTTCACAATGCTGATACATTTTTTACAGCTGTATGGATCTTTAGAATTCCAGAGTAACCCTTACTATCTGTAATATCTGTCGTAGGCTGATCTATTGGGGAGCCCAGTTGTTAGACCCGCAGATGTCGAAACTACCGCACTTGGAGCAGCATACGCAGCTGGATTAGCTATTGGTGTCTGGACCGAAGAACAGATATACTCACTGGGGCACAAAGAAAAGACCACAGTCTTCCATCCGAAATTAGATGAGGCTCAGAGAAAGAAGAGGTCCGAGTCTTGGAACAAGGCTGTGTCTAGAACTTTTGATTTGGCTGATCTTTCCCTTTAGTTTAGAATCAGTGTTTCCACCTCATAACTTTCATCTGTAGGTGATACATTTACTAGATCTTGTTGATTCTGAATAAATTTTTGTCATAGAACTGAATCCATATACAAGTTGTTTGATGATCTATCTATCTGCTCTTTAATTTAAATTGTTTAGCGTCTGTTACTTGGATAATTAGAAAACGGAACCGTCGTGTTGATTCTAAAGATACCTTAGCTGTGTTGGTAATTTAGATTTTGAGCCTTGTAAGTTCATCTGAAGCCAGCCAGAGAGAACATTTCAGCACAAGAATGAATAGTATGGTTTGACTGTAATAATCCAAGGATCACCAAAAATTAGCCTTGAAGGATCTGCAAGAGTTGTTCATAGCGCAACAGATCCTCGCAGGGTAGCAAACAATGTTCTAAAGGTTCATATCTGCAAAATTCTACAACTTAAAAGGATATCTTATTGATTTAGTTTAAGAAACAGAGGAGCACCTACTAAGGAGATTTTAGGGTTCTGGATTTACATTACACAAATTTGAATGACGAAAATAGATATTTGATACTTCTTTTGGATATTTAGTGAATATGAATATATTGTTTCTGATAAAGCATATTTTGTACCTCGTCCATGTCACAATCCATGTCGCGTCACACCCCTGCCAAGTCAATACAAGAACTGCTTTCCACATCGAGCCAGAGCCCGTACACGTACAGGGAGGTAGCCCCTCAACAAGTGCCATCCCGGAAAGCTCGGGACGACGTCACATGGCACCGTTTCGTGCATACCGAGTGACGATCGTATGAAAGTACCATCTCATCACTCGGGGGAATCAACCGTCATGCCAAATCTGCGTACGACCGATCCTTGGGTAGCAACATAAAAGCCCCTAACCGGCACCTGACCAGGGGATGACAAAAAGAAGAAAAAAAGATCACTGACTTAATATACGAGGGGCCCAAGTCGAGAACCCCCCGACCAGAGCCTGTGCGCAAGAACTCGGCCCCCCCGGGAGGCACGGTCGTCTCGACCCCTAATCCACCTCAGCACGAGAACTGCTTTCCAATCAATCGAGAGACGCGCTCCCGAACGACGGCGCCATCTACCCGACCCCTGATCCGGCTCGGCCTCAGCACTTCTTTCAATCGATCGAAAATTATAATCCCGAAGCTTCGAAAACTTCGAATATCAACCCGTGGACAAAGTCGTGCTGACTTCTCGGCCATGACACATAAGTTCACCAACTCTATCCAACTTGTTGTGACACTGTTTTAGCACTCTGAATCAAAGGAACGTTCTTAATTTGCAAGTATTTGTAATCTTTTCCTCTCCCTTCCTTTTATCTATTGTTTCGACCCACTTGCACTCTTCGGATTCGAAGACCGCACGCACATATTTCCATCCAACGTTTTTCACGTTTGGGGTATTATGGAGTCACGAGGTGAGGCACTGTGTCGACATAGCTGGCAGCATGGCACGGAGATGGAGACCATTGCTGGCATCGAGGGTGGAATGCCAATGTAGCTCAATAAATTATTAGTCAACGTGTACATCGCGAACTCTGTAGGTTAATAGTGTGAGAAGTTTTGGTATTGTTTTCGCAATTGATGCTATTATTTGGTTGATGAAGAAATTGATATCTCTTATGTTTCACGTCATCAACATAATGTTGCATATTTAACCCTTCGAGTGGATCATTGCGAGATACCAAAGAAGCAATTTATTATCTACAGAAAAAGCAATTGGGGTCGAAATATGGAAACAGAGATCCTCTGCTACTCCGGTAGATCTACGACCAAATCTACTCTGGTTAAGCTTGACGCTTCATTTGCCGGCATCGATGGAGCTTCTACCCGAGCTCTCAAACAGCTGTTTCCTAAAGATGCCGTGCAAGCGTTCGAATAGCTCCTTCTTCATTGTGTCCAAGGCGTCGTTCAGCTTCTCGATCAGCTCGGTGGAGTTCTTGTTGTATATGAACAGCCCATTGTAGAGCTCGTAGCTGTCGCTGCAGGTGTTCTGTACCAGATTTAGCAGGGTCTCGTAACCTTTGGTGTTGATGGGCGTGGACTTGAGGTCCAGCTTCGCGAGCACCCTGCCGATGGTGTGCGTCAAGAACTGGATCTCTGCCGCCGTCTCGTCGTGCTCTGCGCACGACATCTCGACCATGCGGCAGCCTTCTCGCTCGAAGATCTCGAGGAATGCGCGGCACCGCTCGACGCGGTCGTCGGTATCGCCGATCCGGACTTTGTCGTAGACGAAAGGGAGGCCGGCCCACCCGTGCTTCCCGCTCTCGGGGCCGAACATGGGATGCGTGCACAGGATGTCGAAGTCCGGGGGCAGCAGCTGGAGGAAGAAGTTCCTGGGGAACTCCTTGACGGAGAGGACGTCAACGAACAGCGTGCTGCGGCGGAGGCGCTGAATGGGTAGAGACCGGAGAACGGCCTCGGCGGAGAGGATGGAGGTGGAGAGGAGGACGACGTCCGGGTGCTGCTCGCAGAGGTCGTGCTGGTTGTCGAAAAATGCCGCACCGAGGGAGCGGGCAGTGTCGGAGTAGTCGGTGCGCGAGTACGCGAGTACTTCATGGCCTTGGGCGGCGAAGGTGCGGGCAAGGAACTGGCCGAAGTTTCCGAAGCCGATGACGGCGATCTTGAGCTTGGTGCTGCGGTCGAGGAGCTTAAGCGGCTGCGGCTCGATATCAAGAACAGGGGCGGCGTCCCGGGCTTGGATGGTCATGGCCGAACGGCGGAGAACGGGGACGGTAATGGCACCGCCGGCAGAGCCGTGGCGGTACCGGAGAGGGGCAGCGCGAATGTGGAAAGAGGTGGGGAGGAGGGTGGAGTTTGAGGGGAGGACACCGGAGAGCAGCATTTGCGTGACACAAAGGTTAGACCGGAAGACGAGACCAGTAGGCAACCACCTCCTAATGCACTCTGTTTTCGTTTTCGTTGTTTGGCTACGTTTTGCTCAGAGTTGGCTATATAAAGGCGCCGAAGAGTTAAGGGCGAGTTGGGTGCATGTGATTCATGTGGGTATGATGGAGTGCCTCAAGATTCGGAGATCCTTTCGCTGATTCCCTTGCTTTATTTCCCTTCTCTTATATATATATATATATATATATATATATATATATATATATATATATATATATTCTCTATTGCACAAAGAATATAAGGCAAATTTCGCAAAAAAAATCTCCTATTTTACTTTTTTTTTCTTATTAACATTCATTTTTCATTTATTCTAATAGAGTACTTTTTATTTTCTAAAGGATGGAATTGTCCCTACCTGCCCTCATCTTTGCCCCACTACCCTTGCCTTGTCAATTGTTATCTTTGCCTCTTGTCACCATCCATTGTGTTACCTTCTCCACACCTTACTCGACCCATGTGCATTCATCAATTTTTTCACTTATGTACCCTCATTATAAACATTTCTCTTGTACTTTCATCATCGTCCTTGCCCACACACCTCACTCTCGTTGTCATGCACTCAAGATCAGAAATGAAGATAGCTTTTGACTTCCATGAGAGTGTCAGACAAGGGCAATAAGACAGTTCAATCCTCCATGTGATATGGGGATTATGATCATTCGTTAAGAATATAAAATATATGGATATTAACCCACATCGTATGAATAATCATACATTTTGAAGGGGATAAATACATCACTTCGAACTCAATGTGATACGGGGATCAACACATAGACGACCCATTGTCTGTGCATCAACCAGACCTCCCAAGCCGATGGCATTTTAATGATGCCATCTTGAACACCCACTTATTCTAACACAACAGTGAGCTAAGGATCCCTCACTATATTAAAACGAACATACGTATGACAATCATGATGTTAAATGGCTTAACGAATGCCTTCACAATGATTTTGTATGACGCAAATTAGCTCATCACTTAATTCTAATGATTACCCAATCTCTCTATAAAGATAAAATCTCTTAGATAAACTCCTTGCTCTCTCAAATAATCTAAGTTTTTCATGTCTTTTTACTTTTCGAATCTGTCACATGCCCTACTAACTTAGGTTAGAGTAATTTGTATCGAATCATTTTACTTCCAATTTAGCTGAATCCAAGTTCCAAGAAGGTACAATGACAGTATGCTATATCATACGTTGGCATAACTCTAAATACTTCCAAGTACTAGTAATGGAAAAGGAAAAACGACAAAAAATAAGACTAAATCATCTTTAACCAAGAAAACTAGGCACAAGTACGGAACAAACCAATGAGAGAGAGAGAGAGAGAGAGAGAGAGAGAGAGAGTAGATGAAGGGGTCGGACCACTTGATTAGGTGAGCTACTTGTTTACGCGGCAACGAGGAACCAAAACCATATGGCAGAGGATAAAATGTAAACGCGGGCGGCGAGCGGAAATCGCGTGAGATGGATGGATGGATGGATGGATGGCAAACAACACGGTGCAATAATTGGTACCATATGTTGGGAACGTGTTCAATAATTGGTAGCATATGTCGGGTGGGCACTCTACGTGGCCTCCTTGTGGTGGTGCTGTGCGTCTCCTCCAATTGGCGCGGAGGAGGGCTCTCCACGCATCGCCTTCTCAACCACTGTTCCGTATCTTCTGCTCCCTCCTCGTGTGTCGGCGTGGTTGGATTATACAGCAGTGTGGTTGAATTATTGCACGTTGCGTGTAAACAATTCACATTAGATCTCGTCACCTCACCTTTGTTGGATTTTAACGAGAGATGGGCGACCCAACGAATGTTCTTTTGGGCGGTAGCCAAAGGAGTTTGCATTGTGAAAAATGTGAGACCTTATCTGAACGCAATCAATGGACATTATTCCATCTGTCCCTACCAATAATGCAATCGAATTGATTATTAGTTAGTCGTTGGTTCCTCGTAGTACAATCTATAGACGCTAACATGAGACCAATACGTGTGCCAGTTGATGGGAGGGAGGGAGTACAAGTGATGGATCTTCCCGGTTGAACTCACAACACGCTAATGTTCATTTTCGTTGTCCCTCGATTGTGGTCAAAGATGAGTGGTGTTAAGATTCAGAAATAGATGCCCATAACTAAATCCAAAACTTATCTATTATATATATTTATTTATGATAACATCAAAATGATATGATGAAGTTGATCCGATTTAATTAGTTTTCGAGTATTATCATATTTTTGAAGAACGAAAAAAAATATCTTAGGGCATTCAATCTTAATTTTAGTTAGGGATGTTCAAATCGGATCGAAAAATTAAACTGAACCTAAATCAAGCAATTCATTTAATTTTGAAGGCTATAAATGATTCTAGTTTTGAGGTACTCTTCTTTGATTCGTTTAATCATTTAGATCCGATCGAATCAATCTTAATTTTAAAAAAATCAACTCAATCCAAATTTGATTGAGTTCAATCCAAATTAGATTAAAATTATATTAAATATAGGTCCAATTAGATTAAAATTTTGATTTGGTTCAATTAAACTAAACCGAGTCACCGAATCAAAACGATTCATTTAATATATATATATATATATATATATATATATATATATATATATATATATATATATATATATATATATATATATATATATATATATATATATATATATATATATATATATATATATATATATATATATATATATATATATATATAATTTAAAATTAAAAATTGATTAATCGTTTAACTTAATCGGTTCAGCTACGTAGGTCCGAAATGATTTTAATTTGGAGTACCTTGCTTTAACCAAATCAAATTTTTTTTTACGGTTTAATTCCATTTGATGGTTATTTTCGAACCTCTTTTAACATCTCTAATTTTAGTATGTTTGAAATAAAAGGAGCAAGTATTTGTTTTCTAATCTCATTGATTTGATAAAATCAAGTGTATTAACAAGGAAATGTTTTCCTTAGATATCATGCTAACAAGCGTGTTTGTTTAACTTTTGAGTCCACTTTAATCCAAATTACTAAAACGAATTAGTATCACGAGTTGGACCTATTCAGCTTCCATCCAAATCGAAATAGAATTGTAATCTAATTGATTAATAATGATGTTTCAATATTCTTAATCAGTTAATCATTGTTCGCTTTTTTTTCTTTTAGGTTTTCTTTTACGTTAGTTTCTAAATAGAGTCGTGATATATATATATATATATATATATATATATATATATATATATATATATATATATATATATATATATTTGTTTTGAGACTATTGCAAAGTTAGATGAATGAATGTGGACGTTATATGTCTCTTTCGATGAATCTCATATTTGGGTCCATACGTGATTTTATTATCTATTCAAAATAGAATTATAATCTAATTTTATTGGTTAAACTTCTAATAGACCAATCAAACTTTATATAAATTATAATCAAATTTTATTGAGTGTGACTACCGACCTAATGACAAGACATGGTCATCATGTTTAGATAATGATGTTTGAATATTCTTAATCAGTTAATCATCGTTCGCTGTTGTTCTGTAGGTTTCTTTCCATTTGTTTCCAAATTGAATGAATGTGTCGAGACTATTGCACATCTAGATGAATGAACGTGGATATTTTATGTCTCTATCGATGAATCTCATATTTGGGTCCAAGCGTACAGGTCTTTTACTTATGTTCTTTTTAATAAAAAATAATATCTATAACTCGAAACATATTATTCTATCTATATAAATAATAAATAAGGTTAATTATACATTACTTTTTATAGTTAGACATCCTTAGTATTCTGATTCTTAAAATTTATATTAGAATCCATATAGTTATGAAAATAAAACATCGAGATCTATTTATCCTAATACTATCGATTTTATCGATAAAAACATGAAAATAATAAACAAAAATATAGTTTTAACATTCCAATTGGTAATGATGGATGTTGTTAGTCATTATGACGAACGGCGACACTACTAAAAGCAACAAGTAACTATTGTGGATAAGAAAAGTAGTAGCAAAAGATTAGAGTCACTTTACATTTGCGTCGACACCGATACAGTGAGTGACTCTCTTTTTTTGTCATCGCTCTTCTTATCCATAATAACCACTCGTGGCCCCTAGCGGCACCGTCGTCTATCACCGATTGTAATGTTAAAATTATTTTTTTATCTATTATTGATAGGGATTTCAATATAAATTTTTTAAGTTTATGAACCAAAATACTAAGGAGGTTTAACTATAGAAGAAAATAATAATAATTAGCCCTAATAAGTACTTGGGCGAAATTATGATAACGTTGTTTATCTCATACGGATACGATACGAAACGTTCACTACGCAAATCTAGATTTGACCTTCTCACGTTACATCCAAACCTTTCCATGTGCAAACTGCGATACTTTATTGAACACGCAAGAGAAGGATATAAAAGATTAACATTAGGGATATAAAAACCATTAATTGCGAATACAGAATGCCAACTTGTTTCTTGCATGTTCACCACAGAGCTTTGTTTTCTCTCTTATTATCGTTATAATTGACTAATTACTTTCGATTTCTGAAACAATAAAAAAAAATGCTTGAAGAGAATTTTATTATTTGAGATTAATGTCATATGGCTGATACTTTAAATTATTATTCTGATAGGAGAGAGAGTCTCTTTTCATCCCTGATAGATACATGTTAGCAGGACGGAGCGACTGGCTGTAAAGCCACCAACGAGACAATGAGACAAAGTTGCTTCACAAGGATAATTGAGATAATTTATTTTTGTGTTGTTAACATATTACTACATGGATGAATCACTGCCAACAATGAAAGCAGCAGTTTATTGTTCACACAGAAGAAATTAGGTGGAACAGGAGATGATCCTTTTCCTGTCTTTCCACATCTCTGCACTCTCCACGTTAAGAGACCATCGAATCGATGGTGGTGCTTCTTCAGTTGTCCCCACCGGCGAATTTTCTAGCTGAGCCCTCGAACAGCTGCTTCCTGAATATGCCATGCAAGCGCTCAAATAGCTCCTTCTTCGTGGTGTCCAAGGCGCCGTTCAGCTTCTCGATCAGCTCGGTGGAGTTCTTGTTGTATATGAACAGCCCATTGTACAGCTCGTAGCTGTCGCTGCAGGTGTTCTGCACCAGATTTAGTAGGGTCTCGTAACCTTTGGTGTTGATGGGCGTGGACTTGAGGTCCAGCTTCGCGAGCACCCTGCCGATGGTGTGCGTCAAGAACTGGATCTCTGCCGCCGTCTCGTCGTGCTCCGCGCACGACATCTCGACCATCCGGCAGCCCTCCCGATCGAAGATCTCGAGGAACGCGCGGCACCGCTCCACCCGGTCGTCGGAGTCACCGATCCGGACTTTGTCGTAGGCGAACGGGAGCCCGGCCCAGCCGTGCTTGCCGCTGTCGGGGCCGAACATGGGATGCGTGCACAGGATGTCGAAGTCCGGGGGCAGCAGCTGGAGGAAGAGGTTCCTGGGGAACTCCTTGACGGAGAGGACGTCAACGAACAGCGTGCTGCGGCGGAGACGCTGGATGGGCAGAGACCGGAGCACGGCCTCGGCGGATAGGATGGAGGTGGAGAGGAGGACGACGTCGGGCTGTTGCTCGCAGAGGTCGTTCTGGTCGTCGAAAAATGCCACACCGAGGGAGCGGGCGGTGTCGGAGTAGTCGGTGCGCGAGTAGGCGAGTATCTCATGGCCTTGGGCGGCGAAGGTGCGGGCAAGGAACTGGCCGAAGTTGCCGAAGCCGATGACGGCGATCTTGAGCTTGGTGCGGCGGTCTAGGAGCTTAAGCGGCTGCGGCTCGATGTCAAGAACGGGGGCGGCGTCCCGTGCTCGGATGGTCATGGCAAAACGGCGGCGAACAGGGACGGTAATGGCACCGCCTCCGGCAGGGACGTGGCGGTACCGGAGAGGGGCTACGCGAGCATGGGATGAGGTGGGGAGGAGGGTGGTGTTTGAGGGGAGGACACGGGAGAGCAGCATTTTGCGCGTTCGAAAGGTTAGAAAGAAAGAGAAGGCAGCGTGCGACCACCTCCTAATTCGATCTGTTTCCCCTTCGCTCGCTTGCTTTGCTTTCGTCGAGACGATGGCTACATATATATATGTATATATAGTGACACCATTATTGTTCCGAGTCGAGTGCACGTGATTCATGCGGACATGGATGTGGGCCCCTCGTGTTCGGAAATGAAAAGAGACAGCGAATTTGCTTTTTAGTTCCCTTTCCAGGATTTGTTCTCCCATTCTGAATCGAAATATATTTCAATATTCGTCAATTATTAAGCTTCGTTGGTTTGAGGAAACAAAGAAGGATTGATTGATTAATTAATAGATTGATAAGATAGATAAATTATCAATATAGAATGGTAGAATCAAAACGAATATTCCGTTTCTCAATATATATATTTTAGATTTAAAATATTAATTAAATGATGAGACAAGAGAGTCACTGTTGAAATATTAGTTAGGTTAGGTTGGGAAGATCTTATAATATCAAAACTAAAATATCGTATGTGGCGAAGATGAAAAGCAGGTGCTGCTGGGTCCCACACGACTCAGTGAGCGTGGTGGTGGGGTCGCTCGAGATTTAGTGAGCATTCACCGGACGACCGACCACGTCAAACTAATACATTTAATATGAGTTGGTGACGGAGCACGTGAACCTGATGCGATGACTGATTGGTGTCGGGTGTCTCCTCTCCGATCGGTGTGGAAGGTCGAACGCGTCGCCGTCTCGACGGCACAATTACATATGTTTTCTCCGCCCTCGTGAGCTAACGTGGTCGGACGGATGTGGCCATCACAACAGTCGTCGCTCGGTGCTGCAGCCCAAATAATTCATCCAATCCGGTCACCGGTTGGTTGTTCTATTCGACCTCAACGTGATGCGTGAAGGTGAAGAAAGATTAAAAGGTAAAACTGTTCGTTCACGACACGATAGATCAGATTCAAATCATAAAAATAAATTTTTTTAATATTTAAAAATAAATTAAGTATATTAATTTTTTCTATACTCGTCGTATTAAATTCGAGGATAATCGAGATATTATAAAGCTAAAAAATTAATCTAAAATTCAAAAAAAAATTATGTCGAAAGCACATTCAACAAAATCCTTCTTATGCTTAGATCAATAATTATTTGAAAGATTTAATCAAATATTAAAATAAAATAAGTATTTTTTTAATAAAAATATAAGTACCTAAGAAGAAAGAAATCTCATAAAACAATTGCTTGAAAGATCACAACTAAAAAAAAAAGAAAAAGGAAGCAAATGGATCAAGAAAGTGATCCTTTCAAAAAAATATATTAAAAAAATACTAAGGAGATCAAAAATATATCTAGCAAGATTGAATAGCTTAGAAGATGGACGATCTCAACGTGGAATCTATACATATTAAGTTGTAACGCCTATTGGAGCTCCATTTTCACTGTGAGAAGCTTCGGACAATGGAATATTGGTTCGAAATATATATATATATATATATATATATATATATATATATATATATATATATATATATATATATATATATATATATATATATATATATATATATATATATATATATATATATATATATATATATATATATATATATATATATATATATATATATCGTATACATATTTTAATCAAATATTAAGAAAAAAAAAAGAGATTGACAAATACAAGATTCAAACTTACATTATGATTTACTTAAATTGGTGATAAAAGATCCATTACATATTTTGATGACTAGCTAAAAGATCCAATGCATATTATATTTTGATACCCAAATGAGACCTTCCTTCCCTTATGCCAATGCCTATGTCCGATACCTCACTAATAAGATTTGGCATTCAAAGCGCAATCATTGTCACATCAAATCCAATGACACGATGTTTGAGTTGGCTGCCAGCCAAAAATGGTATGTCAATTCCACGTGAATCTCGTTTTACTCGAGCAAGAAAGAAATGCTTAATCATTGTCGGAGCAATATTGAAGGTCAATTATCGAGTAATCATTTTGATTATAATATACGGGAAACAATATCTTCATATGGACGATAACAACAATTAAAAGAAGCAATAGTGAAAATACAAGATATTAAAGTTCATTAAAAAATTCAAGATTTGAGAACAATAAAATATAACGAATAAGACTATTTATCAAGAAAACCTAAACCTAAGAAAAAGGCCTTGTAGAAATTGTAGAAATATTTTCTCTCAATAAAAAAAATCTCATGCGCACTTAAAGTATCTTTTTTTGTCTATACTAATTCTGTACCAAATTTTAAAGCTATATAAAACTATTTAATGAATAATGAAGCTCTAATTTTTTAAGATTTTATTTGTTACTTAAATTATTATTTTTTTAAAAAAAATAATTTTAGTTTCCAACTAATTTGATTCTTACTAAAGAATTCAAAATAGTTATCTATTATTATGGTAGATTCTAGTTATCCAATATATGGATGATATTTGATGCCAATCGACATTCGATTTTGAGTGATTATACATATTATCAATCGATAGAGTCATGCACTAAATCCAAATATATTAAATCGAAGTTCATCGCCCCTAATGACATCAGATGATTCTAAAACAATTAATATATAATTAAATATATTTTTAATAAATAAATTACATAAATCGAATTGAGTGTCGTCCGATTTTGAGTGATTATACTCATTATTCAATTATCAATCGATCGAATCATGTGTTAAATCTGAAGATATTAAATCGAAGTGCATCGGACCTAATGACATTGCTAATTGAAGTAGAAGATGATTCTCATATAAACGGAATCTTGGAGTGAATTAGTGGAATACTAATACGTTATAGAGGAATACTCCACACAGTTGGAGCACATGAACCTAATACAGTCGCTCGTGACGCATCGCCTCACCAAAGACTTCGATTTCTGTTCCGTCGTCATGTATGCAACGTGGTTGACCGGCGAACAATGGATTGACTTCTCTGCAACTCGCACAGCATGCAGCTGCAGCCACAGGTGTCCAGTAATTCGCA
This sequence comes from Musa balbisiana, assembly GCA_004837865.1. NCBI lineage: Eukaryota > Viridiplantae > Streptophyta > Magnoliopsida > Zingiberales > Musaceae > Musa > Musa balbisiana. The sequence continues at coordinate 39,950,597 of CM017193.1, forward strand.
TCCGTCCCTCTCACTCCGTCGCTTGCGTCGTTCGTTTCAAGCACGGCGGAAGGAAGCTGAGGAGCCGCCGTGGTTGGTGGGTCGTACGCTGCTCTCAGATTTGATGGGTTGACTGAACCCAACACCGTAGCGAAGAGCAGATGCGCGACAGCATGCGGAGATTCGTGAGAGTGCTTCTTCATCGTGGAAGGCGAGTTTTGGATGTTTGAAAGACGCAAATAATAGACGATAAGATTAAATTTTTATTAATAAACAGATGTTGATAGAAAAAAAAAAATTTCTCTAATTTATATAAATAGAGTTTATGTTAATAAAATTTTGTTAGTCTTTCTCATCACTTCTTAATATATTATAGTCTCATAGCCAATTTTATCTTAAGCAAGATTTTTCCTTCTTTCTTCGTTGTCTAGCGACATCAATTTATCTCCTCGGCGACAACAAGCCTTCTCCCCTGCCGATCGACTACATTGAAATCAAGTAAGTGGACCCATAGACATTGGAACCCCTCAGTCATGCTAATCTGTAGTAGATAGACTTCAATCGTTTCTATCACTCACTTCCGCTCATCTCCCTATTAGCATATGATAAAAGACTCATTATGAGTTCCTCTTAGCGAGGCACGATGTCTAAGGAGCATTCCTCACCTAGCGTTGCGACGGAGCCACTCCTCCTCCATCAATCTCCCTACTACGGCTCTATTAATCTCCAGTACCAAATCCTGCCCATAAACTATGATTACATTAAGATCATCTTATCCTCCTAGCAATTTAAGCCTCAATCGTAAAATCCACCACCTTGCTAATATCTTCATGTGGTACTACCACAAAAGCATGGTATAAGTTACAAACTACCTTAGCCAACCGCTCTCGTACTCGTATGCTCCTTCTCCTATCCAGTTTAATAAAAACGAAACAAGAGGAAAGTACTATTATTGATTATCTGTAAAATATAAAAGTTATCATCGATGACTTAGCTTTAATAGGTCATTCTCTCAATGATGAAAAAGTCATAGTCCATACTCTCAATAACTTAGGAAACAAATACAAGAAATTAGCAGTAGTAATTCGAGTACGTGACTCACCGATGTTATTCAAAGAATTCTATGACAAGTTGTCTAATTATGAGACATTTAAAACACGAGGATAGGATACCAAGATCGACTATTATAACTCAAGTCAGTCAATATAAGAGAATGAGAAACTAAAAAAAATTAGAACAACAAAGGATTGACCAAGATGCCTCCTTGACTTATGGGTAAAGCACAAATGTATCCTCGTCAACTACACCATCAACATTTCAATTATAACTTTAACGACTATCAAGATGACAACTTTAATAACTATCAATAGCCCTACCATCCCAACCAAATAATTGGAATGTAAATTTCAACGCTTGTCATCATATCACATCTGATTTATTGGTTTCCCATCATCATCATCATCATCACAACTGAAGACATCATCATTAGTGACGTTAACGGAATCCCCATCACTCATATTGGTTCCATAATATTTAATTCGCACACTATCACTTTTACACTCGATGATGTTCTATATACACCTCACATTAAAAAGAATCTTATTTTTATTTTTTTAATTTTATAAATAAAATAATATCTCAATTAAATCTCTTTACCCAAATATTAAAACATGCTTATTTAAATTATAATCCCAAAGCCAATCTTGTCGTGTCGCATTGAAGAAATAGAAATCATTATAATTACAATGTTTGATTTGATTCGGGCAAATGGGCAGCTGAACAATGGGATGTATCTGCAGGCAAAATGCCTTCATCTCCATCCATATCGGATGACACCAACAAAAAGATCATTCGTGTCGTATCATCTCCTCTGGTTCGATACCAAGTTAGATAGTCCAATGCGTCGATATTAAGTGAGTCGCAACGACGAATCGTGACGTGCACCTCTCGCCTATCCAACTCACTTTACTTCAGATTCGTTCTAATTTTAGGTACCCAAAAAAAAGGATACACTTTGTTCTTCTAGAAAACTCGACCAAACCTACACGACGAAGAGGGACGAAAGAAGACTTCAATGACACACGTGAAACGACTAAAAACATTTATCACATGCAATCAAACACTTCTTAGGCAGGCGATGATTGCAGTCACATCAAACCCAACAACTCAAATTACCAATTGTTTGCCACCCAATGTACGTGAATTCCCCGTGACTGCCCTTTGCGCATGGGAAAGAAATTGAGAGGCATAATTATCGACTAACCATATCGAAGCACAATTATATGGTAATCGCTTTCATTATATTTACGATGGTAGTTGGGGCGTATGCCATTGGGATCGAGTGGCAAATTAAAAGTTTATAAGATAAATATATAAAAATAGTTTTTATTCAATTTATCAATTTCATGCATAATACGAAATAAAAAAAATTAAAACGATCAAGACATATTATGGGAGTTGTCGAGCTTCCTTTTTATTTGACTTGTTATTATATCTTATGAGGATAAACGATAAAACTAATATCATCATCTAAATCGTGGATCTAATCATCATCATAATTTAGTTTAATCCAATCATCAATAATAAGAGACTCTCGTCACACAAGAATTAATAGATACATTGATCTTAAGGTTTAAATAGGAGACTAATATATGGAAACGAGAGTGACGTAAATTATCTTGATGGGTACTCAAATGATTTTAGAGATAAAAGAAAAATGATCATATTTGATTACTTGAGAGATATTACTTTACGAATAAGATGAGAAGCAAAATTTAAATGATTTGAACACCCCTTCCTCTACTCACAAGTCGATCCATAATTCAGAGTCTAATAGTCAACTCTAGACTCTCATATATCTTAATCTTTCTCATCATGATGTATATCTAAGTCATATGGACTTGGTAAAAGAATATTCACAACATGATAATTCCTTTAGGACGAAGATAAGCTTTAGGAGATAGTCTCCAAAGCATACGCCAAGTTGATTAAGATACGATAATTGTTGGCGATGAATAAAGTAATCTAAAATTTTCTCATTCATACATACATACATACATATCAAAAATCAGAAATTTATTGGCACAGTAAGATGGAAGTACAACTCCACGAGAAAGTGGATGAAAACCATGTGTTCTATTTTACGTGTATCACGGCGTCATGTGGAAAACGAGGGAGCTTATCATAATGCAATCATGGCGCAAATCATTCTACCCTGTCGACTGGCAATAATGTATTCGAATCATCAGTCGCCGGTGAGGCCAAAGTTGGACATGCGGCATTCACTGATTTCTCGCTAATCTGTCGATCGCTTTTGCAAGTATTATTCGTTCCACGATTTGATTTGATGTAATAATTAATCCTATAGCTAATAAGATTATCTTCAATAATTAATTATGTTTAGTATTCCGATCACTATATTTTCAAAAATTACATTGAGATTTTTATATCTATTCTGTCGATCACTTCATGCCATTGCATGACATGGAGGAACCATCCACATCCATAATAATTGATGCCTATCACTGTGGCATTTTTTGTGGAATACGTTGTGGAACATTTGGAATCACAATGTTTTATGGAAGAAGATTTCCAACTCGATCTTCTTATTCCTCGGGGAACAAATAAAGCAAACATTATTGACTAATTAATTATTCACCAATAAAAACTATTTAGCAATATTTAATAATCTATCTACTAACAGAGGAAAATATTATTGACATCTTAATCAACCAGATATGATTCCAACCCATGTACATAGGGATGTCCGAGGTATCTCAGAGATAAAAATATCAAGCTCTCGATGTATTACGAAAATCGAGGTCGAAAGAGGTTTTTCAATCCGATCATTTTGATACTCAAGTAGTCAAAAGAATAATGTCCCTCTCATTATAGTAAAGATGAGCCTTTATATCTACTTATTAAGAGTTAAAATATTTTATAGAATATAAATAACAAGGAGACAGTCTCTGACCACCTTAAACAATCCCTTTTTAATCTCTTGTTTATCTTGGACCCGTTTTAGATCATTATCTATGTGAGTAGACAGACGAAAGATAATTTGATAAGTAACGATTACAATTTTGTCGAGTAATCTTTCTTGTGAATGCTGCTATGTTGTCGGTGTTGTGGGATCAAATCAACATTTATGTTAAAAGCAATCCTAATTCAAATAAAAATAATTAATTTTATAAGATTACTTTTAAAATAATTGGCAAAATAAATATAGTAATTTAGTCATTTTTGGTCACAGCCCGCTTATGAACTCAAACCACACAATCCCAATTCACAGGTGATGATGAAATGTGGTAGCAAAGCATAAAGGAAACATTGCATGCATTTGGACAGTGACATTTTGGGTCACAAACAATTGAATGAAACACGTTTGGTAAAAAATAGCACAAAAATGTATGGAAACTTCCGTTGGAAAAAGAAATGAAAGCAATGCCGTCGGTAAATGGATTTGCGAGTTCTTCTGAGGCTGCTCACACACATGAATCACATGCACCGAATTTGGACAAAACCTCTGTTCCTATTTATCTTCCACCCTCTTTGCCAAGCTCGAAGGATCACAAGAATTGAAGTAGCAGCTGTGGCTGTGTATCGCTGCATATACCAACCACTCCGCTCCTTCTTTCTTTCACTTGTTACACGTAAAATGCTACTCTCCCGTGTGCTCCCCTCCAACACCACCCTCCTCCCTGCCTCCTCCCGCACTCGCGCAGCCCCTCTCCGGTGTCACCACGTCCCTGTCGGCCGTGCCATTACCGTCCCTGTTCGCTGCCGTTCCGCCATGACCATCCAAGCCGGCGACGCGCCCCCTGTTCTTGATGTCGAGCCGCAGCCACTTAAGCTCCTCGAGCCGCAGCCGCTTAAGCTCCTCGACCGCGGCACCAAGCTCAAGATCGCCGTCATCGGCTTCGGCAACTTCGGCCAGTTCCTTGCCCGCACCTTCGCCGCCCAAGGCCATGAAGTACTCGCGTACTCGCGCACCGACTACTCCGACACCGCCCGCTCCCTCGGCGTGGCATTTTTCGACAACCAGCACGACCTCTGCGAGCAGCACCCCGACGTCCTCCTCCTCTCCACTTCCATCCTCTCCGCCGAGGCCGTGCTCCGGTCTCTGCCCATCCAGCGCCTCCGCCGCAGCACTCTCTTCGTTGACGTCCTCTCCGTCAAGGAGTTTCCCAGGAACCTCTTCCTCCAGCTGCTGCCCCCGGACTTCGACATCCTGTGCACGCATCCCATGTTCGGCCCCGAGAGCGGGAAGCACGGCTGGGCCGGTCTCCCGTTCGTCTACGACAAAGTCCGGATCGGCGACTCCGACGACCGGGTCGAGCGGTGCCACGCGTTCCTCGAGATCTTCGAGCGGGAGGGCTGCCGGATGGTCGAGATGTCGTGTGCGGAGCACGACGAAACGGCAGCAGAGATCCAGTTCTTGACGCACACCATAGGCAGGGTGCTCGCGAAGCTGGACCTCAAGTCCACGCCCATCAACACCAAAGGTTACGAGACCCTGCTGAATCTGGTGCAGAACACCTGCAGCGACAGCTACGAGCTGTACAATGGGCTGTTCATATACAACAAGAACTCCACCGAGCTGATCGAGAAGCTGGACGGCGCCTTGGACACTATGAAGAAGGAGCTCTTTGATCGCTTGCATGGCATCTTTAGGGAGCAACTGTTCGACAGCTCAGGTAGAAGTTCCATTGACGCGGGCAACTGAATCATGAGGACAGAGCGATCGTCCCTTCTCATTAGGTGATGGCAGACGACTACTGTTCTCTCCATCGATCAACTCCGTCAAAATTTAGCTCATGTTCTCTCCATTTTGTGTCATATACTGTTCACGACGTTGGATCCAACGTGCTTTTCCTGTAGGCTGTAAAAGCATTCGTTACAAACATGAGCTTCGTTGTGCATGTTACAAACAATAGGTTGGTAACAATAAATAAGCGATGTCAGCTTCATTATTATTTTTGGGTAGTGTCATCACGTCACCGTTCATAATATTCTCGTCCTAACTTACGTGCAATTTGCCATCATATCCTGTGTAATAATATTCTTCTTGGAAATGGCCTCGATTTACGCATAAAGAAATTTGAACCTATTCCGTGATATAGCAATCACCTCTCGAAAATAATTAGACAGACGCGATTTCGGGTTTAGACAAGCAATCAACTCTCGAAAAGCCAACAACGATACGGTGACGAAAACAAGTCTCGATTACTGGACCCCAGCAACCATCGTGCAACAGTGTTTCGTCGCGGGATTGCGTGACGTACAACCGATGCGGGGAAAAGTATGGCCGAGTGGTTGACGAGGGGACGCGCATCGCCGTCGTCGTGCAGGAGACTGTCGACACTGTATCGAACAGATCGTATAGATATTTTAATCGTAATCATAAATAAGTCGGTGATTCATATTTTTCTTAGACTTCTACTCGATTAAACCATATTATAATACAATCGAAAAATGGCATTCGACAATATGTTTAGGTACCCAATTAGTTAATCACAATAATTTGCAGACTTTTAACTATTTGTTTTTGAAAAGATGAAACTAAAATGCGACGTTTGATGCAACAATTAAATACTCTTATTTATTTATTAAAAATTGGATATTTCTCTTCCCAAGTATGGTTTTGTATATACTTCTCCTTTATATTTAAGTTTGGCGAACATATATGTGTACCATCTGAACTTCTTTGTAATATATAGAGATCGTCAACTCATGAATCGGCAGTTGATTTACTGTTGAAAATAAATGTGGGGAAAAGAATTAAGAAATATGTGGGGGAAAGGTGGTTTATCGGGAGTAGCTCAATCTTCGAACGGTGAAACTTAATTGGGAAGCTAAGCAATCTCCTTTGTTGGATAGCATCCTGCTCGTGCCATCGGGTTAGGTAGGGCACGGTCCCTTCATCGTCTATCTAAAAGGGAAGGCTGGTGAAGTTGGGTTTTACCGTCGACCACTAATACGAAGTTAGATTTTCTTTTGCAACTATGGGATCGATGAATAGTGAGCTTTGCAAGCCCATTTAGGAAAGTTAGGGTAGGCAACGTGATCTTTTGTTGGTGATCGTAAAGAGTAATGGTTCTCGAGCTTTTGCTTATGTGTTGCTTACGTGATTGAGGGATTTGAAAGGTGTCAGAATTATCCCTATCACCTCTAAACTTGGATATATCTAAGTTAATTTAATCTATTGGACATTTAATTTTTATCAATCTTGATTAAAACTAAATAGGACATAAAGTATTTAGGAAATTTATATGTTTCATATTTTTATGTTTTTAGCTCAAACACAACAATACTAATGATAATTAGAGGTGGCTAACATGCTTTAGAAGAAGATTATGACATACATGGTTACACGCTATATTTCTCCAATATTAATATTTATGATGTCATAATTTTATTAAGTACATCAATAAGTTAGTGGTGTTGTATTAAGCTCATTTATAGGATTCAAAACCTTATTTAATGTATTTTTATCTTTAAAAAAAATATTTCGTTGCATCAAATTGAAATCCGTCTCTTTCTTCTTTTAAAATCTCAGTCCCTATATGATTAATAAACAATAAAACAATGGCAATATATGACAAATATTATGGCTGTAGTGAATAATAAACGCAGCGAATCATTGAGATTTATTTTGACTCCGTTCCCTTTTATCCTTCTTTTTTTAACGTTTCACCTATAATTGACTAATCGGTCAATTTTTTTGTTGATTTGGACCGATTTTATTTGATTCCAATCAATACTATCTATAACTCGACAAATAGGATTGACCTCTGATCAAATATAATTGAAGACGGACGTGGGAATCATAGGACGACTACCGTTCGCTGTTTTTTGGGCCTCCTCACATAACTCAAGTCAGAAAGGGGTGCGTAGATGCTAACTATTTGGAGACGTTCGGCTGGATTAACATGGACTGCTCTAATAGGCTAATTCCAATGGCATTTTTCACCATTTTATCTAAAAAATCCTTTAATGTCAGGTTTTTACTAATTGACACCTCATAATTGATTTTTATCTTAAGATACTGTTGTTGTTAATTTGATGAAAGTATTCTTTTCGTCCACCAACGTTATATTTTATGGTCATCGTCAATTGTCGTCGCCTTCGTTGTCTCGTACTCCCGTCGATTGATGAGACGTTCTTAGATAAAATGTCCTTAATTGATTGATGAGGCAAATCACAGGATGAGGAATTCAAGGATTACAAGATTTGGTAATCTTAGCTTATGGTCTCATGTTTTACCTAGAAACAGACCTACCCATTTGGTGCAAGCCATCCGAACACAAGTGTTCCTCAAACATTAATTTTGGTTCCACTACATGGGATGAAACTAAAGTTTTTGTTACCTTTTATTATTAAAAATATTATAGGAAGTTGGATTAGCATGATGGTCTCACATCGTTAAAGATTAAAAGAATTAGATTATATTGATTGAGTTCGAACCACGACTTTAAGTATCTAAGTCAAGTCGGTGCAAGATTTATCATTGTTATTTCGACAAGCGATGGTTTAACATGATATAAATACAAAGAAATAATCATCATAAATTTAAATGACCTGTAGGAAGAAAATTTAGATATTCAGATTTTGAAGGGCATGCGATTTGGAATTTTATACCCACTTAGAAGCAAGCGGAAACCATTTACAAGAAAAGATTGGATGAGATGGGGAAGAGAAGTGTCATGTCGGCTTAATAAGGCTACAACAAATTCTCTAAGTGATCAAAGAGTAAGACTACTCTTTGATTAGAATATGTTGAAGTGGATTATTTTCCAAAGTGCAGACCGAGCTGCTATCACCAAATGAAAGGTGTATGACATGGGTGAGGACAGTCCAACATGCTTCCTCCCTGTTTGCTCCTTCTTCTTTATGGTGAATGTTAGCCCACCGCTGGTTCTGGTGGCAGAGTTGGGGCTTGTAGAGTGACATGCACTTTTGATATCACAACTGTCTGTCTTGTGGTGCAGAACCTGGAGAGAGCATAGTAAGAGGTGGCGGTGGTGGTTTCTTTACAGCTCTTGGCCAACCAGATGAATGGCTTACGATGGCTTTTGGATGCTGCATTCCCAACTTGGAGCAGCACAAGGGGATGGAAAGCCAACTAACGTTCATCCCCTTCAATTCCTACTTCTGATGGTCCACATATATGAGCAACATCTCACGACAAAGCTAAGGAGGGGGCACTTGCACTCTCATGTTGATTTCCACCCATTTCAATAGGGATTTAAGTAAAAGATTGTGAATATATATTTTTTTTAGAAAAAATATTTTATGATTTCCTAAGATATTTTTAATATTTTCACTATGGTATTTAATACATCTGGTCTTTTATTTTTCACTATAATATATCAAAACCTTTTGACATATTAGTTCTTTTATGATAATTAAATTATTTTTATTCGATGAATCTGATCTTATCCGTTAAATTCTGCACTACCTCTAACCATCTTTATCTGCCGGCCTTCGTGGAACCCAACGTCAAAAGCCGTCACATCCGCCGTAATAGCCGTTCCATAAGATTCCTTCGCCGTTAAAAACCTAACCTTTCATACCCCTCGCATCCGCCATAACAGCTGTTCCATAAGATTCCTTCGCCGTTACAAGCCTAACCCATGCCGCTGCCCTCTGTTAGTCCCAACTCGCCTCCGCTACCTTTCGTACCCCTCGCCTCCGCTACAAATACCATGCCGAGCGCCTCCTTGGGGTTTGACAAATTAGCTAGTCGGCGCCCCAATACGTCGATAACCCTAATGGCGAGCTCTTCTAGAAGATCCAACTACGCCGTTCCACCGGTTTCGAGGCCGCTCCTACGATCCGCCTCTCCCGCTGCGGCTGCAGGCGCCGCCCCCTTCTCTTCCTCCTACCGCTCCTCTGCCTCTTCTCCCTTCGCTTCCTCTTCCTCCTCCAGCTCGTCCACCTTCTTCCATCACCGCTCCGCCTCGCCTACCCGCGTCTACCTCGTCGGATCCACGCCTTCCCCCAGGGCCCCGTCCGTCCACTTCTCCCTCGATCGATCTACTTCCCCAGGCCGTTCACTCGCCGTCGTCGACCGGCGCCGTCCCGCCTCCGCCGCCGCCGCCGCACCTGCCCGTCGCACCTGCATGTGCTCTCCCACCACCCACCCCGGCTCCTTCCGCTGCAGCCTCCACAAGGGCCTCCGCTTTCCCCCTCACCACAACCAACACGCCGCTTCTTCGTCGCCGTCGTACCGCCTCAACGCCCGCCGTTCCGCGATGACCAACTCGCTGGTCCGAATCGGAGCCGTGGAGGGCGAGTGGGTGAAGCGCGCTCTTGCCTCCCTCATCCGTCCGTCCTCGCACCAGCAGCGCCGGCGGGCCGACTTCCGTCCGCGTCTCAGTCGCCTCTCCGTCATGTCCAAGGCCGACGATTTCTAGATCTCCGCCGTCTCATCCGCCGATCTCGAAGCAGGTTTGTTCGAAGATTAAAAAAAAAAAATCACTGCTGCTGCTATTCGCTTGCAGCCATCTGACTCCGATCGAAAGCTCGACCGGCGTTCGGATTTTTTTTTTCGAATTTTTGGACATGAAGAAAGTACTGGGACGAAGATGAGATCCCGTCCGTCCATGTACAGAATCAATTTTGATGCGAAAAGCTGCTGAACGAAGAACTGAGAACAACACCAACGACAATAAAAAAAACAGATGAAATCGATGTCACAAATTTGTGATCTGTTGAAACAAAACCATTAACACAACCAATTAATATGATTTGGTTTTGCCTTTAATGGCGTGAAGTGTGTTGACGTGGTTACACATTCTCCCTGCAGCAAGGTTTTGCGTTGCGTTGCCAACTCCACTTGCGTTCGTCGGTTTCTTCAACGTCGTGCGTGCCGTTGCCAACCGATTCGCTTTCCGTGGGGGTAAAGTATTTTCATTATATTCGTTTAATTTATTTGGTATTTGTCCATCTTATATATGGTCGTGTTGGACTGTTGCTTTCTTTGGTTGCAGGAATGGCGGTCGCTTGGAGGGCACGAAACTTTTGTCGACTTCCGGCGTGAGAAAGAGAATCGAATTAGAGTCTCAAAACAATCAAATAAAGGAGAAGGGGAAACGTCCCTGGAAAACTCAATCGAAATGGGGGAGTGGTCCAACTGCGATGAGGAGAAACACGCTGTCGACAACTGTACGTCAACTCAACTTCTAAAAACAAAGAATTATTAACCATTTTCTTGAAAAAATAATCGGTGAATTAAGATGACAAGATATTTGAAAATGTAAAAAAATATCAGCCAATTACTAAAACCTAAAAAATGTTCGTAACATTGCTATAAAACCCCCATAATTATGGTGAAATTCAAATCTGATATATAATTTAATTCGGTCTAAAAATTTAGAGATCAAAATATCTTAGATCAAAATGTATACACCCTGGTGGCCAAAGATTCCAAGGAATATTTAATACATAAGATTGAGATTGATGTGATCAAAGATCAGTGGATGGGATCAAATTGGACATGCATCCCTTTCTAATTCCTCATCCACAGGAGTCAATTTCTTTCTCTGACATTGCACGAAAATAAATGAATAAACACACGGCCCATATCATCAGTGGATGAGATCACAAATTTCAATGGAGGGCTCTCGTTTTCTCTCTCTGGCATATATTACATTGTTATTGTCTTTATACATCTATTGAGAACACTTGCCAATGAAAGGGTAGTGAGCGTTGACAGCAGCCATTTTCTTAGACTCTCTCACCGAATGTAATTTACATGGAAATTGCATGTAGTTTCAATTTCCATAACAAATCGCAAATTCTACTGGTAATGAGGATCTTTAGAGACAAAGAACATGTAGAAGCAAGCATCATGGTAAGTCTAGTAGATATTTATTTTTAATGATAAGATTTTGAACCCTTAAAATAAATGAGATAAATACACCATTATCATATTAATGATTTTTTTGGGGGTCCAAATCAAGTTTGAAACTAGTTTTGTTTTTTCTTTGCTTTTAATCTTCTTGATATTAGTTTATAGGAAGACTTTATATTTGATCACATACTCTCTGAGTCTGGTCTTAATCGATCTAACAATATGTATCTTTTATCTTTGTAAAATATAAGATCTAAGCAGCTCTTATTTAATTCTTCATTTAGCACACCTTTCTTGACAATCTGTGTGGCTTGTGGAGTTCTGCCCAAACCCAGCAAGAAAAGAGAAGAAAGCAGACACCCTTTCTGAAGCTTGGTGGGCAACAAGAAAACTTGATGGAGACAGCCGTGTGAAACAAGTCAACCCTGTTTAAGGGTGCACTTAAACAGCTAGTCAACCATCTTCTTCCAGTTGAGAGATCACACTAAAAAACCACCACTAGAATACTGTCCCCAGCTAGCTGCTACCAGTATTTGTTGCCATCATGCTACAACTCATCACCATGAGAACCCTCCAAGAAACCAGGCAAAACCACTAGATTCTTCTTCACTGCTGATGGTCAATATTCAATGCGAGAATCACATGCAAATATATTTTTTTTTCAATTAATAATAATAATAATAATATGATATTACTAATCAAAGATCAAACCAATTTTTTTAAAAAAATCAAGACAAAAAATAATTTTATTATTATTTTTTAAAAAATATTTACAAATCTTGAATGACTGATGTCACATATTTATTAGATGATGTAAAATATGAGTCCTTAATTTCTATAACTCTATCTAATTTTATTTGAAATATTCTAAAATATATTATAAACTAAGAATTATTTATCCCTAAAATTATATCTAATCTCATTTAAAATATAAAATATTAATTTATGATATTTTAAAATATATTTTAACATCTTAACAGCAAATAGAGTTATTTCTTGGTGTTATTTCACACTCAGTCTTTTCATATTTAGTAGGCGCTAATCTAATACATACAGAAAGATGCATGGAATGACATCCGAAGAATCACACAAAGGGGATATTGAAGTACTACCAATCCACCATTTGTTCCGACACAGTTATATCCCTATAATTAAGTTACTAATACAAAGACCTCAAAACAGAAAAGCTATCTATGATCAAACTTGACCATTAATTTGCATTCATCACCCGAAACCTCGACGGCTAAGTTACATAGGCAAGCTAAACATGTCATACGAGTGTTTCTTAGGTGAGCATTGATTACTTTTTGTGTCCATAGACATACATAACAAAGAGGACGAACGCCGCCTGTATTTTGCCAAAGGAGTAGAATGAATCGGAGATGTGTCACTTGGGACACTTTCTTTGTTGGCAGAGAAAGACTGATGCCTAATCAATCCTTTCGTCCTTTGTAAAGATGCTGCTGCTGTTTTCTACAGTTCGCATATAATAAATAAATCAAAAATAATTTCCAGTGGATGAAAATTAAGGAAAAGTCTTGGACGTGTTAAAAAGAGATAAACATGTAAGGATAAAGTACGAACAGTCGTAATAAAACTTTGGGGCCACTGTAAACGTCGCCATTATCCTTTGAATTGTCCATACATACTGAGAGGTGGTGGGAGACGAAAGGTATCGGATATGTGAGAGGCGACTCTGTCGAGTCATTGGACGTCTCTCAACATCTTGAGCTTGTGACGGAGGCCCGGCAAAGCCACGTGTGAAGGAAAGCAGACGCTCTTTGGTAGCATCGAAAGCAACAAGATGATGAACGTCGTCTCACCGCAGGAGAGGTCGGCAATGGATTCATGACCCCTGGTACTAGCAATACTCATCATGGGTCCCTTCACAATCCTAATCCATTTAGAGTCATCGTCCAATCCAATCAACCAAACCATTCATTTTTTTTTTTTTTTTTTTTTTTTTTTTTTTTTTTTTTTTTTTTTTTTTTTTTTTTTTTTTTTTTTTTTTTTTTTTTTTTTTTTTTTTTTTTTTTTTTTTTTTTTTTTTTTTTTTTTTTTTTTTTTTTTTTTTTTTTTTTTTTTTTTTTTTTTTTTTTTTTTTTTTTTTTTTTTTTTTTTTTTTTTTTTTTTTTTTTTTTTTTTTTTTTTTTTTTTTTTTTTTTTTTTTTTTTTTTTTTTTTTTTTTTTTTTTTTTTTTTTTTTTTTTTTTTTTTTTTTTTTTTTTTTTTTTTTTTTTTTTTTTTTTTTTTTTTTTTTTTTTTTTTTTTTTTTTTTTTTTTTTTTTTTTTTTTTTTTTTTTTTTTTTTTTTTTTTTTTTTTTTTTTTTTTTTTTTTTTTTTTTTTTTTTTTTTTTTTTTTTTTTTTTTTTTTTTTTTTTTTTTTTTTTTTTTTTTTTTTTTTTTTTTTTTTTTTTTTTTTTTTTTTTTTTTTTTTTTTTTTTTTTTTTTTTTTTTTTTTTTTTTTTTTTTTTTTTTTTTTTTTTTTTTTTTTTTTTTTTTTTTTTTTTTTTTTTTTTTTTTTTTTTTTTTTTTTTTTTTTTTTTTTTTTTTTTTTTTTTTTTTTTTTTTTTTTTTTTTTTTTTTTTTTTTTTTTTTTTTTTTTTTTTTTTTTTTTTTTTTTTTTTTTTTTTTTTTTTTTTTTTTTTTTTTTTTTTTTTTTTTTTTTTTTTTTTTTTTTTTTTTTTTTTTTTTTTTTTTTTTTTTTTTTTTTTTTTTTTTTTTTTTTTTTTTTTTTTTTTTTTTTTTTTTTTTTTTTTTTTTTTTTTTTTTTTTTTTTTTTTTTTTTTTTTTTTTTTTTTTTTTTTTTTTTTTTTTTTTTTTTTTTTTTTTTTTTTTTTTTTTTTTTTTTTTTTTTTTTTTTTTTTTTTTTTTTTTTTTTTTTTTTTTTTTTTTTTTTTTTTTTTTTTTTTTTTTTTTTTTTTTTTTTTTTTTTTTTTTTTTTTTTTTTTTTTTTTTTTTTTTTTTTTTTTTTTTTTTTTTTTTTTTTTTTTTTTTTTTTTTTTTTTTTTTTTTTTTTTTTTTTTTTTTTTTTTTTTTTTTTTTTTTTTTTTTTTTTTTTTTTTTTTTTTTTTTTTTTTTTTTTTTTTTTTTTTTTTTTTTTTTTTTTTTTTTTTTTTTTTTTTTTTTTTTTTTTTTTTTTTTTTTTTTTTTTTTTTTTTTTTTTTTTTTTTTTTTTTTTTTTTTTTTTTTTTTTTTTTTTTTTTTTTTTTTTTTTTTTTTTTTTTTTTTTTTTTTTTTTTTTTTTTTTTTTTTTTTTTTTTTTTTTTTTTTTTTTTTTTTTTTTTTTTTTTTTTTTTTTTTTTTTTTTTTTTTTTTTTTTTTTTTTTTTTTTTTTTTTTTTTTTTTTTTTTTTTTTTTTTTTTTTTTTTTTTTTTTTTTTTTTTTTTTTTTTTTTTTTTTTTTTTTTTTTTTTTTTTTTTTTTTTTTTTTTTTTTTTTTTTTAGTTACTTGTTCTTGTTGCGATAATTGATTCCACAAAATATATATATATATTACAAATCTCTTATGTACATTTATATTATATAATGCAAGTGATAAAGGTAATTTTTTTCTTTCAGATACCGGATGTGGACCCTAATATGAAATAAATAAAGTCCACCAAATATAAGATAAAATATAATATCAGTGAAGTCCGATCATTCTTCTACATCTCATATACCTAAAATATTAGTATGATGTATTAGATCCATTTATCACGAGGGTTGAAATTTTATTTGATATATTTTTATATTTAAAATAATAATATATAAAATTTGATAGGAAATATATTAATGGTCAATCATCATCCGACACATAGGCATCATGGAGAAATCATCGTGAAAGAAAAAAGATTAAGACAACCATCATTGATTTGTTTGTGTGGACAAAAGTCCAAAGTAGGCCATTTGGGGTTGTCTCCCCCTTGTCGTTCACATGGATAAAGCATCATGAGGGGGACATTAGAGCAGTTATAGGGTGTCTCATCTAAGGCAATGTATAAAAGTATATCCCTGACGCTGCACCGGGAGGGCTCTCTTCCAAAAAAAAAAACCTACACCAACTAAAAGACTTTGGTCACTAATTTGAACGTCAAATGGGCCAAGTCATAAAATTTCTCCTAACATTGGTTTTAGTGCAAGTACCTGCTTGGAGCCATCTCGAAGCCACTTCAAACACTCATGTACCTTTAGGTTTGGACCATGTCGGATTGACTTGTATGTCGACAATAATTTCTCCTAACATTTGGCACTAGAATGAAAGTCTAATATCATAAGAATGTCCACCTTTCAATCTCCCAACAAACGTTCTAACGAGGAGGCTCTATCTCCGACTCACAATACTTTTACTCAAGGGGGACAATTGAGAAGCAATGTCGGAGAGCTGAGAAGTAACCTAAGCGAGTTACGCCAATGCTATCTGATGGTAGTCTCCCTACCAAAGAAGACCTAGCTCGAGGCGTCACCGATCACCCCCTGGAATTTCACTAAGTCCCTCCCACATCCGGAGCCGATAGAGTCACTAATTGAGGCACTCATGGGAAGACTCGACCCACAAGAGAAGATTCCGACGCTCATATGTTGAAGGAACTAAATGATGTGCTTTGAACTCTTATCACAAAAGTCCCGAAGTATACCGTGAGTAAGAGACAAATAATAGGAAATATATTAATGAGTAACCATCATCCGACATATAAGCGTCATGTGAAAGATATCATGAAAGGAAAAAGTCTATGTCAGCCTCCACCCATCTGCCCATGTGAATAAAAGTTCAAAGCAGGTCATTCAGGATCGTCTCGGATTCAAAATATATCAACTAGTTTGAAGGGTTGGAAAGATTGAGGATTCCAAATATTATCAAAAAGAGTTTTAATGATACTTTCTAACTTAGTTGGTTTTCATATTCAGTGATCAAATATTATATGGATTAGTTGGTTTTGATGACACAATTAGATTGCGAGTTCCAAATATTATCTGACAAGTTTTGATGATAGCAACCAACTTAGTTGGTTTCGATAATAAAGTCTAAAGATCAAATATTATCATCATCCCTTAACATTTGGAAAAACAAAAATAAAAACGTGGCCCATAAATTGTAGCAAAGAGGGAATTCGTATTGCGAGTCTCGTCCGATCAAATGTCCGCATCAACGCAACCTGTATTCTCCCCTCTTTTTCAAGCTACTCATCGGTGAATGAACTTTGCATGAAGCTTGACCGGTCGTCGGAGATTACGTGTTTCGAGTGAGTGAGTGAGTTGTTGACATCATGCATGGCTAAAAGCATTTTGATTCCCAAAAGACAGCACTATAAAGCGGCTCGGATGTTTATTTCATGATAGTAATCCGAGTGGAGAAGATGGAAAGAAAGATATATTTCTTACAGCATTATAGGAATATTTTTGGTATCGAAGCCTCATAGGCGATCACGACAGAAAACACAAAGTTAAGCTACGGTAAAGTTCTTCTCTACACGACTTTTAACATTGGAATCAGACTAACTAGATGTGAAAAATGTTCCCTTTCATAGATCAGTTGAGACGTTGAATGCACATACTAATTCACATAAAAATGAGCCAATTCCGACATGATAGCACTACGACCAAATGTTTCTACACTATCTTGCCTCTTGGAAATGCAACATTAAATCAATACCGTCCAAGATCTACATTTATGCATAACAAGAAAGTATCAGCTTTCCTTAGCATCTGCACTCTAAAACTGAGGCAAACTAAAATGATAGCTAAAAAGTTGCCTCGCAATCGACATGAACTTTTCATCCCCTATGCATTTAATTACAACACTCTAACTCGGATGAAAAAGTTCGCTTAAAGCATAAACTTAAGGCACCTTTTCTTGCAGAGGCAGATGTGGCCTACCTGTCTCCACAAGGAACTGCTTGTTGTAAGTGCGATGGCGCCTTTCCCTAGCATATATCACCCAGAATATTAAGGACAGCATCACTGCACCCGAAACCATAACCAGACCAATGTAGACCCGTTTGCTGTTCTGTTCAAGACCAGGGCAATTGTTCTCGTGTATTGCAGTAAAGGTTTCACGGACAAAACTGCAGTCTTCTAGTTGAGTAAGGAATGGCACATAATAGTATAATCCTCGGCTCACAGTTACAGCCGCAGTCATTTGGTTATAGATACTGGGAGTAACACGTCCGACGGTTGTACATATCTCAGACCCTGAGACAACAGCACTCTGGCAAACATAACCTTTCCATACCTGCATTGTAAATGAAAGAGTTTATGTACCGAAGAAAAATGCATGCTGCTGGATGATACGGCTCCATGATGATTGTTATTTTACCTGTGATGCATTGTTGAAGTCCACTTCTCCAGCGGTGCACGTGCGGTTATTCAAGTCAGGTGTGTATGGGTTGCAGAGAGTAGGCATCAATGGGCCAGATTGATTATAATACAAAGGCACCAAAGCAGGAGGGAAGTTCCCATTGGAAACATTGACTATCACCTGATTGACAACACTAACTAGCCGGAAGGTAACTTCCCTGCTTCGATACAATGACTCATTGGCAGTGGCAACATCAACACACGGAAGAATATCATCTAGAGCTGTATGTGCATGAGGGTGGTCGACCCATTCATTCATTGCGACACATGTGTCCGCCACCACACTGGTAAAATTAATAAGAGTGAGGCAGTTAGTTGCTTAGCAAGTAAACATAGCAAGCATAATAGATGATGAGGATAGTCCAGAATTTCTACATATACTTTGTGACCCATAAGAACTTTAAACACATTTCTAGTCTTGATTTCATAGATACAATTTCAGTAGCTACAATCTTGAAATCTATGATGTGCTTTATACTTCCTGATCCAGATTCCATTTCAATTGATAAGAGTCCTGAAATCTAAGGATGGTTGTAATGCATCTCACTGTGCCCATGTTGTATAATGCCAATCTAGAAATCCCTCTACGTTCAGTTTGTTTCCTAGTGTAGTTCAAAATTTTTGTTTTTCTGATACCGGTCAGTGGCTGAACCATTAGGAACCAATATGGACCAAAGTACTGCACAGGACAAATTGGTACCTTCCGAACCAGAGAGAAAGAGGGAAAAAAGAGGAGATGCTGCTGCTGCTGCTGCTGGTAGAGGTGGAGGGAGTTGAGTAGGAGAAACAGGCATAACAATAGTAGGCAAAGGAGGTGATGGTAATCCTTACGAGGAGGAAATGATGATGACACAGCAATGCGAAGGGTGAGAGCAGCGAGGTAGCAGGCAGGAGGAAGAGGTGGAGGGGAGAGAGGATAGAGGAGAGAATGAATGAAAAAAGAACAAACGACTGTCAGAAGCTATAAAAAAATTTAAAAAAGTGACAAGGATACCAGGCGATATGCTTACCAACCAATACTTCCAGTTTTAATAATTAATACCAAATGGCACACTTAGACTTAGTAAGGTAATCATACCATGCAAAGTCCGTATGAACCAGAACCAAAACCAAGTAAAAAATGGTGGTTCGCATATTGGTTCACAACCATACTAGTAAATACTGACTCATACAGGCTGCGGTCAATAATTTTGGGTCATGCCTTAAGCATCACTAATTTTTAATTCAAATAAAAAATCATCCCAAAAAATTGATAAAAAAATAGGAATCCAGCGTGGTCCCAGTCCGCTCAGTCATGCTCAATTATAATTCTTAACTCTCGTAGAAGCGTACTATTGGTTTTTTTCTACAATTTGTATCAAAGCTTGTGGTTCAGCTAAAAGCCTAAAGTACTAAAGACCTAAATCATGTACACCCATCTTTAATGAGTAATATTGCATAAAGATCTAATGGTATATTGACATAAATGAGTTCTACATATGGATGGATGACCTTAAGTATTCTTTTGATACATACAGAGTACCTTCATATATGTGAGCTGCTCAACTTAAGAGAAGACCCAAAAGGTAAAGCAGAATAGTGGTCTTGTAAAGCAAGTAAGATACCAAGGTGAACCTTAACCAAAAGAATGAGAGGATTCTAAATACTGCTTTAAAGCCGATCATGGCTGGTCTTAAGAGAAGATATGAACTCAAACAAAGCATTGCATATCAGAGTCAAGGATCCAATTCAACAGTAAAAGCAAGTTTTCAGAACTTCACTTACCAATACTAAACATAAATAGAATCAAAGGCCAAAAGAGAAATTAAAATGAGTGATGCATCATGATTTTTGTTCTTGTTGAGAATCGCAATGTAGGACAAGGAAGAAGAAAGAAGTGTGGAGGAGAAGAAGAGAAGAGTCTCTCCCTCTCACCCCATGATCCCGTCTCCAATGTGATATCCATTTCTTAAGAAAGGAGAAAAAGAGAAGGAAGAAGAGAACTATCATTAAGTCCTCCACTTCCTTGTTTTTTATTATTTATCTCTTTTTTTCAATTTTATTTTTACAATTATACCAAGTATATAGGCCAATATACCACTTAATATCTCAATATCATACAAATCCATTAGGTTGTTGAAACCAATATTGAACGGGTATTTAAAACCAGAGTTGCAGACTCAAGGAGATTCTCGGAACAACATGACCAAAAAGCCAAGAGATGTAAAATGATATTTATATCAAGGTATACAATACCGTACCATACCGGTGTTTCAAGGTTGGCTCGGTACGGTATGGTACCATATACCGCTCGGTACACCAGGGCGTACCGAATGATTTTAAATATTTTTCCTCATACTGTAGCACGTTCCGTCCGGTAATGGGCGGTCCACGTACCGGTATGCCGTCGGACCGGTACGTATCGCCTGTACCGGACAGTACTATTCGAAATTGTATACCATGATTTATATATAACCCACAAATGGAGCTAAAACCATATTCAATCGAAATAAAGAAGACTTTGGAGTAAAAGAATCATTTAAATACTAAGAAAATTTTCATGGAAGATATTTGCTATTAGAAGATGAAAGTTTATGATGAATCTAGTCACCTATAAAAGAATCTTCTCACAAAGAGATTTTCAACATGGACATGTTAAATTAAAGGAAAAAAGTGTGCTAAAGTATCATGCCTTTAATACTAACAAATATGAAGAATTTCAGCTTCAATCATGTCCTAGGTTTTATTGAATCGACTTAATTACGCTATTATCAGCTTCACTTCGAGGTCATATTATTTTTTTATTTTCATGCATCATTCTTATGTTTAGTTATATTAGGGAATAGTGCAAGTCGTATTTTCCAATTGATTATTGTTTCCCTGTCTCACTATAGGTATAAATTGACTTGGCAAACACCTAAAGCCACTACGATTAAGATTTAAAAGGTATGAGAATCTATTTGTAGACAAAATTTTAGAGAGTTATGACATTTACCATTTAAAAAGTCTTCTTAATCAAGGAGTCATCTAGGCTTAAGTAAAAAAAATAGCTTTATGTTACTAATACATTTGATGGTTATTATAACAATTAATATAAGAAGGTTGTTTTCTTTGTGATGGAATTTGGAGTGCATGAAGCACAACAATGTGGAGTCAATGAGCAGAGTGAGCATGTGCTATCCCTCTTTTCACTTTCTCTTTATTTTATTTTTCTTTTACGAAACTAGAAAGATTGCAACAAGATCCATGCTGCACTACTACATCTCCATTGCTCATACTGCCGTACTGCTCAGCATTATAAGGCATTCTTCATGCAGAAAATCTCAGCGACCTTCTTCACTCTCATTTAAACTATTTTATCGCCAAAGTTCATCTCTACACTATACTTTGATTATACATCATTCTTAAACATCATGAAGATATATTGACTTCAATAATTCTTCACTACAAGCAAACTTAATAAAATTGACTAAAGAACACATATTAAAGTTTACTGCTGAATTGGCATCAATATTATGGACTAAAGAAAGACTTGCAATATTAATGTTACACTCAAAGCTCTGCCCATACATGTATTGCTTCTACGATGGGAAATTATTTCAGATAACATAGACATCTCCATAGGAGACTTAAAGATTCCCCTTGTAGGTTTTGAAATCATTAAAACTGATGAGAGAGAGGAGACCTAACAAAACTATTATCGAGAATAAAAAAAGATCTGAAGGCTCTTAATCTGACTAGTTATACAGCCCTAAAGATAGTTTAGTAGCAGAAATCATGTATTCAATGCCAAAAAGTTGGGATATCACTGTTTGATTTTCTTATTCTTGTTATAATGTCATCCACTATTGCAAAGACAAAGAGATAAGTAGCACAGAGAAGACAAGGATCGTGAACAACCTTTGATTTTGAAACGAGATAAGGATGTTACCACAGAGGGACAAAACCATGATATCTGGAATTAAAATTCTACATCCCATGCACATTCTTTTCAAATAATTATTTTTTTCTTTTACTTGTTTTGTATTACTAAACATTTCATCTCATGGTGATCAAAGAAGCACAGGGATTATACTGGGGCTTCTTGTCATCTTCAAAGTTACAGATGGATAAGTTCTAGATTTTTTTTTTCTGTAGCTAATACACAATAGTCATCTGCTACAACCATATCTTTGTACAACATGATTAACACATGTTTTGCAATAACAATATCAGCTATTTTTCAACACTGTTATTGCTTAGAAAATCAGCAGCATATTATCAGTTACAACAATGTCAAAGATACATGTACAAAGCAAAAGTGAAAATTCACATCTATACGTGGATTCATAAATGAAACAAAAGCAGATACGAAGAGCAAAGATAAGTGCCGAAGTTTCCATGTAATGCTTTCTGCAGCGAAAGCCAACTAAAGAAAACTTCAAGAACATATCAATCATTCAATTATTGCAATTGTTAATGCTATAATGCTATCCAGTAACAAAAGAGAAACATGAAAATTCAACATCATATTCTTCTAGATAACATGAATAGATTTTCATATGTAGCAAACTAATAGAATTCTTATGGAACTTACTTGTGTAAAAGAAGAAAAACACCGCACAAGATAAATGTGCCTGTCACTAGAATCCACCCAACAACCACTAAGCTGTGCACATTATCAGCAGAGAAGCAGATTAGAAAATTTGAGTGTGGAATCAGAAAAAAATGATGAAGAGCATCAAAATAAATTAAAAGAAAAGATATGAACAAGAAACAAGTGGCTGATTGTCAAATCAGTTCACATACACGTAGACAAGGAACTGCAATCCAAGTATAGAGAGCACTGCAAGATTAACAAACTAAAATTAGCAAGTCAGTAAAACTAAGCTCTTAGGATTTTGCTTCAAGATATGAAACTCACAGAACCCAACGAATGTCAAAAGCAGCATCACTGCAGCAATTATGATCAAATCCAGTCTCCTGCAGGCCACACAAATACAACTAAGTCAAATGGTATCATAAAAAGATCCACAATTGTAGTCTCTTCCAACTACAAGCTCCGCATAATGAGAAGAATGGAATTTCAACACAAGGGCCAATTGTCATACACTCTATCTAGCACACCGCTAATCTTCCTGGAATTGTCCAATGTCCGATCGGCAAGCTCAGTTGCTGAAGAGTTGACCTTTGTTTTGAGGCTATCGATTTCACTCTGGACATCAGCTGGAAGGAATACCTGGTCCACCGTGATCTTCTTAGCTTCAGCCAGACTTTCTGAGAAGTTCCTGAGGTTGTCTACCGTGAAGTTTGCCTGACCCACGACATAGTCCACAGTTTTCGAAGTGCTGCTGTGGAACTTTCCCTGACTGGTGTAAAGAACAATGCATCCAATGCTGGAAACGTTTCGCAATTCACTTTAAGAACTTCCACATCATGAGAAACAAATATTATAAAAGGAAATTGGAAAGCTAGGAAAAAATATAGTCTTCCTACATTGCAGCACAGGTGAATAGAATGAGCAGAACAAGAGAAAGCGCATAGGCTGTGCGGGAATATGAGTAACTTCGGCGGCGGCAACAGAAGTAATAGCAACAGCTAAGTAACAAGACCAGCCCAAAAACCAGGAACCAGACGAAGGCAATGGCGAACAGGGGGACAGCGGTAAAACCAACAGACTGCAATCAAATATAAGGAATTATAAGTTGCAGCTATCATCAAACATCTGGACAAACGAGGGATAAGGGGAAACGAAAAGCTTACAGCCCAGTAGTGTTGCTCACTGATGTTCCAACCGCCAGTGTAACGCTTGAATCCATTCAAAGGATCTTTCCTGTGTGTCCTATCCGCAGCCAGGATGAAAGAGCTGTTATCCACGGTAAGATTGCCGGTAGGTGGCACCTCAGCAGCATACCTCCTCGGTAGAACATACCCATCTCGCAGCCCTCCACCTACGGCAAATCGCCCACATTTTATAACACAACAAAACAGGGCAGATCTCGTTCTGAGATCTTAAACGCTCCTACGAAGGGGAAAAAAATCGATCTCCGAAGCACGTAAAGATGCTTTCCTATACCATTAAAAGTACCCAATTCGCTAAATAGAACACACAAAATAGATTATTTTGCTGATATTTTAAAGACTAACATGAAAGAGAATAAAAATCTACCCCAGAAGAACAAAAAAAAAATTTCCTTTTTTTTTGTGGCACAAAGAGGAGGATTATGCAGAAGATAACCATTATTTCAGTAAAAGAACGATGTTTCCCGAATAATGAACACATAAATATCAAAAACTCGTCTTTAAGAATAGCTGGTATTCCTGCGAAAAGACAGAGCACTCGGCTGGAGAACAAGATTATAAAGAAAAGAATACCTGGTAAGGGCGTTTTCTGGATCTCAGAATAAGCGTGGGAGACCGATAAGGGAAGGCAAAGGACAAGCATGAGAGGAAGAAGGAAAAGGGAAGCTGGAAATCCAGGGAATGCCATGCTCATCGGAGCTGGGTTACTCGGTTCCAGGGTGCGCCAAGATGACGCGTTCCCGAAAGCAGAGGCTTCAGAATCGCACGAAAACAGACGTTTTGGGGACGATAGAGGAGATGTCGTGGTGCTTCCTCACGAGCGCATTGAGCCGAACTGCGTAGGTTTATCGTCCTGGGGTTCTTCTTGCCCTTTTCTGTGCTTCTTCTTTTGAGGGAGGGTGGTGGGAATCGGATAGACAACAGCGTCTCTCTCGCCTTTGCTTGGCTTCCCCTTTAATTACGGAAAGCCCTCAACAATTGAGAGCGCCTTCTTCACGTATCTGCCACCAAAAGGTTCACAAAATATAATATAATGTGCCACCGCATTCTTGCTTGTATCGATCCTGTCCGTCAAATACGCCATCATCTCCTTACAAGTGTGTGATTGAAATATATTGGTTTGGAGGTTGATTGAAGCACAACCTCATGAGGTGTAGGATTGGAATTTTATGTTATCTAATTATGATAGTTTAAATGTGACATTAATATTTGAAGGATGATTTCATAAGGGCGGTGTGGTATTGAACATAATTAATTGAAGGGTTCTACAAATACGTGAAGTTGATGATATCTTGAACACGGTTAAGCTAATATTATATTATAAATCAAGTGATTTATGCATGTATGTAAAAGAAATATACGAGAAAGCCTTTCTCTATGTATATATATATATATATATATATATATATATATATATATATATAACTCACGTTTAAGAAACTTTAAATGAGAGATATTTTCGTGTTATATCATATTTCTACTTTTTTTTATGAAATTTTAATATATGTGATAAAAAAAATTTACTATATATTGTTATAATAAACAATAACAAAATAATGAATTGTTCAATGATAAAATATCAATTTTATTTTATTTAGTAGGATAATTACATAATACATGTTAGGTAATTTTAGTTGTTATTGATCAGTGAGCAGACTTGAGTCATTGTTATTAATTAATAATATATATATATGTATTTTGCTAATATTATATAAAAATTAGAATCAGGGTTATTTGCATCGAAAAGGAAGGTAAAATCATTAATTAGTTGATTAGAGATAATTTTGGATTTACCAAAATAACCAGTGGGAGTAATACAGAAGGGACAAAATATAATTCCTAAAATTAGTGATCTCAGGATGTAAATAATGGTGGCGAAGAAATCGATTAAAAATAATACTTCAAAAAAAAAAAAGGTATCAATGACCTTTCGATTACGTACAAGAAATGTAAATGAGCCATCAAACCTTGATGATCACAGTGATAAGAACTTTTGACCCACTCAAGCTCGACCATAACATGGCATGAGTTCAGTACAAATATGTCTGTGTCAGACCCCTCCTCCTCCTGCATGGTCCACATTGCAACCCTAGTGTTATATACACATACATACATACATACATACATACATACGATTGATTCGGACAGATAAAGACTCGTAATAAAATCCACCGTTCAATCGATTCTTTATGGTAGCAGAATTCATGAACCTACTGACTCGACCCAAAAGAGGTAAGAGAACGACTTCGTGTTCATCCCAGTGCAACGAGGGAAAGCTAAAACTGCGAACGACTTGGGATCCGCTGTCCGTTTTGTTCGTGACCACTGGTGGAAAATTTGGGGCCCGCAATAGCCACGAATAAAAGTTGCCAACCGTTGGTGTTATATTTGCGGTGGGCATGCAGCGGATCCGGACGTGGAAACTAAGCGAATCCGATGCCAGGGAAAGAGCACTTCCCGGTGGAGCCCACTCGCTCGTGGGCTCGCTGTTTTTGCCGTCACGCAACTCGTGGTAGGTGAAAAGGGTCGCGGCCGATCGGGTAGCTGAACGGGAGCAGCCGACGCGTCGAAAAGGAGAGATCGAAGCCAAACGCGTGAATCATGTAATGGAGATCGAACGACGCGTGTTTCCGACAGGACACGTGGTGGATGTTCATCGACTTTGTACGTTTCCTTTCAACGTCGACGAATAGTCACATCGTGAAGGAAGAACTTTCCGTCACGATCTACTTTGTAAGATACGTTCCCCTAACCCACTTTTTGACTGGACATCGCTGAGGGCTCCACCTATCTCTCCAATGATGATAGAGGTCCATTAAAGGGCGATTGCAATTATCTCATCTTCTTTTTCTTTTTCTTTTTTTATCTCGTACCTTTTACATGTGTTGGTGATTCAACTAAGATTAAAATTGATTATAACAAATAATATAATTTATTGTATTTATGTGTAACTTTATATTTATTAATATTATTTTGTATTTGTATAATGTCGTATTATTTTTATTTTTTTCTCAAGTCGGTGTTGGTTTAACCTTCGCAAGAAAATCACACGTGTGCTCTTCCTACGTGCCAAAATTATGATAATGTAATATAGCTTTCGATTTCATATGCAGATGATCTTTATGACTCCATCCAAAGGCCTGATGAGTGTGTGAGATCCTACTTACGGACCAAATTGGAATTGGTCCAATGCGATCCACTTAAATCTAAAGTTTTTGTTTTTCTAATCCTCTATAAGTTTTTAGAAAAAAAAAATAATTAAAATATTTTATATAAAATTAGTTTGATCCAAACCATTAATCAAAATATCTAAACTAAGATTAATAACAATACACTCATCGTATCTTTATAAATTAATTTTAATTTTATCTATTTTCTAGACGGGACTAATTAGGATTTACATTTTAACTCTATAAAATTATTTTTACATAATAACCATCCGCTAATTTCATGCCGCTATTTAGGGCTTTTAATTTGCAGTCAAAGTCAAAGTCAAAGTGGCCTTAGCTCATCATGGTTGAGTGACAAAGATCTTTGGGTTTTGAAAACATTAGCAGTAGAGATAATAAAATGAGGAAACGACATGCACGAGTGCACCTCCCCAAGCTTTCCAGCTGTGCTGGTTCGCTGCTCCAAATTGTATGGCCATCTTAGACAGGTCAAAATTAGGCTCAGTCCTCACTGCAGCCGCATATAGTATTTTGGAGATGACAAGTAACTCCCCGCTCTGATCACGAGATGGTTGGACATGCATGCTCTCTGACAAGCTTGCATCGATGAGATCAAACTTCATTTGAACGATAAGGTGAGAGCAGTACTCTATTATATGTCTTTACCTGACCACATAATCGCCATTAACTATATGAGTTGTATTTGGACGCTCTAATTCTTCAACTGGCTTTCACTTGTAATGTTATACTGAATATATATATATATATAAACACATCTATATTTAATGATTGTGAGCTGTTCTTGTTATTTTGGTTGAATATAAAAAAACAATGAAAATACCAGCTACTACTTCACAGCAAGCGGCAAAAATCATTATATTTCTAAGGGGAAATTGAAAGCATTATATATAGTTTTATGATGGCTGTTGGTCTTATGTGCTACCACCAATTAGCCTTTGAATCAAAGTAAAATGAGATCTAATGTATTGTAGTTGCTTTGGAGACCATTTTCCATTCACATTCTCGTCTCCCAAAAACTGGCAAATGGATACAAAAGGCAACTTATTTATGTGTCTTCATGTATGCTAGCTACTTGGAGTAGTAATAAATAGAGTCAATAGAAGTGAACTTTAGCAGAGAGTCAGAAGAAGATAGATTTACAGGCTTTTTTCTTCGTTCCTATGAATCTTAGTTAGTGCCTTTATATAAAATAACTGAAATAGAAATCAATGAATTGAGTACCAGTTAATGTCTGAAGAATTCAGAAGAGGTGAACTTTTGCCGAGTCAGAGGAATGTATAGAGAGAGAGAGAGAGATGCAGATTTTTTTTCTTCATCTTTATACATATTAGTTTTCTGTCGTTCCACCTAACAATGTTGATTAAGCTGCAAACCAATTGCTTCTCTGTAACCCATTAAACACCCTGTAGATTCTTTACTCCCACCTTTTCCCTCTTTTTGTGATGTTGTATTTCCTTTCTCCTGAATTCTTCCATCTGTACTGTCTACTTCTTAATTCCATCAGGATTTAGAAAAGACTATGCTTTCCAGCTGAATCCATGATGAGTTGGTAGACAATGTTAGTACTGGCAATCACACATTTAAATGATACAACCTTAACTCTTCTGGAATGACAATTTCCAGTGATCAGGTTTTTCAAACCTTAAAGACTGATAACATGCATCAGAAATTGAACATAAGGAAGTCCTCTTAATATGAGTACTAACAAGCTTTAGGACTGACACATATCAAGGACCAAGTATTCGGAGAACAGCTAAGGAACAAAGAGTGCAGCACATGACCCTTAGTCTTCTAGCCCTTGCCAATATCTTATGCTAATCAATTGTACTGGTTGGAAGAATTCTCCCTAGCAACTGCCACATTTCATGTGGCCTCCATATGCAAAGGCACTGCAAAGTCTAACATACAGAAGGAACAACAGAAAGTGCTCCAGTTCAGGCACACGGGGTGATAATTTAAATGTCTCTTTGGAAAATGTACAGTGAAGCTTGGAACTGGGAATCACATGATGCTCATTTATGGAAGCCCCTCCAAGTTAGTTTAACAGGCAGGAAGAAGAAGAAGAAGAAGATGACGGCCAAGAAATAGCAACGGGTCTCTCTTCTAACATAGAGGAGATCTATGTGGAATGCCCTTCCTTCTGCTCATGTTTGTAGCCATGTCCTCGGTATCGACTTTGTTAGCTGACCTTGAACATAGATTTATGCCACTGCGCTTCTTCCGGATGAAGTTAAGGTATGGGACATTGAAATCCTCCGAGTCCGACGAGCGCATGGGATCATCGCCTTCCACGACGGTGGAGTGTGTCGTCTCGTTCGTATCTTCGTCGTCGCCAACCTCGGTGTCAGGTGGTACGATGGAGTCGGGGCTCAATTGCAGTGATTGACAGCTCCTGATGTAGTGCGAGAAATCCTTCTTGTGTCTTGCTATGTAATCTACCTACAAGGGAGGCATTTTGTGGCATGAGAAGAGATTTCGACATGATCCACTGCCATCAATACGATCTGAGATTTGTAATTGCACATGCGATCGCACTTGAGAAGGGATTTAAGATCATCTTTCTACTATGCTCCTCACCTTGCACTCCAGCGAGCAATGGATGTAAGGTTCTTGGAGGGTCCTGTCACAGGAAGTGCACGCGTTTCCTGCTCCTTTGAATTGTCTGCTCTGCGGACGCTTCTTGAGGAACACTACCTTCGAACTGTTGATGGTGTAGGACTGCGATGCTCGAGTAACAGGAGAAGATGAATCAGAAAAGAAACTATCATGTAGATTAGAGATACCATCGCATACTGTCTTTCGTGATGCGAACCTGAACGCTGGAGCAGTCGATGAGCTTGTCAAGGTCCTGCAGCCGCACAACGTCATGATAGACGTAGCGCCGCACCTGCACCAGCCTGTGGAGGCGGTGAGACCGCAAGCAATGGGGGCAGATAGCCGTGCAACAGTCCAAACAGCAGATGTTCTTCTCGTTCTTCCTCGCGCTCTCGTGCACGGAGCAGCCGACGAAGAACTTTAGCTTGTCGAGAGCCTCCAGCCACGCCGGCTTGTGAGCTCCCTGCTGACCAACAGTGTCAAGAGATGAATCAGTTGAATCTGCCAAGTCGTATCGAATCAAAGATGATGAGAGCAACACAGACCATCTTAACTTCAACGACCGAGAGCTATGAAGCTAGCGGACTTCACAAGCCCCAGATGTGTTGTACTGCAGAAGGAGAAGAGGCAGAGACAGGGTGAAGGAAGGAAGATGAGATAGGGTTTTGAAGGAGGCATTTAAGGAAGATCACAAGGGTGCACAAGGTATATATATTAATGTACCGTAGCGAGGGACACTATATTTTGTCAAGGGAGTGAAGGTGTTATGGAGTGGGGGGAAGCCATAAAGAAAGGAAGATATGAGGAGAACGTGGAGGCTGTTTCCATGTCTCCCTTGACCTGTCCTTCTACAGTGGCCAAACTCTTCTTGGCCGATGAGCCATGCCCTGTAAACTAATCCAAGGGGCGCAGCAGCCCGAGGAGGTTGGATGCTCTCTCCAGTCATTTGTGCGTGGCACCGCGTGGGGCTGTGAGAGTCACCACGACGACACTGCCTCGGGCTTTGCCATGTCTAACAACTTGTTGAGGTTCTGATCTCAATTGCTCCTCCTTTCAAAATTGGGCTACGACACTGTGGAATCTACAGGGCTCCTCCTTCCATAGCCCACAGACAGGCAGAGGCGGCCCACCATCGCTTAAACAGCCGTCCTATCCATTGTTTCTGAGGCCACGGGTGCATTCCCGATAAGCCGTAGCTTGAAGTGAGCATGCTTTGGTGAGAGACGAGAAGAGGAGGCAACGGCGATGGCACTCACCATCCGCCATCTCTTCTCTCCCCTGAGACACTGCGCGCTCTCCTCCAACGCCAGTCAATTCCCCTCCTGCAAGCCCATAGCCACCCCTGCCCTCACCGGCTGCAGGGCAAGGGGCGACGTCTCGCTCTCCGTCGCATTCAACCCCTCCGGCAACTTCGACCTCTCTCTTACCGGAGAGGACGAGGGTGAGCTCGGTTCCTTCTGATAATGCCCGCATTTTACTGCGCTCTTTTATGTAAAGTCCAGCATACACGGTCTGTACCTGCTAATTTGTGGAACAACTCGAGGTAGTATCACCGAGCGCATGCTCAATCCGGATTTGATATTGTTGTTATGTTCCTATGTTCTTGTTTGAGTTTAATGTAGCTGTTATATTTTGCATATTACCTGCTTGAAGAAAGGCTTCTTCAGCAGAACATAAAGACGTGAAGGGCACTACTACAACATGTGAATTTGGCCAAATATTATAGGAATCCGCTTCATATATTTAGGCAGAGGATTTGTAGGACTAGAACAAGCAGCTTTGCAAGATAGGATGCCATAAACACGTACCTGATAGCTTCTTTGGTTCAAGTAAAGGGCATCACAGAAGAGGACTAAAGCTCGAAGAAATAAGAATAATTGTATTAAGCGACAGGGCTTTGGAGCATGTTTATGTTTCTTTATGTTTTCCAGTCTTCGTGATTGTTACTCTTCATGTTGATCTTCATGCATGTTTTTGGTTTTGATCTAATGAAGTAAATTTGTCAGCTGCTAGTATGGCAAGAGGTTGTCTGGAGGCCAATGTTGGGGAACTTTGGCATTGATATGATAGTGGAAATATGCTCTGATGCAGCTGGTGTTGATGCCTCACCCGATTGCTGAAATTGCTTAATAGGTTGAGACCTAGAATTTTTTTTCTTGATTTTGCCTGATCTGGACATATGGTTGGTGAATCTACAAAATTGAGCAAACTACTTTTCAGAGGATTACTTCTGAGGGAGTCACCAAATGGCATATTTTTAAAGAAGTGCCACCCTAATTAGATGACAATTGTGATCTATTTTGGGTCGCAGGCAAAAGTTCTGAACCTGTGAGGGAAGCTAACTTCTGACCAGTCTTTGTTATTCATTTATAGGACAGGAGTATGTTGCACATACAGAGATCGAAGAAATTAACTTCATATTAGGCAGGAGACTGGTGTATGTAATTGAAGATATGGTTGAAGGTGTAGAGCAAGGATTTAGGTCTTGGATTGTTTTTCAGTAGGTCCTCATGAGTTTCAATGTGGGTAGTCTAATCAGTTTTACCAAAATTTTCCATCTAAATCCAAAAAAACCAAAGAAAAAAAAGATAGGAAATCAATTAAACAAAGAAATTATGTTTGCCATCTTTGCTTTTTAGTTATGCGTAGTTAATTGCTCTAGGCTAAAATTGGTATTGTATTGTCAATATTCTGTTTAAATAAAATGTATTGGACAAGAATATTTTCTAAATTATCTCTAATATCAGGTAAGGTACTACTATAAAAATAATTTACTTGAAGCAATTTTATTTGGATAACTTGTAGAAGCCACAAATGCAACATATCCATAATATAACAAAGCAAAATGTAGCAAGCATTCATCCAAATATTCAGGAACTCGTGAATATTACTTGAGATCTTTTAGGTATGATGCCCTTCTATGATATATTTGTATGCTCAGCATAGGACTTTTCTGTTAGGCACAACATTTTTAGTGGATAGAAAAAACAATGAATTAAACATTTTAAACATGTAAAAGGTGATACATATAAGTTACATTGAGCAGAAATTTTTAGATTGATCTTGAAGGAGAAAAACAAAAAAAAAATTCAGAGGAAAATTCACCAAAATGATAAATAATTGACTAGAAAATGGAATAAGCTAGTTAAATTCTAATTTTAGCTAGTTTTAATCCTTCAGTATAATTGAAAGATGAACAAAACTGGCTGAAATCCAAAACTAGTCCTGTGTTTTAGACTGATTATAACAGACTGATGTTAGACTATTGTTAAGTAAATTGCAACGATGGAATGTTGATGGGTACAGATTTCTATCTTTTGTTATTTCAATCTTTACAAGGAGTAGTATGAGTAAGCTGTGTCTCCATTGAAACATACAGGTTGGTTAGTGCATTGTTGCATAAGCGATAGGTCTTAGGTTCGAATTCATGTGTGAGTGTCATGTACGTCATTTAATGTAACAAAAATTTCTTTTAACTTTTTAAGATGAGTAGAAAGCTATAGCACCAAGGGTAAAGTTTTTAGATAGTGAAGAATTTGCTAGACATTAGAGATGCTTCCCAGAGATAATTCAAATTGGATAGAGAAATGACCTTAACCATTTTGAAAAATATTCTGTTGGAATTATCTTTCTTAGTATCTGAGAAAATGGTTGTTGCTGCAGTGCGTGCCCAATGGTTGCACTAATTCCATCTTCTCTTTGTATATTTCTATGTTTTCTTAGTAAGACACAATAGATTGTTTGCATTTGGCTATACTGGTAACTCGTTATGTTCTTTCTTATCACACGTTTTAAGTAGTATGAGCACTTTGAGCTGATTTAGTTTGTGACGCTTGTTCAAGAGATTCTTGGGTTTATAGTTACATTAAGATTTTGCTATTATTGTTGTTTTATAATTTGACCATAGGTGTGCCTCATGTCGTGTTTTTGTGATCAGAGGTCACGCTGATATATTTGGCAATTAACTGAATTTTGCATGTTTTTGTTCCAGCCCAGCAAGTAGCGCCTTCTCTGCCCCCAACCGAAGGGCGTTATGAAATTGTAATCAACAAAGATATTATACGACGTTTGGACCTATCACCTGTCGAAGCAATTGCAGGAAAAAGCTCTTCTATATGTGGTAAGCCAGTGAATCAAACCATCGCTTATTATTGTCAATGATTTATGTTAATGGCACCCTGCAATAAAAATTTCAGCTGAACCAAGGAAGCTTTTGGACCAAACAGTTGGTTTTACGATCAACTATGAAAGAGATGACCCTTATGACACACGTGAGTTGTCAGAATTCCCTGATATAAGGCTGTGGTTTGTGAGACTTGATGCTGCTTATCCATGGTTCCCTGTGGTTCTGGATTGGAGAGCTGGAGAGCTTGCTCGGTATGCAGCAATGCTAGTTCCTCATCAGGTATGAAATGTTCGTATGAAAAGTATACCTTTAGATTCAATTTACAATTCCTCTGTTTTTGAAAACAAAGTTGTCTCAATATTCTTTTGAATTTGCAACATTTTATTCCACTGTATAGAATGAGTATCATTTGACTTGACTGTTTGGTTTGAAATGCATGACAGATAAGTATGAGACTGGGCATTGTGTTCAATCCAGAAGCCCTCGAGTTGTTTGTACTAAACAAGGCTTTCACTGTGTATTCGTGGCTGAGACAACAAAAGTTTCCAAAGCCTAAACTGAAGACACGTGACATGGCAAGAATGCTTGGATTCGGTCTGGAAGATTCATTGTTTGACTTGATCGATCAACATCCTCTTCACCCTTCATAAACTTGCAAGTGTAAACCTTTAAAGTGATGATATATTAGATCTTGATGATGAATTGTTGAGTTACCTTCACTAGATCTTCAAAACACTGGCGGTCGAGAAAGTGGAAGATCTGATCGAACCATTCCACGAGATGGCAAGTTTACATTCTCTTACAATGAAATTAGTGAATCTGTACATTTGCATATAAACTCTCTGCATGTTTAAGAGAAAGGTTTGATGTCAGTGACAGTGTAAATTCTGACAGATGCCGCATACTGTGTTCTGTCATGTTGCTTGCGGAAAGGCATGAGTTGGAGCATTCATGTTGTAGAATGGTCAAGCATGACATCTCTCACATTTTTAACAATAAATTTTCAAAAAAGAATGAAAACAGATTATTAGGGGGAAATCTAAATTATGATGTAAGGATATCTTCATGCTGTTCATAGCAGGAACAACTCGACTGGTCTGAAAATTCATTTAAATATATGCATACATATGACTACATATATGTTAGCAGTGAATGTAAGTTTAGTTGGCCAAAAAGAGAACAACAACTCGACAGTAGGTATCATCATCTTGCTGCCATCATGATGCATGCATATTGCCTGCATTTACTTGCACTGACAATCCACTGCCTTTGTTGCACCCTCAAACAGTACCATGCCATAACTCACATCCCCACCCATGCCGGATCACCGCAACCATCCACGGATAGATTGACCGAGCACATGTCAAGCCGGTGGAGAGCACATGAGCCCACACCTCATGGAGTCCTTCCAACCCTTTGCAATCAAGCGAGAGGAACACAGAAACACACAGATCCATTAGCTGCCATTAGATAATTCACCTCTTCCCCGAAGGACACAATGCCTCGTTTAACTTGTTGCCAGTCTTTTAAGGACATAAGCCATCACATCTCCAACTCTCCTCACAAAGGCACACACACATGGGACAAACCTCTCCCCATCTCTGTCCCTCCGTCCGTGTATCAGATCCAATCACTGCTTGCAAATGTGATCATCAAATGCTCATTCATGAAGTTGATAAATATAACGATGATACATACTTTTTAGTAGTATCTACACAAAATGGGACCTAAGCCAAGAAAACTGCAGCATTTCCTGCAATGCTGCTGTCCGATCTCTCTCCTACTCTACCCACCTAAGCTGTTGGTATTGGTTTGTTCCTGCTAACGTTTCAGTTGTGGATTGGAGGCTTTCTCTTTGCAGGAGAATAGTCCATTCCCGCTATGTCCAGGATGTCGGGGTAGGTCGGCGGTCGCTTCGAAGCAGGCGGCGCCGTGTGGGTGTCGTCTTGGCTCCTATCGGCTTCATCCTTGGAATGTTTCTGATTGTTCTGTGCACTGTCGGCTCCCACGTCGTTGCTCTTACCGCTCTGTGAAAGACCATAGGAGGATGCATGTCAGCGGATGCTGCAGAAACGCTCGGTGTCTGTTTGACGCTATCTATAGAATACCAACCTTAGAGGTGGCCATCGCATTGGTCATGAGTTTCCTGCTCTTTCCTGCAACAGCGGATAAAGGGAGACCAACTTTAGAGTCTAGATTAATAACTAGAACAAGCTGAAACCTGCCGACAAATCATGTCATTCTCTGATGTTTAGATGCGTTCAGTGTTGATGCTGAGCTAGGAAGCAAGACTGAAAGACAACAACTGTTTGATAACTAATGCTATCTTGGAATTCCGGTATAGAATCATTTGGCTACATATTTGTGGTCATGCCAGTTTGTAAGGAACTCAATATTACAATAATAGGTCATGAAGTAGTATAAAGGAAGTAATCTTCATGAAATCATGGATGGACTTCTCCAACTTTTCTTACCTGAGAGATCCCCATGTGATCCCCGCAGGAGCACTTCTCCTGGAACCCCGCTCTCTTCTTCTTCTTTCATCGAACTCTCTTTCTCCTGGTATCAACATGCAATACAACAGTGTCAGTGAACCGGAAGTAATCAGAAACGCCACAATGGACGCAGTACCGAGAAGCCACTGACATGGACTTGGCGGTGCAGGGGAGCCAGTGACTCTTCTTCCAACACTCTGGTCCCTGAACAAGAGAAACAAACGCGAAGGTCAGCCACGCTCGGCTCTGGTGAAAGATGAATACCTTCTTGGTTCGGATGACAGGGTTGAGGCTCTGAAGGTACCTTGAGATCTGTTAGCCGAGAGTAGTAGAACCGGGAAAAGAAGAAACATCACTGACACCGCAGGCTTCATTGGAAGGAGGTTTGCTGCTAGGAGGACTATAAGAGAAGAGAAGATACGTACACGTTTGGGGTACGACTTGGAGATCTGAGCTATCTCCTCTTCTATATGGGGGATGTGGAAGGAGAGAAGTAAGTGGCTAGGGAATGAGTGTCTAAAACTTTCTGACACTTGTAATATATATACACGCAAGCCACTGGACCTCACTGTTCCATACCTGAGATGAAATGTGTGAAAAGTCCAAACACCAATATCTTTCTCAACAAATAAACTAGCATGATTGACAATTTATGCCATGCTTTCTTATTCTATGTTGTAACTGTCACTCATTAAGGAAGGATGTTCCCCAAAAAATTTGGACTTTGTCGATGCTCATAATTGTTGTTGCAAACTAGTCAGATCACATACGTTAAGGTAAGAAGAGAATGTGTTTTCTTATGGTTCCTGCAAATTTAACAGGTTTCATATTGGACCCACCCTACTTGTTAAAGGCTTGACCATGAAACAAACATTCATTTGGAAGAGCTAATCGATTGTGAAGATTGGAATGGATTGAAGTGTTGGATTAAACGAGCTTTTGGTTCATTGCGGGCAATATGAAGCCGGCGTTTAGTGTTTGTCAGGTTGAGGTCACCTGAGGGCGGGCCCGAGGCCACGAGGACGTCCATGTCGAGGACGGGACCCGGGAGGCTGGAGGCCCCCCAGAGAGACGGCGCCACGTGTCCAGCGGCTGCTCATGTTGCATGTCTGTGCTTTGGGTGGCACCACGACAACGTGGTGGCGACGCTGTTGGTGATAGAAAGGTGCAGCTCCCCTCGGCATACAAGGACAGGTCTCCCCCCCCCCCTCTTCTTTCCCCATCTTGTGTGTACCAACTAGTACTTACAAATGGAGTTGTTTCTTCTTGGAATTGGTTGCACCTCCATGCAACTGTGTCAATACTACACCACCATGGTGGTAAATAAGTTCCGACGATGGTAAAGAAGCAGGCGTGAAGCCCACATGACACATACTGCGACGTCGAGTGCTCGACTACGTTTAGGTCACAACCAGAGATGGTTTGGCAGGATGGACGCTATGAATGCCGGCAGCGATCTGTGGCCCTACATCAAGTCATTTCAGAACATGGGGCGCCGTTTGTTCCGGCCACCTCGTGCCTCATCCATCTCATTGACGACGCCAGTGGCGATCACGATTCTATCATACACGATGAAAAGATGAATCACACGGTTCCTTACAGCACATAATATTTATGTATTTTAATTATGGTTTGTGCACTTGTCGATGCAATTAGTCAATCTTCTTTAAATATACATGGATTCCACACAGAGAGAGAGAGAGAGAGAGAGAGAGAGAGAGAGAGAGAGAGTTTATGTGAATTATGTAGCTTGCTGTGACAAAATGACAAGGCCTTTTAAATATATATATGGAGAATGTTTCTGTGGCATCAGCATATTGACTAAACAATTAATGGAACGCATACTCCTAACCAACCACTGCACAAAATGTAGATAGGATGAGAGAGGGTGCCAAAATTTGACACGACCAAAAACGCTGTCCATGCAAACTGTATGTGTGGTATTATATATATATATATATATATATATATATATATATATATATATATATATAGTAGTGAGCAAAAGGTTTCGTCTTTAACAAGCCACGATAAGGATGATATTTCTCCATAGAGTGATAATAAGAAAAGTTTTATGAGTTGATTATGAATCAACCATAGGTGTGGTATGCCATGCACTCTCAAGTACTAATCGTACCCCTTGGAGCTACGCACTGAGCAATTGCTGGGCAAAGCTCATGACACGAAACTTTTCTCATCGAGACAAGTCCTATTGCTTTCCGAGAAGGAAAGGATTCGGTGAGCGGATTTGCCTGTACGAACTGGCCGACATGCCATGCTTTTGAGGATGAAACGAAGGGCTTTGGCATCTGACCACGCCTTCCCCTTGTGGTGCCGGGAGTCAAAGATCCTCCTTTCGAGATCCTTCACCCCATTCTCCTTTCGACTCGGTACTTAGAAGGGCTCCCACGCCCAAGTTCCAAAGATTTGGGTAGTCCTTGAAACAAGTGTTCCATGTCACTCGCTCATCTCTGCGCTCAGTCTGGAGCTGCTTGCTGTATTCAACTCCTATGTGTTGGTCTTCCTAGCTCCTGCACACTGTGTACCTCTTTCTTGTAGTGCTTGTCCTCGGAGCTTTGGTTTGTGTTCCCTCCTACACGAGTTCCAAGTTTCCATGCACTCATGTATATGCAAGGGTTCAAATCTATCAGAGCACTTTTTGTTTCTGAGCCATATCTGGGTCGGCTGCATGTTTAAAACCATTACAAAAAGAAGTGATTTCTTACAGCAAAGTTGTTCACAGATCAGAGAACTGACGATAAAGATGCAGAAGAGAAGAGAAATAGCAGTTGCATATTGCTTTCTGTTCACCGACCCTTTGAAATCTGAGCTCAAGGCTTCATCGAGGCCGCACCAAACGTCAAGAGGAGTACAGATGGGAAGCAGAGTAACAACATGCTTGTCGGAAGCATGTTCGAACCTTGGATATCCTTGTCTGATTGCTGACACCGACTCATGTTTCTGTGTCGTTTAAGAGAGACTCCCATAACGCTGCAATCATCAACAGACGGTGCTGTTGGTCTGCTCGAGCTTGATGATGTTTGTGTGATCTTTAACAGATCTAATGTCGATGAGAGCGGTCAGGGAAAATGGTAAAAGGCAAAGGAATAGATCGAGGGATGGGAGGTCTCGCAACTTTGTCAGCACAAACCAGAGTCCAGCCAAGAACATTGCCAGATCGAAACAAAAGCTGCCGCTTCGTGTCAATTGCCTTTTGCCCTTGGCTTTTTAGCATGCAACCAAATACCGAGTATGGCGGATAGCCTCTGGTTGTCGAGCCATGGCGCTCAAGGTCCCCATCCCTCGCAGTTCTTCTTCCTAACGTCTCTCCGTGTTGCGCTCTTCCTCCCTTGCCGCCTTCCCTACTTTTTCCCATCGTTCACATGGGGTTGATGGATTCCCAGCGGAGGCAATTTGCGATGGTCCCCCATAATTGTCCGCGTAGTGTTCGGGAAAATGTCCTCTCGGATTCGGACCAACTTGATAATTTGACGAGAGGACGAGTGGCTTTGCCGTGTGAGTTCTCCATCCGGAATGGGAGGCATTGTATTGTAACTTATAATTATTCTTTTTTACTAAACTATTATGATGCGAAAAAATTATTAAAGATATTTTACAATATTCTTATGCACTTCTTCAATTCGAATCAACTAATAATATATATATATATATATATATATATGCTGTATAATCATAGATATATTGATTCCAAACTTTTCTATGGTATATATGTAAGCCCAATGTCGAACAGTAGAATTTGATTGCCGTATCGTTGTCGGCTGGACGTGGGAGAACGGACTGGGCCCAGTTAATTGGATTAGGTGGTTGGCCCAAAAGAATCCGAATGATCAAAAGCTTTTGCCCATTGAGTTCGACGGAGACACCGTAGAATTTAAATTGGACTCGAACTAGGTTTTGACTATACTTTTTATGATTTATGAGGCTATATATGTGCGTTTATGTTCAATTTATATAATGAATCTCATGTTTTCAAGGAAATATCATTGTGTTTGTGATTTCCATTAATTATCCAATCTCTCAATAAAATAAAATAAGGAAGATACTATGCTAAAGGAAATGTATATGCCAAAATATGTAGATGAAGAAAATATACATCAAATCAAGCTATACAAAAAAACACTCATTAAGAAATAGTTTTTGTTATATCATGATCTGAGTCTAATAAATTAACTAACTGATCTATCAATTTTGTTTTACCCAAATCACTGACCAAAATATAGTATATAGTTTAGTAATAATTATATCCCTGGATATAGTAGCTTGGGTTTTCAAGGAAATACCCAAACCACTGACAAGTCACATAATTTCACCATATCCAAATACTAATGATACCAAATGTCACATTTTGAGTGAGTTTGATAGGTAATATTTGATCTATTAAGTTTATTTGATCTAAATCACTGACTACAATACTTAAGCTAAAATTGATAATAATAAACTTATCAAATTCTTTTAGATCCTAAACTATAGAAAATATAACAAATATCAAATTATAACTTAGGTAATTAACTTTTTATGGACCATCCTTACATTGCTCGTCTAATTTATAAATATGATGTATGGGTAATAAATTTTTCTTCATTTTTTTTATTTTGAACACTAATTTCCCCATAGAAAAGTCGTCAATTAAACTTATAAGCAAACTACAAAAAATACAATAAATATAAAAAAAATAATTTGTTTCTACTCCCCATTTGTGTGTAAAAAGAAAAGCCTTCTCGCCCCTAATATCTTAAGCGTTGATACTGGGAAATAATATGTATTTGACTCACATTAATAGGATTTTAGTCCCATGATATCCATATCGAAAGCTAACTCTATTATAACAAGGGTAATCAATTCAAACGATAATTAATAATCTTAATTTTATCGAGTTATTATTTCATAATCAAAGCTTTATATTTCGACATATGATTTGATGACTCAATGATAGCCAAATAACTTCGTGTAAGTATTTTTAATATATACCTAACATAATATAAAAGAATTATCAGGTGCATCGAACTCTCATATTATCTATTATAATATATATGAATTCTTTGAACCTAACTTAGGTATTGGAAATATTTTTTGAATATACCCCCGACAGCAGTCTTTATGTGCATGTCATATGTATACATGTGTGTTGGAAGAGATATATGTGTTTGTCATTGGATTTTTGAGTGGAAAGAAAAAGTTTTCCGACCACATATAACTCGTTTCACTCTTAACCACACGTCCGCTAGAAATGTTATCGTGTCTCGTAATGACTTCATGGGAAGTCCTCAATCGGAGTTTAGATCCGACCCGTACCTGCAATAATCCGACCCGCGAATTCAAACCCGGGTTCGGGCCGAGAAGCGAACCCGATTGGTGATTTCCTTCTACTCCCAACGCCATATAAATAACAAGAAGTCGGTCATTTAGGGTTTGTCTTTGACCCCGCAAATTCTCTTCGTTCCCTTCCGCCGTCTTGTTTGTCGCCCTTGCCCCTGAAGACCACCTCGTCGACCTCCTTCGCTTGATCGGTCATGGCGGAACAGGTGGGATCACATATCGTTTGATTCTCTTCCTTCGTCTCTTCGTTGGGTTTTCTTTTTTCCTTATTCTTTTAACTGTTTCGCTTTTCTTTGGGAGCATTTTGTCCCGAGTTTGAAGCGCCTTTAGATGCCTAGTAGATTTGGATTCTGTCGATCTTGAGAAAACCCTAAAGGTAGAGTCGAAGGTTCCAGATTCATCGGATTTCGCTGTGGAATCGATGTTTTATTTCTTTTACAGTTAGTTAATTGTTAGAATCGTTTGCGAGAGTGTGATGTCTGCGTTTGGAGCTAGGTTAACAATCTTGGTGTCTTGCTACAAGTTGTCTTTTTTACCTGATGCTAATGGTTTATTTCGATTTGGCATCCTGTTATGCAGACGGAGAAGGCATTCCTTAAGCAGCCAAAGGTGTTCCTTTGGTAAGAAAACTTTCATACAGTTATTTTTTGAGTTAGTGCTCAAATGGAGTTAATGAAATGGTTACTGTACAGCCCAAAGAAACCTGATAAGGGAAAGAGACCTGGTAAGGGTGGCAACAGATTCTGGAAGAGTATTGGGCTTGGGTTCAAGACTCCAAGAGAGGCCATTGAAGGTCTAAGATCTAATACCAATCTCTTCTCCTGCTTCAATTCAGTTTTTTCTTTTCACACTTGTTATTTTAATGTTAGTTTGAATCTGAGTGACTTAGCTTTAGAGTTTAGACAAATGCTCAAATAGTTGCAGAACATCTTGGTTATCATTATGGAAGCAATTACTGCACTCAGGAGTATTAAGTGACAATTTACCTCATTGACAAATTAATTATATTTCTGATGTTGTGCATGTTGTTTATGCTTGTTATGTGCGGTAAATCATCTTTTATGCTAATCCTGTTGACTTGTATATATATGTTTTTAATAAATTGTGTCCTTTGGGTTTCTTCTAATTGTTTTCTAGGACTCAACTCAACTATTCTGATCTGCCCAGAATCCTTATTGTTTGACAACTATTTCTGGATTTGATCACTTGATGATTGTTTACGCTATTTGTTTATTACACTTAGGTTTATCACAAAAGAAAACTAGAGTCATCTGTCTTGCACATTTTTGACTTGATCATATACTACAGTACTAATCAAGGCAAATGGTAGTTATTAATAAAATTTAGGAACCAAGTGTAAAACAAGGGTCTTGTTGCCTATTGTAGACAAATATTTTTGAAGAGCACCAGAGCAAGTTTTAGTTTCAAATTTGTAAATAGTGGTCACTATCTATTTTATCAATGGGTATATATATGTTAAACATTAGTTTCAATTTAGCACACTCTTGGATTACCTAAATTTTTTGTGTCTTGTTAGGATTCCTATTAATTAAAAAATATAAATTAAAACAATATTCTACTTGGTAAGTCATGACCACATACTTGAGAATGTGCTAGTGCTATTTTTAAGGGTTTTTTTGCACATTAGTCTCTCGATGTTCCTTATTTTTGTCAAATTTTGTTGTCAAAATCATGGTTCTAACCTGCTCTTATTGTGCATGGAGGGCTTTCTATTCAGCTTTTTGTACTGTAGTTGCTTACCTAATGATTGAAACATGTTACCTAAACCAGGCAACACAAGTTCAATCCAGGTTTGTGTTGTTAGTGAGTAGTCAAACCAACTAAACAGACAAAAATGGAATATTGGCTCTTTTTCCTTATACTGTAACTGAGTCCCTCTTACTCCTTTTCCTGCTCCAAACCCCCCTCCCCAACACCCAAACATCTAGAGTGCATCGATAAGACACATTATATTGTGATAGATTATTGGATTCAAATAGTTTAGAGTATGTTTGGATTCTAATCTGTGGAATATCCTTTGGAAAATCTGGGCGCTTCCCCGTACTGTCCTTTTCTGTTGGAAACTCTTGCATCATAAGCTTCAAACCGCCGAAAGACTGATTGCTTTCCTTGTTCTACTGGTCCTGATAGCCAACATCACAACTCTTTTTAATGTTCCTTCTCCTTAAAAGTCTCGGAATATTTCCAACTGAGACTTAACATTCAATTCCAGTTCTTATCTTATTCGTCG
Organism: Musa balbisiana; assembly: GCA_004837865.1. Lineage (NCBI taxonomy): Eukaryota > Viridiplantae > Streptophyta > Magnoliopsida > Zingiberales > Musaceae > Musa > Musa balbisiana. The sequence continues at coordinate 39,994,522 of CM017193.1, forward strand.
GATGGCTCCTGGTTGAAGGAAGTTTCTGATCTTTTCTCTCCTCCATCCAACCATATGGTTACTCTTATCATCTATGGCCTTTGGATGATTTGGATGGCCCGAAATAATGCAGCTTTCCGTAATACTTGGATTGCCCTTTCCACGGTCACTTATATGGCTGTATCATATTTGTATGACTCCTCTTGTATCAGCCAGACTAAGGGGGTGCAGTCTCTGCAGTTGGTCATAAGCTCAATTCAAGTATGTTGGTCGTGTCCTGCAGTGGAGTGGATCAAGCTGAATACTGATGGAGCCTTTGAGGCACAGTCAAAGATGGGAGGTGAGGGCTTTGTGCTAAGGAACAGTGCTGCCAGATGTCTCTTTGCTGGATGCATATTTCTATATGCTGGCAACCCTTGGGTGAGCATAATTTTGGCACTCGAGGAAGGAATCTTGGCTGCAACCCAGCTGGGTGTAAATAAGCTCATTATTTAAACTGATGCGGAATGGATTGTAAAAGTTCTTTACAAGGAGGAACCCCCTCCTTGGTTCCTTCATAATTCTCTTCGTGAAATTTTTGCTCTACTGAACATGATCGTCGAGCGGAGGGTGATACACACCTTTAGAGAAGGCAATCAGTGTGCCCATTGGCTGGCTTCTTTTGCTAAAAGGTCCAAATTGGATCACATTTGGACGCAGGATTGGCATCCTGACTCTTACTCTATTTTGTGCTTGGATGAGCAAGCTGGACCTTGTAGTCGGCTTTTGATTTAATATAGTTCTTCTCCTTTGGAAAACAAAAAAAACTGTTCAGAGTTTTCTCATTGGGTTTTGGATTAAAGATGGCTTATGAAAGAGAGAGATCCACATAAGTTAAGAAGAGGATCATTATAGATTTTAAAGAAACAAATACTGATCGTACAGTATGTCCTGCTGGTGTGACCTGCATTTATTGGTCTGACTAGGGACCAATATCTTCCTTTATTGATGTTTATTTTTTTATTACTTTTTTGGTGATATCTGGCAGTATGGGTTAGTATATTACCTGATCTATTGGTACAATATCAGTTGTACCAGTTATTAAAACCATTGTTGTAACTGGATTTAAATCTTGTGTAAATACATGAGGATGGAGAGATGAGATGCATTGGCTTAAAATTTGACGTTTTGTGAGGAACAGGTAATAGAGGGGAGGCAGTAAGATAGGACATCATGTGGTAGATTGGGTTACTCTGTAAAGAGTAAATTATCTAAAAAATCTTCTTGAGGTATAGATAAAATTACACTGTTTTAGGCATATGGCTGTGTCAATTCTAACGAGTCCATATACTGAAATGTGCAGGCTATGAAGAGTAGAGGATAGCAAGAATTGATTGGTGTCATACACAATTAAAAAATGTGAGGGACAAGTGAGCAGCACATTGTTTTAGTTAGTTATATCTTGTATATCAAGAAACAAAATCCAGTCGGAGCCAAATGGCCTCCGTTCTTTTTGTTTCACACCTGCAAAAAAATAGTGTTAGATTATTGCATCTTGTATAATGGGTTTCTGCTTAAGAGGACTTTATTTTTGGCTACTTTGCTGTAGTATTCTATTTTGTTGAAGCAACAGAAGATTACAGACTTGGATCTTGCTTGCAGGTACTTACATTGATAAGAAATGCCCATTCACTGGCAATGTGTCAATTAGGGGTCGTATCTTAGCTGGCACATGCCATAGTGCCAAGATGAACCGAACCATTATCGTACGCAGAAACTATCTTCACTATGTGAAAAAATATCAAAGGTGAGCAATGTTTACTGGTCCTCTTCACTTTTTCAAAAAAATATCAGTTCTGATTTTCTTTTATTTCTTCTAGGTATGAGAAGAGGCACTCTAATATAGCAGCACATATCTCACCCTGCTTCCGTGTCAAGGAAGGAGACCATGTTATCATTGGTCAGTGCAGGTAAGATTATTTTTTATAATATGGTCGAGATGCCAATAACAGTAAGGCTGCACGGAATCTTTTGCATACATGTTTTGAAAGACTGAGGTTCATATATGTGTGAAAATAAAGTTATGGTTAATGGTGATTTTTCCTGGTACTGAAAATGAACATTTATTCTGTGTAGACAATTGGCAAAAACTGTGACTTTCAATGTTTTGAAAGTCATACCAGCTGGGTCGACAAGTGGTGGCAAGAAGGCATTCGCAGCTGTGTAAGGGTTGTGCTAAGGTTTCAAAGATGAGTTGTTGGAAACTTTAATCTGGAAAAGGTTGTCATGCATGCAGTTTTTAGTCATTTAGCCTAATTTTGCACTATTTTCTGTTATAAGTTCATCATTTGAATTTTTGTGGCATCAAGATTATGTTGTTGAACAGCTAGAAAATTTGTCTGACGATGTGACACTCATATTTGCAATTTCTAGTTGGTTATCCCGTAATTTTTATTTCCGAATCAAGTTCTGATAGCAATGCTAAACTTGCATGATGTGATGGTTACAGATGCTGCCGTTCATAGTCATTGATATTAGCTTGGGTTATGCTTGATGATTGTAAAACAGAATATACAATAGGCTAACTTTAAATTGCTAAAATGTTGTTTGTTAGAATCTCAAAATGTTCTTCCTTTATTGTTGCCTCGTTCTCACATTCTCCATCTGCATCCTATTTTTTATTTTTTATTTTCTCTTTTGTATTTTCTGCTATCCAATAAGGGCAACAATAGCTGAGTAGAGGAGACATTTCATTTAACCTCATTGTATCCATTTATTACAAACAGCAGATGCGGTTTCATCTTGAAAGACCGATTCTTTCTTATAAGCGGAGACGACGCCCCGATCTCGGTCCAGCGTCCGTCCTCGGACGCTGCCTCGGTGCGCTTTGCGACCGCACCCGCGCCTTCGCAGACTCCGTCGCCCCCACCATGTAGTTCGGCACTGCAGCCTCGGACAACGCCGGGGTAGTGCTGCCGCAACGATGACGACGATGCTCGAGCAGGTCGATCTCCAAGGTCTTGATGGGATCTCAATAGTCAGTGGAGGCTCTCGCCCTGTTGCTGACTCTGTTATCGAATGAGGACCTCAAGACAATCCAGCGCGATCCATCCACCGGTGCGGCCTCTTTCTCTTCCACCGACGCCACCTCGCCATCCACTTCTTAGTCGAGCAAGGGTGAGGGGTTCCGGTCCGATCTCCGGAGCTTTCTGATGGGCCAAAGACTCGATGTCAGTCACATTACAGAGGAAACCAGGGGAAGCAAGCGATGTTCCTACGACAAGATGGGGGAGGAAGAAACCAGCTTTTTTTAGCTTACTTGATGAGAGAAGACGTAGGAGAGCGCTCTTTCTCGTTTTCGAGCAGCCTCCTTCCGAACCTGCAGCATCGCTTGGATCTCCTCCATTGTCTTTGGGCGGTCGTCCCAGTCATCTACAAAGCTACTCCCGCCCCTCGACGGCTCATTCCACCAAACAAGGAACATGTTAGTTACCATGGATCACCTCTCCGCGAGCTCCTGGAGGTACTTGGACTCCCAGAAGGAGGACTTGTTGCTACCTTGGGAAACTGTTGTCGAAGACTCCTGCGCCAGCCGCATGTGTTGGTCTCTCACCCTCACCAGCTCTTGCATGCATCGCAGCGTCATGTTGGCTTGCTTCCAGACATTGTGCCCCCTCACCATTGCCTGTAGCTTCACAAGCCCCTTTAAACCTTGCAGCGCCCTCCTCACCTTCCATCGCACACCTAAACTTAAGCCTCCGTTAGAGCCATCCCTTTGACTCCAAAAGAAAGGGAGAGGGAGGGAGAGTGTAAAGAGTCATATGCCAAGTAACCTCGAAAGGCAGTAGAAGGCAGGCCCGATGAGGTGAGGCGCTCTCAAGCAAATACTTCTTGTTGTTGCTCCTGTATTATCATTTTAATGTAGAAGGCAGGCCCGATGAGACGAGGCGCTCTCAAGCGATACTTGTCGATGTTGCTCCTGTATTATCATTTTAATGATTTATTATGTAAATAGACTATAAAGTCTGTTAATTCAAACTTCATAAAAATAATTTATATATTATATTTTTTTTAAAATATAAAAAATATTTTTAAATATAAATAAATTATAAAAATTTACAAAGATTAAAATAAACCTTAATAAAAAACAAACAAACAAACAATTGAGTTTAGAGAGAAACAAGCTAAAAGTAATGCTCTACCACCAACCCATATTCCTTCGCAATTCCATCGATAAATATATTTAATCCAAAGGCAAAGGATTGAGAACCCGATGCCACTATTCCCGAAGAACTTGAAGCCAGACTTTCCTCCTATACTATTATGGACAATAAAGTAATCAAAAAGTTAAATTCAATTGTCAAATATCCTATATAAAATAAAATTTCCTACGGATTCCAACCATAACACGTTTCATAAAAGCCATACGATTTTTCTCGATCTAAACCGAATAAAGAAACATGCTATTGTTGAAGAACATAAAGGGAAACAGAACCAAAGCCAAGATGATATAATCATATAATCATTCTTCTTGCATCAAAGATCTTACAATTTCCAAAGAAAAGGAAACTCACATATGGAGAAGCAAACAGATGCATTGGTTAATAACAAATCATGTTCACTGTCAGTACTGAAAAACATGTAAATTTCTGAAATATTAGGAAAATTATGTTCAACTGTCAACAAGAAAACCAAAAATAACATCCAAAAGTACTAAAAGCCATTATGAGGTCCCATAGTCTATGTTCAAAGGTAAATCATACATCTCAAAGACTAGTTCTTAGACACAAATTGAGAAAGGCTATTCTGTGCAACTTACACCAGAATTTAAAATAACTATGTTTACCTGAATATTCTACAATCCTCAGATCCAAGGACGATAACAACAATGGAATCTTGTCATGCCAGTGAATTGGTATGTTGTAGTACAGCATCATCTGAAGGAACTGGAGGGTCGTCGGATGTGTCATTAGAAACTAGTTCCGTTCCTTCTTGCACATTCATCTCACTGAAGGTTCTTTTCCTCGTCAATGATTCCAACATCTCTGTCTCCTTGACCTTCTCCCCCTTTTTCTCTATGGTTTCTTTTTCCTTCTCTGGCACTTGAGCATCACTCGTAGAAGGCTCAACTGGTGGTGGCAGCTCACGACCATTTAACCGGCAATAAACTCTTTCAACGGTTTCGCTGATCTCCTTCCCCAAGCTTTTAAATATAAAATAAATTATAAAATTACAAAGATTAAATAAACCTTACTAAAAACAACAAACAACAATTGAGTTTAGAGAGAAACAAGCTAAAAGTAATGCTCTACCACCAACCCATATCCTTCGCCAATTTCCATCGTAAATATATTTAATCCAAAGGCAAAGGATTGAGAACCCGATGCCACTATTCCCGAAGAACTTGAAGCCAGACTTCCTCCTATACTATTATGGACAATAAAGTAATCAAAAAGTTAAATTCAATTGTCAAATATCCTATATAAAATAAAATTTCCTACGGATTCCAACCATAACACGTTTCATAAAAGCCATACGATTTTTCTCGATCTAAACCGAATAAAGAAACATGCTATTGTTGAAGAACATAAAGGGAAACAGAACCAAAGCCAAGATGATATAATCATATAATCATTCTTCTTGCATCAAAGATCTTACAATTTCCAAAGAAAAGGAAACTCACATATGGAGAAGCAAACAGATGCATTGGTTAATAACAAATCATGTTCACTGTCAGTACTGAAAAACATGTAAATTTCTGAAATATTAGGAAAATTATGTTCAACTGTCAACAAGAAAACCAAAAATAACATCCAAAAGTACTAAAAGCCATTATGAGGTCCCATAGTCTATGTTCAAAGGTAAATCATACATCTCAAAGACTAGTTCTTAGACACAAATTGAGAAAGGCTATTCTGTGCAACTTACACCAGAATTTAAAATAACTATGTTTACCTGAATATTCTACAATCCTCAGATCCAAGGACGATAACAACAATGGAATCTTGTCATGCCAGTGAATTGGTATGTTGTAGTACAGCATCATCTGAAGGAACTGGAGGGTCGTCGGATGTGTCATTAGAAACTAGTTCCGTTCCTTCTTGCACATTCATCTCACTGAAGGTTCTTTTCCTCGTCAATGATTCCAACATCTCTGTCTCCTTGACCTTCTCCCCCTTTTTCTCTATGGTTTCTTTTTCCTTCTCTGGCACTTGAGCATCACTCGTAGAAGGCTCAACTGGTGGTGGCAGCTCACGACCATTTAACCGGCAATAAACTCTTTCAACGGTTTCGCTGATCTCCTTCCCCAAGCCATTATTGTCAACAATTAGCTCCCAAACAGCTCTAGATGCCTTCTCAAGCACCGGAGTTCTGCAAAATTTGCTCATAATAATTGCACTAACAAGATAAATGACCACACAGGGCACAAAGATTATCATTTAGGCAGTAATAGCCAGTCATAGTTTAGGCAATTCAAAAAATTATACGGTCCCCAATAGTGAAAAAATGACAAAATAATTTAATTTTCCCTTCCTTTACCCCTTGAATGTTGATATACGCAATTTTATTAGCTTATAGCAAATGCTCACTCTAGTTCTCGCCGCAGTGCATCAAACAACTCTCTCTTCGTCTGTTTCTCTGCACCTGGAGTATTAAGGACCTTACTTTGCTCGACCATCGTGATAGTGTTATTCTTAAGCTCTTCCTGCAACCACATACCAAAAGTTCAGGAAAGTTACATACGCAGCCCGTTTAGATCCCTTGTAAGTTATTATCTAGTCTCTTGGAAGCAATCAACAAAAATGCATCTAGCTGTCTTGAACAGATTTAAGCAAGCATTCTAATGTTCAAGTTTGAAATTAAAAAAAAAAACCATTGTTATATCTAAACAAGTATTCTGAGAAAAGGCACACTATTTTTTCCAACAAGTAAAAAATGTGCAAGGCCAATTTCCAATTTGAGTAGTGCTCCAAAATAAATTAGAAGTAAAACAAAATAAAAAGCTGTTTGCAGCCACTAATCTTCTCGAGGATTTCAGAAACATTACACAAGAAACAGGGCATTTCCATGGTAAAAATTGCAGAAGCTTATCTTAATCTGAAATCAGCATTGCCAGATACATCAGCTCCAAAATTCCAGTCATAAGATAGGAACTAATTAAAGGTACGAGTCAACTTAATACCTTGTAGCTTCTCTGTTCACAAGAAAAATGGGGAAGTAATATGTATTAGCAACGTTTCAAATACTGGTACATATGTATGGTACAGTCCAGTCCGACCAAGGACCAAAAAATTGACTATATCTTGGTGGTTAGTACTGTTGATGTTCCGGATGGTACAATTTGATTTAACATCTAATATACTGGTGCTGCATCGGTCTAAATAAATGTAAAATCTGGAATCAGACTGAGATTTTAAAACTTGGGTACTAGTATGTCAGTAAAAATTTGCATGTTCACCAACCTTGAAAGACTATGTTTACACATAAAACTTTTGTTCGAATAATAATTCAGATGCTACTAACTAAAATTTTCAGCAGTAAAAACATAAGCACTTATTCAACATTAATTTCAATATTTAATTACAAACCACAAAGAATCCAGAATATCAACAGTGGAATGACACCCCAACCAACCCGAAAACCTTTTTTGAGTCATGTTATCTCTGACGGAAGTTAAAACGTAAGAACATATTCAACATTAGAATGCTTCATTCTAATGCACACAAATTAAGATCAGCTGTCTCTGATGGAAATGGGAGCCATGTTGCCAGTAAAAATCCATAATTCCTAAGATCTTCCTTGCATTGAAAAAGTAATGCTTTGATATAAAATGGTCCAAGACAACAGAAATTAAATACTTTTATTTAATAGTATAAACTCTAGCACATTTAAGAAGTTTGATGAGGCATAAAACACAAAAGTCTACTAAGATTTATCCTTAGAACTTCGTCAGCTACTAGACATTCAAACAAAGGTGTCTAGAAGCGTACAAGGTTAAATTGGTGGATCAACACCAAATCAAAAAATCTCCAAGAAGATCCACTAGTTTCCAGACACCTTTGCTTGAATGCCTAGTATGTTTACTCTAAAATCCAAATTTTAAGCATAGAAAATTCAAATTGGTTGGGCCAGAAGCTGCAATCCACAGCTTCGGAAGCAGAATTCAAGCAAAAAATGTAGTAAGATCAGTTAGAGAGCAAACAGCAACTATAAGACCTTCAGGTTTCAGTAACAGATCAAGTGGTATATTTTCCAGTTAGGTATCTAAGCAAGCTGTCCTGTCAGATTTTCAGGTGAGGTAGCAATGAAAATAGAATCTACATTCAAGATAATGTCCTTAGCAAGCCACTTTGATGACATAGAATAGCTTGATTAGGATTCATTCAAGATGGATTTCATCACTATCCCTCATCAAATCAGTGTAGCTACTGTCCCGGTAACTCAGGACATGACCAAACTGATCTTGATGCACCAAAAAGGCCCTATGAATTCAGTACTTCTGTGTGACTGTTGCTAGAGTTGGCTGCCCAAAACATCCCATAACAGGGCTGTTGAAAACAATTATTGGCTGGCTAGGTTCAATCATTGGTTTATAATCCAAGTCTTAATATTCATCATCCCATGAAGAGATATTTTATATTCTCTCTTTCTATAATAAGCAGTGATATACTTAAATCAGTTATCAGCATGCTCAATTATGAACTTATTATAATGAAATTATATATATTGCAAGTGGTGAAGACATGATTCAATTCTAAGACCTTGCTATCGGTAGTCAAGGTCTTTATCAGATTTAACATGTAAATACATCACATAATATACAGCTTTCTGAAGAACCAACATCCAGCTATTATTGATTGAAAATAAAAAGTATTAGAAGCATCAAGTACGCCATGATCTACATCACCATAAAAACAGTACATGTGGTCAAGTGCAGGATAAACCATGACAAGTCCTACCCTAACTATAGTCTAATCAAATGCATCTATATAGAAAATTGCTTTTGTTTATATACAAAAATATTGATGTGTAATAACTCCATGCTTTGTTAAAATAGATTAACTTTTCAACATCAACAATGTGCACTGGTTTAATAAAGGGAAATTGCATAAACAAGGAAATTGTTCATTTGAACACTTACATTGGCCTTCAACTGGTTAATAATCTTCAGTCTAATGGCATCAATTGTCCCATCATTCATTAACGATTCGAGTACATCCTCTGGTTTGACTATGCGGGAACCCATGAGGCTCACTGAATTTTGTGACCCACCACCTTATAGTCAAACCACAGAATCTTTCACCTGCATAAGAAAGTAGCCTTGATGTGAGATGTAACAGATTTTTCACCCACAATCTACTTGTGCTGATAAACCAATATATATTGACTTAAACTAACTTTCACCTTCATAATCACATATCTAAGGCAAAAATTGATGTTAATATACTACACCTAATCCCAAGAGAAATTCAGGAAATATTCATGAGAGAAGGTAAGAACATTTATTCTTCATGTCGTGCTTAGGGTGAATAAAACAGTGACTTGGAAACAAGAGAGACTAGGATGCGATTATGCAACAAAAGTTAGGGCATGATTATATTTAGTATTGAACATATGAGGAAAAAACAAGAAATTCATAAAAGAAATTACTTCAAATGAAAAAAAAAATCATAAAATAGTGTTTTAAAAAGCACTAGATGCCAAGGTCCCAAAACACCTGAGGCACTAGGTGCTCGCCTAAGCAAAATGAAATGCTCCAAAATATTAAAATTTTAAAAAATATATTATAATTGATGAAATATGATCATAAAAATAAAAATGACACAATATAGTTTCTACTGATGGAGGCCTATGCTAAACATATTTCTAACCAATGCTAAACAGTCCTAATATAATGCTAAATAGTTCTAAAGAGGTAATTGAGAAGAGGAGTAACCGACAACTGTGAAACGAGATGAGGCAAAGGAGAGGACGACGGACAAAGCTATGGACGAAGGCAGCAGCGGACATAGGGTTTCACTACAGGTTTGTCTCACTTGGTCGTGCGGTTTTTTTCTTTTTGGGGGGGGGGGGGGGGTAGCGAGTTTTGTATTAGGGTACGTTAGTTGGTTTGATTTAACCAACTTGCTTGTCCAATCGAACCCAGCCTCGAACCCTGATCCAACTTAACTTGGGCGCTTACCCGAGGTGCCTGGGCTCAGGCGAGCGCCTGGGCAACGCTTCATCGAAACACCTTGTCCGAGCGCCTATTGAAAACATTATCATAAAATAGAGAGTTATTGATGAAAACATGCAAATGTAATAATGTAATATTTCATTTAACATGTTTAAAAAAATTCTTAAGTAGACGTGTCGTAATTGTCCACCATGTAGGTGCTCAACATGGCAATAAATATGAGAACAACTTATCCTATGATTATAAATGGCATGCATAAAAAGTGAAATTAGGTTGAGTGAAATATCTATGTTCTCATTTTTTGTTTATTTCACCTCCTTATTGATAGCGTAGAAATTTGTTCCTTATTATCTACATATTGATATTTCTACACCAAGTTTTGTTTCTTTTTTGTCCTCGAAATTTTACCAACAGCTAGTTTTATTCCCTGAAAAGAGTTTCTTTTCTCGGTGTATATTTTCCTCATACGTTCAATCCCAACTATATTGATCCCTAAGCTTTTCTCCCTCTGATTACTTCCATGAAACATCTCTTTTGTGACGAAGTTCTAGCTAAATTTCTAAAAACCAAATTGCCTAAATTAACAATCACATCCTAGTATTTGAACAAAAGGTTCTTCCCCATTCTCTCTTCATCTTGTTTTTCTTAAATTGTAAAACTAGTGTAGTTAAAGGCGCTAGATGCTAAAAGACACCAAAGCATCAAAACGCCCAAGGTACTTGCTCGAGTGAAGCAAGATGCTCACAAATATTAAGATTTTCAAAAACATATAATTAAGGAGAAATATGATCACTAAAATAAAAATGAGAAATTACATAAGTTTTATATCACTTTATATTTCAAATATCATCACCAAAACATCAAATTACATTCATTGAAGCACCAAAGTACTACATTTTGCAAATCTAATAATAAAAATAACAAAACAAAGGAAGATTAACGTTAAAAATCTAACAATTTCCCTCAAGAAAGTCACTGATCATCGAATTCGTAGACTATAGAACATTGTTAACAATGACTAACATTACATAATTACAAGAGAAAGAAAAAGAAACAGAGGGAAGAAGAGGAAGAAGAAGCAAACAGAAGGAGAAGAGGGGGGGGGGGGGGGGGGGGCGCGCATGCTGCGGACTGTTGGTTGGGAGGGTAGCGGGTAGTTATCAGAGAGGAGGAAGGGGGAGGGGAAGATGCAGAGAGTAGGCGAAGAGGGGTGTAGCTATCAGGGAGGAGGAGGAGGAAGAGGGGGGCTGTCGGGGTCGGCGGGGGGCTGCGATGGATGGTGTCGGGGAAGGGGGGGTGGGGGAGCTGCGACGAAAGGGTGGAAGAGGAAGGAGGGATGGGGGGGCTGCGATTAACGGAGGGAAGAGAAGGAGGAGGGATCGGGGAAGGGGAGGCTGTGACGAGGCGGGGGGACGAGGGGCTGCGATGAACGGGGGGAAGAGAGAGGTGGAGGGAGGGGGAGGATGGTGTCGGGGAAGGGGGGAGCTGCACCAAAAGGGAGAAGAGGGAGGAGAAGGGAGCGTGCGAAGGCGAAGGAGGAAAAGGAGGAGGAGAAAGAGAGAGAGAGAGAGAGATATATATATATATATATATATATACCGGGACGGGAGAGACTACCGACGTTCGCCGATGGAGAGGAAAACGCCGCCGCTGCCGTCGTTCGCCGAAGAAAAGCCGCAGTCGCTGGGGAGAGAGGTTTCACCGCCCCTGCGTTTAGGGCACGGGCGAACGCGCGCCGGGGTGGGGAAGGAGGAGGGAGGGTGGTTTGGTTAGGGTGATCATCTGGTTCAATCGAACCAGAGAGATCCAAATTGTTTCAAATTGGCTTGACTCAGGCTCGATCCAGATTGTATTGATTCAGGCGGGCGCCTGGGCTCAGGCGTCGCCCGGTGACTTTACTGTTCCAAGCATTTCCAGAGTCGTTAATTATTGTTGCAGCCTATACATTAAAGGAAAAAAATTATTTCTTTGATTTATTATGTGATTAGTGGTCATTAGTAATTCTCCACACATAAACAACTCCTTAATCCTAAAACCTCACAAAAAAATTATACCACCCTATAATGAATCACATAGTATAAAAGACAAACCTGCAGAACTTAAATTAGGATAAGCCCTTCAAAAATAAAAATGCAGCCAAATAGAAATCCTTCAAAGAACCCACAGATGACAACCCATGTGATGCATCATATAACACAAGAAAGAAACAAAAGATAACTCTCCAGTAAGAGTATCACTTTGTTCAAAGATATCATAAAAAAAGGATGTGCTAAATAAGCATATTCTACCTTTAGGTTTAGTGTTACCAAACAGCACAAACAAACAAGAGTATTTTGTGTCTCATTAGGTTTATATGTGCCAAAGAGATACATATGTGCCCATTTTTTTTAAAGCAATATAGTGTTTTATTTTATATGACCTATTTTTTCAATGAATATTTTAATTGGTACATTAAAATATAAACAAACATTGGTTTTACCATGTATATGTTTTTGTCAACAATTGTGTAAAAATATCTACTAGAATATCATTACTCAATTTTAACAAAAATTCTCTAGTGTTTTCATTAAACTTGTCTCTTTCGACTATCAAATCTTTCTAACAAATTCAGTTTAAATATTAGATGACTATCTTATTTCTTATATACTAATTAATCATCTAATTTAGATAATCGATTAATATTTTGATCTTATTAGAATGTTCAAAAGAGAGTATTTATCTACAACTCAATTTTGAAAGAAAATGTTGAAATTAGATTCACATTAGAATAATGCATAACTCTATCCAAAATGAATCCATTGTACAGTGCATATTAGAGTTATATATTTCAAAATAAATATGATGGTTGAGGCTATATTCTTATTTCACTTCATAGTGTATATTAGAGCATATATTGATGTATGGGAAAAAAATATATATGCGTATTTTTTAATTTAATCTATATAGATTTAGTACTTCAGCATAAACACTGAGATGATAGAAAGACAGTCTCTTACTAGTGATACTTAAATGATACTATACTTGTTTTAGGAAGTTTCTCGATTGATTTAAAGAGATATAATATTCTATTTCATATATTATAATATAATTCTAACAATTATTTTAATTTTGAATAAGTTTACAGATAATTCACTATCATTTGTGCATTTTGAGTGGTAGTTGTAATATGAAATTAAATTAAATCCACATAGGCTACAAATATATGTTAGCATAAAATTTATAATATATTATGTGAAATACGAAAATAATCTTTTATATTCAATCAAATAATATTATATTTATTTTTACGATGTGTACCTTTTGATGTCATCTGAATTAAGATCTCTGTGTGATCTACAAATACATTGTCTCTAGATTCAAAACCGCTATCAATTTACAAGGAGAACTATATTCTCATTTTCGTTTCTTCCTATCCTTCATAGAGAACCAGACTCTCTTCTTATCTTTTCTTATCATTTCATAAGACTGATGGTTCATGGAGATTTAAAAAGAAACTATAATATCTTAAGTAGTCCTTTATGAGATGTGTAATATTAATATTTTAATTCGTAGATGTTTTATCTATGTCCTCTATGAGATACGTAATATCGATCTTTTAACCCTTATAGGTCATATCTATTTATAAGTGAGAGAAGAAGGTATAGGATAAATTATTATGAGAATTTCTCCTATCAAGATATTCATAAAAAATTATACTTTAAATAAACTTATTTTCTATTGATCAATATCTGTTATCATAATCCAATTAGCTCTATTATATATTTTATCCAAATATAAAAGATCACATAATCTAACAATATATAGCATTTTTATGCATTATTTACTCTTGTACCTAAATAATGTACTCACTTTTAGCTATTACACTCATTTTGAACCATTTATGCTTATTTTAAAAGTGAATGATATACCCAATTTACTTAACTTAGATTAGGAATTTCATCATCCGAAAAATTTTAAAGATGTCAACTAATCAAATTGATATATAGATAATTAATAATGAAGTCATATCAAATGTCATCTTAAGTTGATTATCGATGACAAGATCTTACGAGCAATTACTGTGTTCACCAATTATTGTTTTTGAAAAAAGAACTGGGTGATAATGGTGTATATTTTGATTTAGTTATCTTAGATCGAGGGGTTAGACATTAACGATATTTTAATATTGGCATGCGAACTAACTATTGTAGCATAGATACATATTAATGAACAGTGTAAGCTTAAGCTTCTTTTGCAAATATTACGAGAACATCTCATATTCCTTCTCACATAATAAATAAAAGTCCTTTTATTTAAAAAAAAAGGGGCCTAGTCAGCAATGCGTGCTCCACTTTCGTGCTACTGTTATCAACCACAAAAATCAAAACTACCCAATGTCCCCTATTTGCAAAACCTACGTTATCTCTTCCCGTTGGCTATTGGCCCTCGTTTCGGGACCCGCACCGGAGCCCACTCCGTTTTCTCGGGGCAACTAACGAGGGTAACGCCCAGAGAACATGCAAACGTATTTCTCGAACGAGTTGATCTACTGATCGTCTCGGCGTCGGCTGCCAACCAATGAGGAGCACGCGACGTCGGCGCTTTCGATCTCTCATCCTACCACGTGGCCCCATTCCAACCTCCTCTCTCTAACTTCTCTCTTTCCCCACACACACACTCTTGTCTCTCTCTCTCTCTCTCCCGCTTCTCTCCTTCTTGCTCGACTTTTCACTCCTGCAACTCCGTCGCCGCACTCGCGAATCTACCAAAATCCCTAAAAGAAATAATCATCAACCGATCTATCCCCAAAACCATTGCGATGGCAGTTTCTCTCTCGGCTGCTCCCCCGGTACTGCAGGACCTCCTCTTCCTCCGTCCATCTGCCGGCCGCCTTTCCCCTCTTCCGCTTCTCAGGTACTACCCACTTCACAGCCGCCGCCGCTTCCGGCGGCTCCCTTCTCGGGTCGTTCTTCGGTCAGCGTACGATGAGGAAGTCGCGGTAACCGAGGTCTCCCCAGAGTTGGACCGATACGTGGGGAACGGTAATGGCGGCGCCAGATTTGGGTACAAGGAGGTGGTTAACGGGAGCACGAACGGGAGCGTTGAGCTTTTTTTGAATGGGAACGGGTCGACCAACGGGGGTTTGATGAAGTACAGTGGTGAGAATGCAACGGTCGCGGAGGATGTGGATAAGGTTTCTGAAGAGGCGAAGAGGAAAAAGAGGGTTGAAGACATAGGAAAAGAGGATGCTTGGTTCAACAAGGATGGGGAACAGCCCCAGGTACGCCACTCTTTCCCTGCTATAGCTCCAGTTTTGCTTTCTGTTTCTTTAGTTATCTTATGACTGAGAAATTCAGATCAAAGTATTTAGGGAAACATCAGCATAGCTCCTGTATGCTTTAAAGCATCACTTGGTTCTAGTGTACATCGTTTATGCTCACATACAAAAGATCTTTTTTTCTGTTTTGTGGTGAGCTAGTTGAATCCGTAGTCAATCTGAAATTTGCTTTCAGTCTGAGATTTCAAATTTCAAATCTGCTTAACATGATGCATAAACAGGGAATGTTACATAAATAAATGAGAAAATCTAAATGATCTGAGTTTGGTGCCGAACATTGTGAACATGAGAAATGCACCATGTTACTAGGTTTTCTAAATTTAGTTTCATTGTTCCACTTATTGAATTAGAGTGGTAGATATAACTGATTTGCCTCGTGATGATATATTATCTGCACAATGTTGGCATCTATTTGAATTTGAATACAATGTCCCTGATTCTAGATATTGATAGTCAATCTCTTGTTATCCCTCATGCTGCATGGCAGATGCCAACTGTTTATGAATGATTTGATTTGGGTTCACAACAGTTGCCTAAATTTTTGATCTTCTCATACGTTGTTCACTTGCAGGTTCTATTGTTAAGAAAACCTTTTGACGTTCTCTGAAAGAAATACCCAACTTTCTCATTTGATAATTCAATTGACTGATGTGGATGAACTTTTGGTACAACAATAATAATGTTGTGTGAAGTTACTAGCTTTGCAACATTTTCTTATATTCTCCATGCTTCAAATTTTCTAAAACAGTGAATGACACAACAGATCATGTGGCATTTTCTGCTTGACATTTCTTTTCTCTATTTAATATCATGATCATACTTATACATGACTTAGTGCCTTCTAAGCTTCAGAAGAAAGTTGGTACAAGTGGATTTATGACAATATATACTCAAGGAATTATCAACAGATCATATGAGGTTTTCTGCTTGACATTTCAATTCTCTATTTGAGATCATGATCAAGCTTATATACGACTAGGTGCCTTCTAAGCTTCAGAAGAAAGTTGGTACAAGTGGATTTATAAATTAGTTGTAACAATATATATTCAAGGTATAATTTCATCTCAATGAATTGACAGAAACTTTCTTCAATCTTACAATCAAATCATGCACCCTCGTCCTCGAATCACTTCTCTTTTTCTCTTGTTACATCCGGAACTTTATGGATGTTGTCCTCTATGCAAAATTTACAGAAATTGACAGCTTGACTACATTGAGCATAATATATTATGAATCTTTTATCTTTATAAACTCTTTCTGCTTTTATAATGATTTTCTCCCTCTTGCAGGTCTCTGTTGCTCCTGGAGGGCGTTGGAATAGATTTAGAACTTATTCTACAATTCAGAGGACCTTGGAAATATGGGGGTTTGTTTTTGCATTTCTCTTTAAGACTTGGCTTAACGACCAGAAGTTTTCTTACAGAGGTAGTTCCTTGAATCTAAGGTCAGAATAAGTTTTTAATTAGACCAAGATCTCACAGTAGATCAATTCTTTTGATATTGAAGATTAAGACTTACCTCTTTTTGGACAACAGTTAGTTTCTACTTTTTAATGATTCATGATTTTTTCGGCAGGAATCAGATAAAAACATCTTAGTATTAAAATCCAGTAGATTGAAGAATAAAGATATGCATGACAGGTACAAGTATAAACAAAATGGAGCTGGAAATTTATGGATCTGTATAATACATCAATGTGTATCAATTAAATTTTTTGTGATGTTTCTGTAAATTTTATGTCATTGTTAATTATTTAAGTTTATATATTACTTTTTTGTAGGAACATTCATGTTAGACTGAAGTATTTAGAATTGAGTGTGTCAAGAGATATCTGGTTGTTTAATCATGCTAAATTTTTTGTGTGCTAAAATATATATC
Organism: Musa balbisiana; assembly: GCA_004837865.1. Classification (NCBI taxonomy): domain Eukaryota; kingdom Viridiplantae; phylum Streptophyta; class Magnoliopsida; order Zingiberales; family Musaceae; genus Musa; species Musa balbisiana. Next base: position 40,011,852 of record CM017193.1, read on the forward strand.
TTGACAATGCACAGGAGGAATGACAGAGGAGAAAAAGGTTTTGAGGCGAAAAGCCCTTGCTAAGTGGTTGAAGGAAAGTATCCTAAGACTAGGTCCCACATTTATCAAAACAGGACAACAGTTCTCTACAAGGGTAGATATTCTTCCACAGGAATATGTGGATCAATTGTCTGAACTTCAGGTCGGGAGTCTAATTGCCCACTCGGAGTAATATGCTTTCATACATTTGCTTTTGGTCAAATTTACGGTCTGAAACTTGCTTTGTACTTTGAGCTCTTCAATTGTGAATAAACATGAAATTATAGCTTACAGATTCGTTATGATTCTTCAAACTTTATATGATGAAAACAATGGATAATGAAGTGCTTGCATTTTCTTGATGCTTGCTACTGTTAGCAAGCAAGTCTCTGTCTAGGTCCCACATCTCTTTCAACACATCGTAGAAGACAGATATAGTTAAGGAATACAGATTGTAATTTATAAGTGATCATTGCAAGCTTCTGTTGTGGATATTGCAAAGTTCTTTTGTAATTTTTTAATGTATCGAAGGACAGGTTAATCATCCAATTCATAAACAAAGTTGTGGTAGGTGATCTGTAGTTGCTTAGGCACTTTATTGAATGAGACTTGATAGCATAAAGAAATTTTACAAATCTTTAAGAACAATAAGCATAGATAAAATGCTTTCATTGGGTTTTGCATAATACTATTCATTTTTTGTTTCTTAACATATAAAATTGAAATACTTCTCATATTGATCTATTGCTTGCTCCCTCATCTGCTTGAATGGGGGTAGTGTTGGCTCCACTTGGTATTGGTCCCTTTCACTACTCAGGGGATTGATAGAGTATAAAAAAATAAACATTATAAATATAGAATTTTTGTAAGATATACATAATTATATATTATAAGACATAATTATATAAGATTACATATAGAACTAATTAATTACGTATATAGAATTTGATTTGTAACTTAATATAATGTGTATAGAGTTACATATAGAATTAAATCCAAAAGATGTTGCCTGAACAAAATTCCCCTGGTTAAAGCTAACACATGCAAACACCCTTGGGAGATGTACTGGGTTGTCAAAAAAATATATTTGTGATGCAATGCAATATCAACTAAATTTCATGATATAGATTGCAATCCTCGATAAGTGAAGGGAAAATATGAACTCTCAAATGCTATACCATGGATAGGGATCATTTGCTCCTGACCTCCTCAAACCTTGTCTACGTTCCCTCAACTATCCTCTTATAGTCAATAGCCACATTACTCAACTGCCCAAGTTTCTTAAGAAAAGATCCAAGAGTGCATCATTTGTTATAAATTTATATCTTCTATCTTGATCCAGTGAGATCTGTCTGATCCTGGTCTATTTTTCACCAATCCTATCCAATTTTGGCAATTATCTTTGGTGATTTAATAATCAATAATAGAAATTTGAATGTCTCAGTTCAGTAGTGGCTGATCATGACTCGAATGGGCTAATCTGGATCAGGTTGGTTGATTTAGATAACTATGCTATGTTTATTTGTAAAACTCTTCATAGAGGGTTATGACATGTTTCCATATCATGATATATCTAGATTCTCATTATGTAACAATAGTTTATATATGCCATCATTTCCATCTCATGGAAGAAGCAACAAGATATCTAGGTGTCCATTGTTTTCTTTGTTTGACCTTTCATAAACTGTTATGACATCTTTCAGAGCCATAATATACACGGTTATCTTATGCTACTATCAGTTCCATGAATATGTTTACACCAGCACATCTTTGTCTTGAGTTCAAATTTTATGGAATTACAAGAAATCTCAACGCAGCTAAACCCTATCCATGTGCTAAACAGGATCAAGTACCACCATTTCCATCAGAAACAGCAGTCTCAATTGTTGAAGAAGAACTTGGAGCTCCTTTGGATGGTATTTTTGATCGTTTTGATTATGAGCCAATAGCTGCTGCAAGTCTTGGTAATCAATTTCCATCTAATAAGGCAAGGAATATGCACATGTATAAAAAGGTTGTAAGAAAATATTTGGTAAACTGCATTTTTGTCTTGGCAGGTCAGGTGCATCGTGCAAGGTTGAAGGGCCAAGAAGTTGTGATTAAAGTGCAAAGACCTGACCTCAAGGAGCTCTTTGATATTGATCTGAAAAATCTAAGGGTTAGTTTTTTTTTAAAATGGTTTAAACATCAAAGTACTTTCTTCTACTTGATATGCAATTCTTTACATACTATTTGATCATTTGTTCGGATTCCTGCTTTAAAGTCTTACACAGGTAGGGTTCTGATATCTATTGACGGCTTGAAATAGGATAAGATTCAGTAAACCTGGTTGTATTACATGTGCTACATGTTTGAGTTGATATTCCTTTTAATATGTCAAGTATGATAAGCCTCATATGGCCAAGTCATGCTGCCTACTTTAGAGAGGTGTAGTTAGGTATGGGAAATGACATTTAAATAATCGGATGCATAGCTGTTATATCCAGGTTATAAGAATAGCTTGATGCAGCAGTGTTGCTCTTTTTGGATTTTTGTAACTATTCTGCTTATATGGTAAATGCTAGCATGTTTCAGCTTCTAGGAAAGTATGAGCTAGGATAATCTTGTTAAAATTACCAGTCAGCCTTTAGAATCATGTGTTGGTAATACTCATTCTCTAGAAAAATTCCATTCAGACTTTGACCTCATGGTTGGCACCCTTCTTTCTCTTGATTTGGTTTTAGTTAAATTTTGGTGAATAATTTTGGGCATATTTGGCATACATAATTATTGATAGATGAAGTCCTTCACACACTTCTCTCTCGGAAGCAAGGGTTTGGACATTGGTGCCAGTGTTGTGTTCTTATTAGATTGGCATGTATTCATCAATATGATATGGTATCCCTTGGTAGATTAAAAAGCAAACAAAAGAAAATGTTTGATTTGTCAGGATGGTTGTTGCACCAGTATACTGTTATGGTACTGTCGGTATGGCTACACTGTAGTATTTGAAAACCATTCCTGAATGAAAGAAAATTATGGCTTGTTTTTGAGCATTTTGTTTCATAGTCAGTTGCAACCTATAGTTTAACAGAAAATCTTATGGTGGTTTTTGTATTCAAAACATTATTACTAGTGAAATATTTTGTATAAGCCTTTGCATTATTAAGTTTAGACTCTGATAGTTATGATAATAAGGTTTTGAGCTGAGTTGTGTTTATTTACTCATTTTAAGTAAATAAACTAGGATGATAATTTTACTCCAAGCTTCTTTTACCTATAGAGTTCCTATTCCAATTCACAAGGAAAACACAAACCATGAAGAAAAGTTTGTATTTCATAGAAAGAGTAACATGTTTTGGTATCATCCTTTATTCTCAATATGGGAGTTTTGTTGACTTTGGTCCTGTTTCCTCAGCAGACCAGAACATGCTGTCAGTTTGGTAGATTGTCATGATAAGATTCTTTCTCAAAATTGTGCTGAACTTGATTGCATACATAAAACATGGATGGGCAGACAGAAAGTCTAATGTGTTTCCAGTTGCTAGTGATACTCTAGTTCACCAGGGTATGAAAGGCTTTTAGAGCCATATTGATGGCCCATAATATATGTAGAACATGGTAGATAAGATATTGCAATATGTATATGCATAAAGAAGGAAAGAAAAAGGAAGCAAACAGTGATTGTTGTTAGAGAGATATCTCTCATTGTTATTTACTAATTAGAAAGTTTTCAATTTGCTCTGTTGTGTAATCTCAACTTGAGGATATCTTGAGCATCACAACTGGTGGGTTTTGTCACACATTCTCTTGTCTTTGATGATGTGCTTCTCTGTATATATCTTCAAGTCTGTTGTCAAAAATTGTCAATTAACCAATAAGCGGAGTGCCTGTCTCCATTGACATCAAGAATATTGTATTTGAGATACTTCTTTTTACTTCTCAGTTCTGATTTGCTAAAGACTGTGATAATGAATGAGTGTCTGATTTGCGACATGTGCTGGTTGTCACAGGGTCAGCTTCACCTCTCATATGGCTGACGAATGTGGTAAAGCATATGACAATCAATTGCCTAATTTATAGTTAAAATGATCTGATCTTTGTCTTGGCCTGTATACAACTTTTTTTTCTTCGAGGAAATTAGAGGGTTCTTGGTATATTTAATTGTCAGTTCAAGTATGACACAGTTCTTTCATATAACATTTTGTGTGTCATTTCAGGTTATAGCTGAATACCTTCAGAAGGTGGACCCCAAGTCAGATGGTGCGAAGAGAGATTGGGTTGCGATCTATGATGAGTGTGCCGGTGTCCTTTATCAGGTTATTTTCCTGTTGGGTTTGTTATGTTGGATTGCTTCTTCTGAAATATGCCAATATGCCAATGTGTTTTGTGCAATCCTAGAGCAGAATTGTTCCAATCAAATTGAAACGAATTCAGTTCATTCACTTTAAATGAGAAGTATGACATTTCATAGAGATCTAGGACCACATTGAATCACTAGCGTATAACTGATAAGCCTATGTTTATTTGTGCCTACGAGATTTAAATATGGTTCCCTTGGTAAACTCTTATGTAATGGATTTTTCTCGAGTCGCTTCCATGCTAGTTTGAAGTGCAACCAAAAAGTTCTATTCTTACTAATCTTCCCATTAGTCTTTCAGGTATAGTTAGAAGCCCTATGCTGTTGAAAGCAAAGATTTTAATTTTGAATGATACCGCCCATACCGGGTGGTACATATTGGTCCGCCAACAAACAGGTACGTGGACCGCTTGCTATTGGGCAGTACCGTTGATCTAGCCCTGTATCGGACGATACGGGGCTATATCGGGCGATATCAGCCTGGCTGTGGCGAGAGAAGAAGAAGCGTCGTGGGAGAAGAGGGAAAAGACGCTCAAAGAAGAGGGAGAATCAAGAGAACCACAACGCCTCCCGATCCGGCGTCGCCCTCTCTCGACGATCCCGATCCAGGAGGTAACGAAGAGGCAGTGGCTTGACTTCTTCGCCGAAGGCCGAAGATGCCTGCGGCCTTCCCCGCGTTCTTCGGAGACATCTGCGACCTTCAACGTCTTCGTCGAATGCCGCAGATGAGGAGAATACCGCATCTTCTCCTCATCCGACGCGACGAGGAGAAGAAAAGGAGGCGACGTCGCCGAGGCAGCGTATGCCTCCTTTTTCTTATTTTATATATATATATATATATATATCGAGCGTTACAACTTAGCATACCGCTCGGTATGCTTGTACCGTACTATATCAAGCAAAGCTCGAAACGTCAGTACGGTACGAAATTAAGAATCTTGATTGAAAGTTAACTTTGTTCAAGATTTAACACCAACTTTGATGATATTTAGATAATACTTGTTTTAATATTTTACAAAATTTTCTATGCAACCTTCTAATTACCGAGTTGTGTTTTATTATATATGTATATCAGTGGAAGAGGTTGGATGCTGACGATGATGCTATATTGGTGGAAGAGGTTGGTTAGCTCAGATCTTTGGGTTGATCAATAAATAATTTTAAAAAGTAAAAGTGAAACAACTCAATTTTAGGACTGGAAATCAGAACAACAGGAAAAATGGGAGTAAATTCTTCTGTCGTCCCTGCTGCTAGTCCTATTCTTCTTCTCTTCAGCCTTTGCTGCGTGCTCCTCGTTTTGTACTCCATTCTATGGTTATTGGATTAGTGGGCGAGTCAAATAGGATATACATTCTCTTCTTGGTCATGCTTCATCTTTTTCTCTTTTCTCGTCTTTGTCCAACCTGCTTCCCTGTGTTAATTTGTTGCTGACAATCATCAATTTCATCGTTGATATAGGGAAGTCGGTTGGTGGTATTTCAAAGGGTTAACTAGAGAGTGTATTTGATTCTCATGGGAACTGGCTTTGACTTTAGTGTTGGAAGACCTGTCTGACACCAGCTCTATTCCACAGACAGGCCAGTTAGAAAATAATTGATAGTCAATCCAAGTTGATCCAATCTAATATTGGCTGATCCAGCCCAAGTGCAACCAGTTTTTGACCCTGTGCCTTATAGAACCAAAAAAGAAGACATTATGAAAAAAAAGAAACCAGCGGCTTAGTGTCAGCATTAGCTGGTCTTCAGCAGATTGATGCAAATAATGACATGTGCCATTTCTAGATGCATTCCTCTATATACTGGTGCCATACTGCTTATATAGTGCTATGATCTCTCAATGTATTCGTTATTCAGTTTGCCAAATGCTTTATCTTTTGAGTGACCTGTGTGTAAATATATTTGATAGTCCTGTATCTTCTCTCAGGAAATAGATTACATGAAGGAAGCAGCTAATGCAGAAAAGTTTGCTGAAAACTTCACAAATATGGAATATGTTAAGGTGCCTAAAATATACTGGGAGTACACCACACCACAGGTTCAGTATCTTGTACTAACTGATTTCCCTGAGTTGTTGAAGTTTAAATCTTTTTATTTTGTCAGTTAAACAACATATTATTTGATTGCAGGTACTCACAATGGAATATGTCCCAGGAGTAAAGATAAACAGGATAAAGCAATTAGATCAGTTGGGTGTTGATCGAAAAAGGTACTACAATCTGCTATTTTATCTATATCTGGAGTATAGAGCATCTACCTATTTTTTATCTTAGTTTCCAGATGTTTTTCTGATTGGCTTCACATTTGTATCCTTTCTTTGCAGGTTGGGTCGTTATGCTGTTGAGTCTTATCTTGAACAGATTTTGTCCCATGGATTTTTCCATGCCGACCCGGTAGGCTTTGTTGAGTTTATAGTTGTAACATAACCATTATCTTGTATCTCAAATGGCTTTTAAGTTAAGAAATGAAGGAGCTGGGTTAATTCGGCAAAAATAATATTTGCATGGTGGTTTCCTAAAATTAAATTAGGACTGCTAGTAAACTTTTCATATAGTTAAACAGAAACAATATCACAGATTATGAAATCTCTGATTCTTCAGGGGATGATCCAGAATACCAGATCATCAGAAAATTGGGGAAAAAAAAAGCAAATCAAGGTTAAATCAGTCTATCCAGCAGTCTGACCACTTATTGGTCAGTCAGACTGATATTCACTGGTTTTGACTAATCTTGATATTGCCAGCTTTTTGTGGCAATCAAATCTGATTCTGGTGATATCTGACAGGTTCTTATTTAACCTGATTATCTTTTCTGGTCGTTTAGAAAACTAGATCTTGCAATACAGGATCCAGATCCTGTATCCTATGGCTGATGGTGAACCCAGTCCTGATCCGATGAATCTTAATAATTATTGAGACTCATGAACTGGTAGCCTTCCTTTACTATTTTATCCACGAGTCGTGGAGCTAATGGCTAGTCAACAGAAAAGAGAGCTGCCAAAGACACTCTTTTCGTGTGACTAGTTTCTAATGTTTTATTAAGATTGAATTTTAGTGCATTCCATCTGTTGAGGCTGTCATTGCCCCTCTTTAAAAATTAAAATATATCATATATGGTAAATCATGGACTAGAACTGGAGCTCCAATCTAGAAATCTGACATGGTCTGACTAAAATCCAACATTTGCATCATGGCTTACCACCATTTTGTAAAAGTTCTAAATTTACGTAACAGTAATTTTACTCGATGGAAAGCCTAAATCAGGTTGCGAGAGGATTGATATTGACCCATAGCTGTTCTGATCATTTGTGAGCTAATTGGATTGGCTCACTAAACGTATTAGGGGAATACAACTATCCACGTGTTGTTTGACTTGGGTCAAATTTTACATTTCCAGCTTATTTTTTGGAGATCACTGTCTGACATTGGTATTGCTAAAGGTGAAACATCAATAAGAAATATATAGCTGTAATTCTCTCAGCTATTGCAACAAACAAATTGGAAGTCCAGTGATTTTTGTTATAAACCTATTTATTATCTATAATAATTGTGATTAATATAAGTATTTTCTCATGACAGCATCCTGGGAATATTGCTGTTGATGATGTGAATGGTGGGAGGCTCATCTTTTATGACTTTGGCATGATGGGAAGGTTGTGTCTTGAACTCTTGCTGATTTATGCTGTTCATGGAAATCAACCATTTTTAAGATTTAAAATTCTCATATACCTTTTGCATTGAGTAATGAGTATTCATTGGGAAAAACATTGCAGCATTAGCTCTAATATTAGGGAAGGGCTACTTGAAGCATTTTATGGAATTTATGACAAGGATCCAGACCGGGTTAGTTTCTTTTGAAATTCTATGTCAGTAGCAAGAATTCATTTGACTGTTGATTTATTTATGAATCTTTTATTATAAAAATAAAACTAAATTTGTTCGTGTGTGTTTAATAACGATATTATATTTTGACTCAATTGTGAAGTTCATCTGCCTGAAAGATACATTTGAAGTCCTTCACTTGAGTCTGTACTTTGTAGCCTTTTCCTCTGTATGCAGGTTTCCATAGCATAGAATGCTGGAATTCCTCTAATGGGGCTGAGAAATGAAAATTTCATAACTTCATTTCTTGACCTTGGAGATTGTTTAGATTATTGCTTTTTTATGCCATTTTCAAGTTTAATGATGAACGGAGAGTAGTCATTCTGATTGAACTTGAAAAACAAAAATTTCTAGGATGCAACAACAGTGACTTGTTTATAAGTTCACTTTTCACCGCGAAATGGTAAAACTAGATCCAGAATTCCCATGCCAATATGTTCACATGATATTTTGTGGTCAGATATAGAAGTACTGGGACATTGAGGTAATACAAATAGATCTTAAGGAACAAATGAAATTCCCTCAAGTCAACTTATTAGAAAGCAAAAATTTTAGAAGGTGTAGATAATTTTTTGGAATTAGCATAGTATGTCAAAACATTGCAGCTGAGCAACTTGTTTTGATTAACTGGAACATCTACCTGCTAAGAATATAAAATACTTGTAAAAAAAAACCAGAAGAATAGGTGTAAATAAAAATAAACCTGCAGCTCATGCTATATGGATGCTCTTCTTTGGTTAACTATTGACAATTACCTGTTTGATATATTCAAGAGTGATCTTTGTACTACAGTGATTGTGTGTTTATTATTTTTGTCAGTGGAAGAAACCTCTTTGGTTTTATTCCCTCTCCTATTGCATATGATTTACAATTTATTTCCTTTTGGACCAGTATTACCCTTATATGAAGCCCTGTACATACCTCTGTTTTGTGATTCATTGACAAACTCAAGATGCATAATATTTCTAAAAACACATGCTATTATGTTGTATTTGGTGTCACATCCTAAGATAAGAGCTGTTTAATTTATCACTTAGTACTATTGCATGTTCTAAAGTCTGTTTTGATGATTTCAAGCAAGGTTGCATGAATTTATCAACTTTGTGATGTGCACCTAGTTCTTTTGTGATTTTCTCTAGTCTATTAATCATTATATTAAAATTTATCATTATGGTGCTTTGATGCAAATGTCGTTAATTTGTTTGTAAATTCTCCTTGAATTTTCATCACTAGAATCTGCAAATGCCACTTGGTTGCATGTGTTCCCCAGCTAGAAGAAGGTTTTTTTTCCGGCTAGAAGAAGAAACCTAACAGATTCAGAGACCATTTTTTAATGATTAGAGCCATGGCCGATTTTTTCAGTATGTTCCAAGATTGTTGTTTCTCTTTCTTTGTTTGTAATGTATTGTAACATACTATTTGTAAGTGAAGTTAAAGCCATGACCAAAAAATGAAGAGAGGGAAGAATGAGTTGGTGATCTTCCTTGTTCTTTAAGATGGAATAAGTAGGCTATTCAAAAAATAAATGATAATGAGGTGGATTTCATTGTAATATTGCAAATTATTTCTTTGATATCTTAATTTGCTTTATTTGTATGGACTGTTTATATCCTCTATGTCTCTATGGACATCCATAGCTAAATCGAACTTTTAATGTCGATTATAAATATGCATTGCTTGCAGGTGCTTCAAGCAATGATTCAAATGGGTGTTCTTGTTCCCACTGGTGATATGACAGCTGTCAGAAGAACAGCTCAGTTCTTTCTTAATAGGTGATGTACAGGAATTATAATATAAATTAACTTGTATTAAAAAGTGTCTCTCGTCTTTATCCTAGTGTTATTCTTTTTTACTTTCAGTTTTGAAGAGCGCCTTGCAGCACAGAGGAAAGAGAGGGAGATGGCGAGTGCTGAACTTGGCTTCAAAAAGCAATTGACCAAAGAAGAAAGATTAGAGAAGAAGAAGCAGCGGCTAGCAGCAATAGGTGAGGCATATGGTCTTTCAGTTTGTAGAGCATGTAATTTGAGCCTTTAGGACCCTGTGTTGTCAATCTGTTTCCTGTGAAATTATGATTGAGTTCTTAGGTATTAGTATAGTGCCAAATTTCTAAGCTTAAGTATGCTCTAATATTCAGGGGAGGATCTTTTGGCCATTGCTGCTGATCAACCATTCCGTTTTCCAGCTACTTTCACGTTTGTTGTTAGAGCATTCTCAGGTGTAGTAATCAAGAAACAAATTTTTATCTAATTTTACTGCCTCGGTGGTAGAGTTTCATTAAAATTCTCTCTCATCCGTGCAGTACTAGATGGAATAGGAAAGGGACTTGACCCGAGATTTGACATTACTGAGATTGCCAAACCGTAAGTGTGGTTTATGATTTCTTTTTCTTAGTTGGCTTCTGCTTGATTATAAGTTTTAATTTGCTGATTTTTGAATCATCTGGATTTGATTTCATTTGCATATCCATTACCAGATATGCCTTGGAATTGCTTAGATTCCGCGAAGCTGGTCTTGAGGTCATTGTTAAGGTAGGCTTCTTATTGTCTTCTTCTGTGCTGCACAGTTAAAACTTTCTAAACTCTCTTATGCATTTACAGTGGAACTAATAAGTTGTTCTATTACACAGGACATTAAGAAAAGATGGGAGAGACAGTCAAGTGCATTCTATAACTTGTTTAGACAGGCTGACAGAGTTGAAAAGTTGGCACAGACGATTCAGAGATTGGTATTCACCATCATGTTCTTTGACCTTTCTTACTCTCATGTCGATTTAGGCAGTACTCTTACTCTTTAGAGCCCTTTTAATTTGTTGCAGGAACTGGGTGATCTCAAGCTTCGAGTGCGAACTTTGGAATCTGAAAGAGCATTTCAAAGAGTTGCTGCTGTCCAAAAAACAATTGGAAATGTGAGCTTTCAGCTGGATTCTATATTTTTAAACTGCATATTGGAGATAGAAAATGATTTGATGTTTGCATTAATATCACAAAAATGAGATCAAGAAGTTGAGTTGGTTTGACTACGTGATGCCATTTTGGACTCCTGAGTAGATTACGTTTTTAGGTATTAGGATAATGCTATATAAAAGCTTCTTAGGATCCACTCAGTTGTGAAGTATATGAAAATGAGCATTGTTGACAGGTTGCCCAGTTATACTGATTATGTGACCTGGAAGATAATAGTCCATCCAAGTTATATTGAACACTTCCAAGGTGCATTGGTGCTGTTACATTATAAAAATAGTGCCTAAGAGATGATAAAAGAATACTGAACATACTTCCATGAAAAATAGTCCAGGCAATCATTTGGCTTTAAGAATGATTGAGACTGGAAAGGAGTGGGAGCCAATGTTGCTTGTAAAGTTCAAGTCTCTATTTGGACAATTAATATGTGGAACATGTTCTTTAGATGGACTGCACCAACCCTGGAAACTTTCAGCGTGGTACTATGTCATAACACTTTACAGTTTCTACGAGAGATCCAGTCTACCTAAATAGCAGCATCATTGATACATTCTTTTTCATGCCTTCAAGGAGCGCTCTTGTGATTCCTGGTCTAGGTAAATCTGATTTTTACAATGAGATTTACATATGATACATCGTTGGTGTGATATAAATCTAAAACCATTGTATGGTTGTCATTGTTGATCAACAATGAAAGTCCATTAGAAAAAAAAAAAAACTATTATAGATTCACACAAAGGGCAAAATTTGCACTTATATGCATGTCATTTGGATACTTGTAAATAGAGTTATATACAGTTGGCATTGTTTTTGTTTACTAGGATCCGTTTATGGTGAAGAATGGACCAGGGGTTAGAGACCAAATAGGATTACTCGAGTGAACATACAATATCAGAAAATAAGATTAGACACAAAGTTTTTTTTTTTTTTTTGTCTAGAGGACTTGTTCTACTCTTTAAATTGTGGTTTGCTGTTTTCAAAAATTTAAAGTTGATTGGTGTCTATATATATGCAGCTATGCTCTGTGCAATCTGATGTTCTTATATCTTTTTGTATGCAAAATGACAGGCTGTTGCTTTAGGAAGTTTGGTAAACCTTGCAACAATTTTATATTTCAATTCTGTTCGAGTAAGCAATCCCCGACATAATTGTTTTTGGAGGTATGCTTTTGCTCTCATTTTCTTATTTTTGTAATATATATATATATATTTTTGTGGACAGGTGCCTGCTATGGCTGCATATCTGCTATGTGCATTTTTTGGAGCACAAGTCCTCTTCGGCTTTCTCAAAGTGAAAAAATTAGACCAGCAAGAGAGATTGATAACCGGCACTGCTTAACATGCGAGTTTTACTGAGTACAGGTTCAGCTTGCAATATTCTAAAATCTTTTCATTTTTCTGCATCCTAATTTAGCTTCTTTGTTCATTGTGTGTCATAGCGAGTGTCCCACAGTAAAGCAGAAATATGTATATGCTGCATAGTACTTGTAAATATAACAACATTATAACATTCATTTCCTATAGAGCCAATACACAACTTTGTATCTAATTTTCGTTCAGCTTCTGGCTTTGTTTCTTCGTTTCGAAAGGTGTGGTTTCTTGGCACTTCGTGATCTGTCTAAAATGAAGTAATGTTCCTTTGTTTAGAGCAGCGAAATATTCTATAGTTTAATTATGGGTAATTATATATTACTTTCTATAGTTAATTATGATTATTATCTCGATTCTTATATTTTAAAATTTAAAAATGGTATCAGAATCTTTATATTTATGAAGGTAAAATATTTAATCTTAATTTTTTTACATTGTTAACTTCATCAACAAAAAAAAACTCACGTGCAAAAAAGAGTATGAATGAAAAGAATAAAAATATAATTTATTATTTTTTAAATTATTAAATTTATATCATTTTCTCATCTTAATTGATTTTCTCTTTTTTTCCTCTTTCCAATATACTCACACTTGTTGTACCTGCTTGATCGTCATTATCGCACCCTATATGCTCGTCATCGTACTCGCTCGCTTGTCGCACTTTGCTCGCCTGTCGCACTCGCTCGTTCGTTGCACTTTGCTTGCCCGTTGCACCTACTCATTCTTTGCTTGTCCATCGCACCCCGCTCGTCCGGCATCACTTGTCCGTTGCACCTTGTTTGCTTGTGACTCGACTATAGCACATTCTTGCCTATCGCTCACCCATCGCACCCCCACTCACCCATCGTCTCTTTTCCAACCTGCTCATTGTCACCCTATCATCCATGCCTCGACCTACGATGGCCAACAACTTGTTGTTGTTAGAGAAGCTTATTAGCTATGCGTTTAGTGGTGCTTCCGTTGTTCATCAAGGTCAACAACTTCTTCGATCTCGTTAAGTACAACACAGACAAAAATCAAAGTGTTGTTATTGAAAGTTAAATAAAGCTTGGATCTCATCAACTTGCTCTTATTTTTTTTGCAAGATAATGGCCAGATCTTCACAATCTCTAAATTGCACTTGTTACATTTTTATCTAAATCTTTCTTAGCATTTGCATATAGATAGAATTTTGATTATGTATAAGATACAAGATTGCTATACTTTAAGGTAACAATTTATTTTTCTTGGTACCGTACTGATCATTAAAAACTTATGCTAGGCTTTGAAGACTTGTGATCTTGAAGACATGCATTTCAACATGTACTTGGTGGAACAGTTAGGTGGGGATGGCACAGATGGTCAACAATGGTTTAGAAATGGTTTCTAGCTTTCATATGTGGCTAAGAGATGAGAAGCTTATTTACCAAAAAGACAAAGATGGGTTATGCTAGAAGTTAGATGTGATTGAGCAAAACTTGACAGGCAGCCGGTGGTGGTGGTGGTGGTGGTGGTGGTGGTGGAATGGGGATTGTGACGGGTTGCAATGGGAGCGGGCCATGGCTGCTGCACTATTGGCTAGTCGTAGAATTTTTATTGAAGCATGATTTCAATATGATAGTTAGTTCCTTGTGGCTTGATGTATATGAAATTGGCAATAAATATATCACATTATGGGACCATTTATTTTATAGTTGGCAGCTATCCAAGCATAGATAAAAGAGCTTAGTTTATAGTTTATCTGTGTATTCTTCTTGTGTGACTGTATGTCATGGATATAACATATAACAAATTACTAATATAATTAGAATCTATAAAATAATTTGATGTCATTTCATGGATAAAGTCAACTGAGTGAACATACGAAGAGAAGTAAAAGCAAACAGAGGAACCAATGATAATGGAAACTCAATCATCTCTAAATATGAACCCAGACGATCTCAGTACCTGCTTGTAAGACTACTCCAAGATCGTTGGCTTATGCACAACGGAAAACTCTCCAATCCTCTGTTATCAGTTAGCTGCACATTTGTTGTTCTCCACTCCACTCTCGGCAAACTCCAAAAGCTTCAGAATCGACCCACCAGCCTCCTTCGGCACTGCAGCCAACGCGTCCAACCCAGGCTTCATCCATACGTATTATTTTTTTCATTCGTATTCTTTTGCACATACAATTTTTCGTTAACGAAGAAGAATTGAGGTTAAATATTTCACATTCGTAAATAAAATTTAAATTATTATTTTCTAAAAATTATATCACTCGTTAAGAAATTAATCAATTAATAATTTAATTGGTCGATAGATTCTTAATTTATCCACATGATTAAGAAAATTAATTTTAATTATTTCAATAGTCATACTACAAAAGTTAATAATTTAAATAAAATAATATATTATTTATGATAATTTGATTTATGTTAAGGAAAAAATTGATTTAAAAAAGTAATTAATTGTAACAAAATAGGACAAAAACTTGTCCAAATTGGATTTTTTTTTTGTGTGTGTCTACCAATGACTTATCTTTAGCATCAAGATACTTTTGAGTAAGAACACACACACACACACACACACACACACACACACACTCTCTCTCTCTCTCTCTCTCTCTCTCTCTCTCTCTCTCTCTCTATATATATATATATATATATATATATATATATATATATATATATATATATATATATATATATATATATATATATATATATATATATATATATATATATATATATATATATATATATATAAAATTATTGGATTTATATTATTTCTGAAAACACTAGAAATGTTTTTTGATGATTTTATTTTAATAGATGATATATTAATAGGTTGGTTGTATTTGTTGTGCTTGAATATAAATCATAATTTAATTTAATTTTGAGATAAGTTGACACATTTCTACTGTTCTAGGTTTTTATACTGAAATGTTAAGTCTTGAAATGTTTAAATAGATCAAAATGTCTAATAAGAATGTATGGAAATAAGACAGTATGAAATTAAATTAATAAAGGGAAAGTTGAGGTTGAGAAGTATGATGTATTAATTTAATTTGTCTAATAGATACGATGATAGTGTTGTGGTTGAGAAGTATTTTCAGAGTCACCACAGCATTCAAACTATTTGATAGGGTAAATAAAATATGGATTGTGATTAGAGGCTCAAATAAAAAGCCTTAGTAAATTAGGATTATATTTTATAAATATTATACATGTATAGTTTTTGATGGAGACAATATGAAAGAAAATACTACTTTGGGTATCTCTGAATCCTTTTTTTTATGGAATAAAGAGAGGATGAGAAAAAAATATATGAATTTTTTTGAAAAGAAATTATGGGATAGAGGATAAGAAACTTAATATCCTTATAATTTTATATGGTAAAGAATTTAGATATAGAAAACGATATCGAATCACATGAATCATAATAATTAACTTTCTGATATATTTCTTAATTACAAAGTTTTGAGACGACAAATTAAGGAATTCGGAATAGGAAAAGTGAAACAAATTCAATGAACTTCTTTTTGTGCGTGCGTTTTTAATGAATTAAGGAATAAAAATCGTAGTTGCGACAATCTCGACTTGTCTATTCATCGGAGACACAACGCGTGGATCTGTCTGTCAAAGTTCTCTCTTTTATCTTTTCGAGATGCTGGGAGGACATGAACCGTGGCCAACAGGTGCTTCATCGAGGGAACATGCAAATTATAGCTGGTGACTGACATTATTGTCGTGATCGTTCCACACTTGATCACCTCCTCAACACGTCAAATATTTAGGTCAACAATAGACCTTTAATCGACTCCATGGATCAACTAATCTGATCCGACCGAGGATTAATAATATCTTTAAAATATTCCTGATAAGATAACAAAATAAAATGATAGGAGCATAACTGATAGATACATTGAGATGATAGGATAGGAGAATATTTTTTGATAAAAATTCAAGTATTAAGGATATCTTTAGTTAGTCAACTCGAGAGTCCAATTTGATGTTATTTGGATTCCATGAGCCGTTCCGTTCCGGATGTTATAACTGTAAATGAAGCCAAATTAATTATTTATACCCCCACCGATGGATGTACGAAGCTGAGAGAACGCGTTGCATGGAACTCAAGTAACTAATGAACACAGCAGCATGTCGGTGTGTTGCACGTTCAATAACATGCTTCGGAGATTTGCATTTGGCTCGGGAGGAGGAGGATGAAGGCGGCAAGTACGTTTGCGTCATGGTAAGTAGTGATTTGCGGAAAATGACCGTCGTGATCTTATCATGTCGAGGAAAACAAGGGAAAAACAAAACAAAACAAAACAAAACAAAACAAAAAAAAAAAAGAGTACACACCCCAACCAACCATTAGAGAAGCAAATTCCAACATCCCTCCTTTCATTTCTTAATTCCATGGTGGTCTGTGCCTCTTACCTGCCCAACTCAGTGCACGCTTTAAGAAGACACTACTTTTATCTCCTAAATAAAAGCATGGCTTTCTCCATCCAACTCATAGCTTCTGTGTTGCCAGCAGTCCGTCTCCTTCCTTGCACTTTTGTATATAAAGATAGACCAACCAACGCTTACCATTATCTCATCTATCTCTGAGTCAGCAGCCTGAGGCTCAACTAAGAAAGACATGGCGGACTTCCCCCAGGCTATCCTACACCGCAGTAGAAGGCGACGAACGCGGGCGTCGAGCGAGTACCTTGGAGTCCGTCGCAGACCGTGGGGGCGCTACGCCGCTGAGATCCGGAACCCTTACACCAAGGAGAGGCATTGGCTCGGCACCTTCGACACTGCAGAGGAAGCTGCACTTGCCTACGACCTCTCCTCTATTTCCTTCTGCGGGCCAGCAAGAGCTCGGACGAACTTCCGCTACCCTTTCCTGCCCGCTCCATCGCCGCCACCTCCGCCGCCGCCACCGCCACCACCCCCATCGCCCTTGTCCGAGGAGACGAATGTGTGCTACTTGGAGGTGGATTCCACGGGCGATGATGACTCCATGACCATTGCTGCCATCCTGCAGAGTTTTCGACAGTCTACGTCCCTCTCTTCCTCCTCTCTTCTCTTCTGAGATCGGATATGGCCGCCATACTTGGAATAAGACAGTAACGAGGAAGTAGAAACTGAGGTGAGTCAATGGTCAGTGAGATGACTGACCAGAGGAACAACTTAGTTACTATTATTAATGGAAGTTTGACAATATCATCATTGATCCCTTACCATGGGTCAAAAAGATGTTCTTGGATGATAGGTTTCTTAATGTCAAAGCACGTATTTTGTGATTTCATGATCTTGACAATGTTGGAAGATCATAAAGGCTAATTAAACTATTGGGATTGGATGCGAGATGACTGATTTCATGTCTTCTGCGGGTGGAATTCTCTCCATTTCTTATGATGACTGCATTCCATATGAGTAGTTGAGAAGGATCGAGTCAAAAAGGATTTGTTGTGCAGTTGGATTTTCTGTTTCCTTTTTTTCTATCTTTTGTGTGGTTTGTTCTTTGGACGATGGATCCATAGCGGAATCCAGGCATCCGACGGTATGGATGATGGATCCATAGCGGAATCCGGGCATCCGACGGTTTGGATCTTATGTAAATGAATGCTTTTCTTATCTTTCCGTCATTGACGTACCCGCCGAGTTCCCTCGTGTGATTAGAGAAAGAAAAGGGACGTGGGTCCCGGTTGCATCTCGGAGCAGGATGCGGGTACACAGAGCGGGTAACGAAGAGCTTTGGATCCAAAAAATAGCGAGCGGAAGACAAATAGTACAAAAAAAACTAACACCCCGAGCCGGTCGCGATATAATAACCGACCCAAACCGTAGCTCATCCTCTCATCTATCACCCCCTTCAACCCCTAAGTGGCCCCCAGGCCCCCTCCCCTCAATGGCCGCTTCCTCCACCTCCACCGCCACCGCCACCGCCATCGTGTTGGAGCCTGGTGAGAGCGCAACCTCCACCCATACCGAGCATTGGCAGCCCATGCTCCACTTGCCCTCCTCCCAGCTCTCCCTCGTCCCACCCTCAGCCCACCACCTCCGGCGCCGGCGCCGACGCCCGGCTCGCGTCCTCCGCCTCTTCCACTCCTTCTGCCGCACCCTCCCCATCTTCACCCCCAAGTGCAAGCTTCCCGATCCCTGCCGCATCGCCACCTCCTCCCCTGCAGTCATGCCCACCATCGCCTGCACCCCTGCCACCTCCCTCCTCGGCCCCGACCACCGTGGCCGCCGCCACCACGACCTCATCACCGGCACCATCTTCGGCTACCGCAACGGCCGCGTGTCCTTCTCCCTCCAGGAGAACCCCCGGTGCCTGCCCTCCCTCGTCATCGAGCTGGCCATGAACACGCATGCTCTTCTACGTGAGATGAGCGCCGGCATGGTACGCATTGCCCTTGAGTGCGAGAAGAGGCCACTGGAGCACAGCAAGGAAAGCAACTCGCAGTTATCGTCGAATCTCATGGACGAGCCACTCTGGGCCATGTTCTGCAACGGGAAGAAGAGCGGGTATTGCGTACGGCGAGAGGCGTCGGAGGAGGACCTGGCGGTGATGGAAACGCTGCGGCCGGTGTCCATGGGGGCCGGCGTGCTACCGGGAAGGTCCGAGGAGGAGGGTCCCGATGGGGAGATAGCGTACGTGAGGGCCGGGTTCGAGCACGTCGTCGGGTCGAGAGACTCCGAAACGCTGTACATGACGAGCCCCGACGACTATAACGGTCCCGATCTCACCATCTTCTTCGTTAGATTGTGAACGGGATCAGGTCACACATGTTGTCTACTGTTATATATATATATATATATGTATATGTACGTGTGTGCATAATATATACAAGGCGAGTGGATTTGTTAGAGCTATGTCTTTTACGTTATATTAGTCTCGTTCATTCCTTATCTTTGTAGTCCATAGTCGTCTTTGGTTTTATAATTACATCTTTCTTCTAATCCAACTATCTATGGTCTCACGAAAGGCATCCAAATACAGGTTGTTAGATTGACTTGATAAGATCATGAAATATGGTGCATAAAAAATGAAAACACATAAAAAAAAAAAAAACACGCTTTTGAACTTTGTACATGTTGGTTTACATGTACAGAAAATTGGCTCGCGATCGATACAACTTAAGTTTTTGAACTACACTGGTATTTAGTTTTCATGTATCATTAGATTGATGAGATTAGTTCAGATTCATGATTAATAAAACAGTTTCCACCACCTCATCCCACGCTTCATGTCTCACTTGGCCATGGAAAACATTTCCGAAAAGTTGGTACAGCTCCGCTTTTGGTCGTTCTCGACAGAACATGACTTTTGTTGGGAAGCTGTGGTCAGCAGACAAGATCTTTCGGTGGCCGGCCTCAGAGTAAGGGCTCTGATATGGGCCTCCATGCTGCATGCTAGAATAGTAACCCATGCACGTGGCCTCCACCTGAATCAATACCTGTTGCCCTAAAAATCCTACTATATAAATTCAACCTGGGAGCAATATCATCAGAACGCTTCTTCTTCTTCTTCCTTCTATCGCAGACTACACGCAGATTCCACGATGGGCAACTGCAACTACATGTTCCAAGACATCAAAGGTGGAAGCCACGGCAACTCTCAGGGAGAAGGTAGGCACACACAACACAGAGAGAGAGAGAGAGAGAGGAGAGAGAGAGGAGAGAGAGAGAGAGAGAGAGAGAGAGAGAGAGAGAGAGACCATTCATGTTCTAAAGGTTCAAGAGAATCCTTTTCAGGTTGTGAGGACGAAGAGAAGCTGAAGTTTTTATACCTCTTCAGGTAAATGTACATATATCAGTCATGGCCCATTGACATTTTCTCCATTAAAGAGTGATCATTCTTTGGCTTCAGGTCAGGAAGATTCAAGTAACACCAGCGAGGGGGGCAGGTTACCTTGCGAAGGCACCTCCTCCCCCTCCTCCACAAATCTACTAGAGGAGTATATGGAAAATGGGTCATGTTGTGAGCAGCTTCTTTACCTTTTTTGTGTCTCCTGTAAGCTTCTTCGCTAGAATGTCTCCGGTGTGCAACGTTGGCGACGTCTATCCTTCTTTTTACAGGGGGAACAGACTCTCTATATATACTACTTGTGAGATGCTTTACTGTATATATCTGACATTAATAGTTAGCAACTAAGCAGCAAGCAGTCTCTCCTTTCAAGTAATCTATATGTCGAAGACATAAGAATCAAGCAGTAATGATTTAATATGATACGAAAATGTAAAAAGAAATCCCTCAACAAAATGAACCAATTAGACTCAGAAATATATTATAAATAATAATAATAATAAAATGTTACTGCTCACGTTAGAATTGACCCATTTACATTTTGTATGCATTTATGAAAAATCATGGACTTTTGGTCTCCAGAGTTTAATAAATATTCTTTGAATACTTGACTGGTTGCTGGATTTAAAGGCCATTGTAATACAGATCCAGGTTGCGTGTCCGGCATTCTCTCTTTGCTTGGAACAGCTTCTTCCCGTTGCCATCTCTCAAAGCACGTCGAAGATTCCAGACGCAAATATGTCCAATGATCTTGGCCTTTCGATCCCAATCGGACGGCCGATGGGACGCCTTGGGCGAAAGGAACTGTTGCGCTAGGTAGAAGGGCCACGACACTGGAATTGTCACCTTTTTCTTCGAATGTCTCGAGCGTAGTAAACGTGGGCTCCCGCAACACCGCGAACGCGACAAATCAAGGAATCAGCGATCTGATCACCGCTTCGGGTGCTCATCGCGTCCGTTTGGTTTGGGTTGACTTGAACCAGGAATGGGACGAACCTAACCATAATTTTGGAGTTTAGCGTGAGATTTGATTCGATAGAGTTGATTGGATTGAGCCTAAACTAAACCAAATCAAACTCGAATCAAATCATACTCCGTGAGGAGTAAGCTCACCGATGAATGATTGCATCTCAGAAACGTCAAACAAGACCACGATAAAGAATTAGAGTCGCCAAAAGGAGCGGAATCTGAGCAGCCATCCCTCATCCCTTTCCAACTTCCTCCTCCGCATATGGCCATCGCTGGGGCCGCGAGGGCGATTGTATGCGACCTGGGCCGGCAGAGGAAGGATTCTCCGCTGCCACCGCCGGTGCCGAGGGTCCGTCTCGCGGAGCCATCGGCGGACAGCGGAAAGATCCTGCTCCAGCCCCGGCTCTGCACGCTGAGATCGTACGGGACGCGTGAAGGCGGAGTGATGAGGAGAACGTCGGTGGGGGACGCGTCGTCCTTCTTCGCGTCCCTTGCCGACTATATCGAGAGCTCGCGCAAGAGCTACCACTTCGAGATCGTCTCCGGTCGCCTCGCCATGGTTACTCCTCAAACCTAGAATTTCCCTTTTTTTATGCGAATATCTTTCATTTGAAATACCCGAATATCTTTCAATTATGAGTTTGCGTATACTACACTTTGGATCCATGCTTCGAAACCATTGTAAACTTGGGAATCCCACAGTTGTTGAGAGCGGAGTCGATTGGGTCATAGTCCACCGAACGGCAAACGAAACACCTGTTCCCTTGATTTATGTTGTGGTGGACACTGCGGCCTCCGGCTGAGCTGTTCTTTGTGGACTTTCCTGCTAGGTTGCGTTTGCGGCTGCAGTCTCCGTGGAGGTGGTAACGGGCAACTCCATCTTCAAGAAGCTGGACTTGCAGCAGATAGCCGAGGCCGCGGGGGTGTGCGTGGCGGTCGTGGCTTGTGCCGCCACCTTCGCTTGGTTCTCGAGTGCTCGGACCAGGATCGGTCTGATGATCACCCTGGGATGCAACAGCTTCGTCGACGCTCTCATCGACAACATCGTGGAAGCCCTGTTCTACGACAGCGAGCTGAGTGACTGGTCCGATGAGATATAGCTGTGTTAGTCGTGATTACAGATACATACGTAAAAAGTACGTGATACCGGAGCGGTAAATAGCAAATTGCTCTGTTATGCACGCAGAAAGTCTGCAAGAGTTTGTAGCAAAGAGGATGCCACCATGGGGAAGTGGCGATACTGGGAGTAATAGCATAGCGGATTACCACCGCGGAATTCTGGTGGTATTGGTAGCGAATCTTGTATAAAAAAAGAAGAAGAACGTCTAATAGCACAGCTTAACAATATTGTACTCTCTATCGCGGTTTCTTGAGCATTGTGAGGAATCCTCTGCTTAGCTCCTAGTGGGAATTGTATTCTCGTGATATTGAACATCTTACAAGTATGTTTGTATGGATAAAGGTTTGAAATGAATATTGGGTGAAGCCGCAGTGCAATCGGAACAGAAAATGAAGTAAACCAGAAGGAAAGAAATGAGAGAAATTATGATTGCAAGAATATACGGTTCTTTGTTCTTTCTCCCCATCTCTCTGACATCTCATATGGATAGATGCTCTCCAGCTTCACGTCCTTGACAGGGATTGCTTTTGGCCTTTCTATTTTGATTTTCTTAAGAATAGGGAAATCATTTTACCTTTAGAAACAAAATTATTGCGAACAAAGTCGCCATAGGTCAATGGAAGCAATCAACGTTTCAGAACATGTATAGTCAAAATCACATGATAAAACTATATTTTACTTGATTATAGAAAGAGGATGAAAAGTGAAAAGGAAAAGTTGATTCCCACCCGATCCTTCTTTGTTGACAAGATCAAAGTTCTTGAGTTACAAGATCAATGGACTCCTTCAAAGTCGTCGATCCTTCTTTGTAAACCTTCATAAGATGAAGGTTTGCATGGGATCATCGTTCCACAGTTCCGGTGAAAAGAGATGCAGCCTTTAATCGAAGCTACCTCCTGTCTTTTCTCTCTCCTGGATATCTCTTTGAGCTTTGTGTTCGGAGGAAGAAGGATCAGCTCTTTACTGAAATGTCGTTGATATTATCAACAGCCTTGAGATTGCTCGAGAAGACCTTAATGGGGAGCCAGCGTAAATTGAACGGTTTGGGTTGCAGGTGATCGAAGATGATCGCAACTATAGGCTACTCCGCTCAAGATTCAGAGCATCATCAGCACAGCCGAGAATATGTGGATCAAAGATGAGAACTTGAAACAGGACGTGAAGGAATTGCTGATGCAACTCAAGGACACCGCTTATGATGCCGATGACTTACTGCACGAGTTCCGGTACCAAATTCTGCGATGGTCCCGAGTCCCGACCAGCATACAGAGCTGGAGGAGCTTATTGGTAGAAAGATCGTCGGCAAGTTGAAGAGCTGACCACTTGCAGCAAAACCCCTCGGAATATTTGTTGTCATCAGTCGTGAACGAAGACAAACAAGCTTTTGCCTGTGCTGCGGCTGAGCTATCAGTGCCTTGACAAGTGTTCAGCTTTTTGATCCGTGTTTCCCAAAGATTTCTTTCTCTTTTTATAGACATGGGGCGATCCAGATCTGGACGGCAGAAGGCTTCACGAGATTGCTGTCCCATTTGCGGCTGTCAATGTCACACTTCTCTAAGTTTGAAGATTCTCGATACACAGATCCAAATCTTAAAACATCTTGATCTGACAAAAGAACGACATGTATGAAATCAGTAGCTATTTTATCGGGCATCGTCGTCTGTGTTGTCTGTTTAATTCACATCGTTACCTTATCTCCTCTACCCAACAAGCGACTTGTGGGATTAGTTTACACAGTTCTTTCATTTTTATACTCGAACGAGATTAGTGATGAAAGGTTACCTCATCTCTTCGTCGCTCGGTAGCAGAACGAATTTGGTAGCGGAACTCGTCCAGCAAATCGCAAGCATCATAAGCGACGTCCTTGAATTGCATCAGCAATTACTCGAGGCTCCCTTTCATCTTCTCATCTTTGATCCCCATATTTCCGGGTGTGCTGATGATGAGCTTCGTCTCGACAAAAAAAAAGTATTTAGCGGGCGTAGATCAGATCCAACTCGTTGCTGTTCCCCATAGGACTGCATGATCGCAGGCCTTCTCAACCAGGCTCCCAACATCTCGAGGCTGTTAGTATCGACCACATCTCAGCGAAGGACTTATCCTTTCTCCAGCACAGAGGGGAAAGAGATCTCAATAAGAAGAGGCTTGCAGAGGCAAAAACTTCATCGCCACAGATCGCGGTAGGTAGCTTCAATTATTGGAGACTGGCCCTCTATTAGCTGTATCGTGCCAGTCTCCACATGCAAGACCTGTGCACACCGAAAATTCAGACTTTTGGCACCCAGTGGAAATGATATTTCTTGTTGCCAGTAGGGATTACTGTGGGTTAATTAGCCTTAATCAATGGAGGACCGGAGAAGAGACAACAGCAAGTGACTCAGAAGTAGGAAGGAGAATGTATCTTGTCTCCTATGGTAGATCATCCCTCTTCTCTCCATTAGCGGATCGTCATCCGATGCAAAGGCCTCTGCAAGTACTTGAAGGCCCAAATCATCTCCTAGTCTTAATGGTATGGAAATCACAAGCTATTGTGGTTGGTGTAGGTTATTTAGAGGTGTTACTAAAAATAAAATGTAAACTTAAACGTCAGTCCAATTGATAGCATATAAGATTTCCTTTGTATAAATAAGGGGAAATCTCTTATTCTATTAAAGAAAATTCCTTTGTATAAATAAGGGGAAAACAGCTTCAATGGAAAACAACTTTTTCAATAATTCTTCTTGTCTTCTATTTTTTCCAACATGGTATCAGAGCATTATTTTTTATTTCCTCCTCAGGCTGCTTCAAGCGGAGTCATTGAAGAAGCTTCTCGGGACACAATGACGAACAACGCATCGGGACGCGGATTTGGAGCCAGTGAGCACCGTCTTGGCTCTGCCCATCCACTCCTCTTCTTCGCCGGCTTATTGCTCGCTCTCCTACTTTGCTGCCTACAGCAGACACTCTCTGCCGTCGCTGGGCAAGGAGGGAAACATTCTCCCACTACCTTCTCAATAGCGGTGTCCTCTCCATCGGCGAACAGCGGATGCAATGACGGTGTCTTCCTCGCTTAATGGCGGCTGCTACATCTTCCTCCTTCGTCGTCGTAGTCTCAAAAATCCCAAGGACGCTGCGACATCTTCCGTGACCACTTCCCTCTACCGCAGTCGCTGCATCTTGCTTCCTCTGCCGCAGTAGCTTTCACTGTCGCTTCCCTCTGCATTGAGGCCAACGGAGCTCTTCCACTATACACTTAATCGTTGTAGATTTCTCATAAATTTCTCGAGCTACAGCTTCCTCGAGCACCACTGTAGATTTCTCCACCTAATCACTGTAGATTTCTTTAGTATCGCTGCAGCTTTCTCATCTGCTGCATCGTTCGCAGTAGCCACAGCCGCAACATCGCTACAGCTTCCTCATTTGCTATAGCTTCCTCATCTCACAAGTCTTCTATCTTATTTCCTCAAATCTCACTGCTCTCCAAACCCTCAAACTCTCTTCACTGTGAGACTGCTACGGCTCTTCAGCAAAAAAAAAACAAAAAAACAAGAGAATGTCTAGGATGTCTTTATTCTAGTTACTATGTTTGCAAGGACTCATAGTACTATTCTTATAGGGCTTATCTCCATCAATGCTGCCACACTAATCCTTTTCAAGTTATCAAAGGGTGGCAACTATGCATCATGGCGGGTTTAATTTTCTAATCTCTTATTTGGATACGACTTGCTAGGCTATGTTGATGGCTCATTCAGTTATCCGTTAGCCATGATCCACATCCCCGGCGAACCCAGTCCAGTACCAAATCTAGCTCACAAACTGTGGTTGTGTCAAGATCGCCTCATCCTCCAAACTATTCAAGCCTCAGTTGCTGGATCCGTCGCTCCATTGATATCTTCTTATGTGATTACTACCGAAGTATGGTCTAAACTGCAAACAACCTTGGCGAATCATTCGCGTACTCGTAAGCTCAGTCTTCTGTCCAAGCTGATGGTGACCAAATAAAAGGGAAGTACTATCATTGATTATCTACAAAATATCAAAGTTATCATCGATGACTTGGCTTTGATAGATCATTCCCTATGTGACGAAGAGATCATCATTTATACCCTTAATGGTCTCGGAGATAATTACAAGGAGTTGGCAGCTGTAATTCGGGCATGCGACACGCTAGTATCATTTAAAGACCTCTATGACAAGTTAACTGATTATGAGATGTATTTGAAGCATGAGGACAAGCTGCCCGGACCAACTATTACAGCTCAAGTCAGTTATAAGTCTAAGAGGAAGGGCACTCGGTACCCTCCAAACATCTCAAAATGTTTGGCCAATACACATCTTGATCCTATGGATCCCATGCGAAACCCTCCTTATCCTCCTAATCATAACTTCTTGCAAACTAGCAACTCCAATAATCGTCCGTCTTGGCATCTTGCTCCACCAAGCTAACAAAGATGGGTCATCTACCAGCTGTGTGATAAAGTCGGACACTCTGCTAAAATTTGTCGGTCTCGACCTCACCTCCCTGCTCCGTCACATTGGCCTCAAGCAAATATTCTAACTACTCCAACGACTAGCCAGCCCAACTGGATTGTCGACTCTAGCACCTCCCATCACATCATCGCTGATCTTCAGAATTTGTCTCTTTACAACACCTATGGTGGCGATGAAAATATCATCATCCGTGACGGTAAAGGACTTCCACAATACTTCAATTGAATTCTTTCTTGATTTCTTTCTTGTTAAGGACTTAAGCACGGGGGCATCCTTGGTCCAGGGCCCGAATAGAGGCAACATTTACGAATGCCCGTCAGCTCCACAAATAACCCAGCCCATTGTTCATTCTTCCGTTGTAGCTCCAGTTGATATGTGGCATCGTTGTCTTGATCATCATTCATCCTTTATTCAACAGAAATTACTTTCTCGTTACTCTCTTCCTATTTTTAAATACATAGTTCTATAACGCATTGTGATGCATGTCTTAGTAATAAAAGTTATTGATAGCCTTTTGACTCATCTTCCATGTCCTCCTCTAAACCATTTGAAATTATTTATATCAATATTTGGGGCCTTACTCCAATCCTATCTTTTAATAAATTCAGATTTTATATCATTTTTATAGATCATTTCACTAAGTACATATGGTTATATCCTCTTCACCATAAATCTGACGTGTCCACCATCTTTCCCACCTTTCAAAAATTGGTCAAAAATCACTTTCAGTTTACAATCAAAACGATTTACTCTGATGGTGGTGATGAAAATCAAGCCCTGGCATCTTATCTCTCAGCTTGTGGTATTCAATACCTCAAGTCACCCCTGCGTACTCCTCAACTTGTTGGCTCCGCCGAATGCAAACATCGACATATAGTAGAAACAGGGCTAACACTTCTACATCAGGCCTTTGTGCCTTCCAATTTTTGGATAGCAACCTTTTAAACTATCGTCTACCTTATTAATAGAATGCTTACGCCAGTCCTATATTACCAGTCCCCCTTTGACACACTATTTCACAAACCCCCAAACCTTCGTAAACTTAGAGTATTTGGTTGTCTATATTATCTATGGTTACGTCCCTATGACTCTCATAAGTTAACATAATGATCTAATTCTTGCGTCTTTATAGGTTACTCTCTTGAACATAATGCTTTCCGCTGCTATAATCTCCACACTCACAAAATCTTTATATCACGTCACGTTATTTTTGTTGAGTCAGTCTTTCCTTTCCAAAACCATACCTTTCTTACCATACGGACCAATTCATTAACCATTCTTTACTGGAATATACTTTCGATCCAACCGGATGAGCCTCCCATGACATCGTCCAATTCCTCCCCTCATGATCCTCACTATACCACTCCTCCAGTTCAGCAATTGCCCATTCTCTCCATTCCTACTTCACCTCTTTCTTCTCCAAATGTTGGGGTAATTAGTTCCGAAACATAACCATTATCTTTATCTCCTTCTCAGTCAGGTGACACTGACGTACCTTTACCTAACTCGGCCTGTGTTAGTGACTCTCAACCACTTATTCCGCTAACACAATCTCACGATCTCGTAGTCTCCAACCATCCTATGACCACTCACTCTAAGAGTGGTATTTTCAAATTGTGTCAAGTTCTTGACCTCTATGCTATCATGGATTCCTCATCTACCACAGTTGAACCCACCACCTTCACTCAAGCCTAAAAATCTTCGCATTGGCGTACCTCCATGTGTGAGGAATATAATTCCCTCTTCCATAACTCAACATGGGATCTAGTACTCTCTCATCATACACAAAATATCATTGGGTGTAAGTGGGTCTTTTGAATTAAACAGAACCCAGATGCCTCTATTGCCCGATATAAGACACGCCTCGTCGCTAAAGGGTTTCATTAAAGACCTAGAGTTGGTTTTACTAAGACATTTAGTCTCATTGTTAAGCCGACTACAATCCGACTTATTCTGAGTTTGGCCACCACTAAGGGCTGGCGATTACGATAATTAGATGTTAATAATATCTTTTTATAGGGGACTCTAACTGAAGCTATTTTTTGCAAACTATGAAAAGCTATTTATGAACTTCGTCAGGCTCTAAGAGCTTGATACATAGAACTTGGCTCTTTTCTAACTTTAGTTGGCTTTCTCAACTCCAAATCTGATACCTCGTTATTTCTCCGACAACATAATGGTGACACAATATATATTCTAGTATATGTGGATGACATCATTATCACATGCAACAACCCCGAAGAAATCCAAACATTCATCAAACAGTTGGCAGATCGGTTATCGCTTAAAGATCTATGGCCCATGAACTACTTTCTGGGCGTAGAAACTACATTTACAGCTTCCGGTCTCTTTCTCTCACAAAAAGAGTACATTTAAGATTTATTATCAAAAACAAACATGCAGGACACAAATGTGGTTACAACTCCTCTCTCTACTAGTGGCTCTCTCAAATTGTCTGATGGCAGTCCTGCTACGGAGCTCACTTAGTACCGACAAGTTATTGGCTCTTTACAGTACTTAGCTCTCACCCGTCTAGATATCTCTTTTACAGTCAATAAATTATCATAGTTTATACAGATACTATCTATTATGCACTGATCTGCGGTCAAATGAATCCTACGATATCTTAAGGGGACCCTCAATCATGGTCTCTTTCTTCGTAAACACTCTCCACTTTATCTTCATTCATTTATTGATGCTAATTGGGCAAGTAACGTTGATGATTGAACATCCACATCAGGGTACATTGTCTTTCTTGGCGCTAATCCAATCAGTTGGAGTTCTAAGAAGCAAAAGACAATCGCACAGTGTACAACTGAAGCTGAATATCGTGCCATCGCCACTGCCACTATAGAACTCAATTGGGTTACAAATCTACTCAAGGAACTCAACATCAGTTCCTCTCCTACAATATATTATGATAATGTGGGAGCTACCTATCTGTGCGCTAATCCGGTGTTCCACTTCCGCATGAAACATATTGCTATCGACTTTCACTTTGTGCGAGATCAAGTTGTCCATCATCAACTTCGTGTTTCTCATGTACATACGGCTGATCAATTAGTCGACTCACTCACAAAGCCTTTTGCTCGTAAACTGTTTGTATTATATCGATCCAAGATTGATATTCTTGATAGGAGCACCATTTTACGGGGGTATGATAGCAAATAAAATTTTTCTAATTGTACGAGGAAATCACTCTATTATGTTGAGGGAAATCCTCCCTCTTAACCTGTATAAATAGGGGAAAAACAGCTTCTTCAATAATTTTTCTTGTCTTCTATCTTTTCCAACACCAATAAACTTAAATTTTGTTAGGACCGATAAGTATTTTAGGAGTTCTAATTAAATATAATTCTTGAGATGAGTTTTAATTAAATTCAAACTCCTTAGTCGAATAGAATTAAGATTAAGATTTAAATTAAAGATTCAAGAGTACTTAGAGAATTAAGATTTATTTTTATAAATATACTTGACTCAAGGTTTTGGTGAAAGGAAGATGTAATATTTTGATTGCTCTCAAGGGTTTCTCTTTAGTAAATCTAAAAAGAGTTGGAGATGAGAATTCCTTAGATTAACTTGACCACATGGCCTTCTCGTCATTTTCACAGGAAGTATCACCACGCCTGAAGGCTTGTAGTATTGACATACGAATAGCAATTAGGAGCATGAACTGATGGAAGCAGTGCCGAGTCTACAGTGGCCATAATGTGCACCTCATATCCGACTTTGACTTTGTTAATAGATGAAAGCGGCTGTCATCACTGCAGATAGCAATCGCAACAAAGAAGTCACGCATGTTTGAGACCACTTGGTCTTTGTGATTGAATTGCGACAGCAAAGGGCTGTTTTATCGTGATAGTTATCACTTACGGAAGGAGTTGACTATCTAAAAAACCTAAAGCTGCTTTGATCCCATATGGCAAAATGTAGCTGCTGCCTTTAAAGCTTAATTTTGTTTGTTTGCATTGACAAATAATTAAAACTTTCTCTTTATTAACATAAAATCCTTAATCAGGGATTAAAACTTTGCACTGAGTCTCTACTTGCAGCTAAACCCTGCCACGCTATAGAAGCTAACTTGCAGTGACTCCTATTCTGACACGCTTGTGCCGATGATATCACAGACAGACCGGAGCATTAATGACCACAGTGACAACCACAATGATAGTGGTTGGAGGTTGCATTCATAAAGATGGGGGGTTCTTTTCCTTTCCTTTCCTTCGACACAAAGGACAATGTGTGATCATCTCGTAACTCCGCTTGTTAACTGCGTCCGATTCCAGTCCACTGGAATTACTGGAGTTGGCATTACCACACACAACACCAATTCTCTATTCCACAAGTCGTCGTGACATTTCGTGGTGGCTCAAAGGCCACTCCACGAGTTTCCTTTAAAAAAGTACAGGATATTCATGTGCTTGGTGAAGAAGACGGCGAAGACTGAAACAGCACCGAAAGAAGATGCGAGGCACGTGACAGGGGAGGGGTAGAACCGTAAACTACCTGAAATAGTTGGATTGGCCGTCAGACGGCGTTCTCACGGTGTGTTTCCGTGTCGGCATGGCTGCGACCCACTACCAACATGACCGTCGCCGACCCCGTTGGGCGCCGCCCGGGCCCGTTGCTGACCTGGCTCCTGCCTTCGTCATTACGTAGGACTTCTACGCGCCATCATTTTCTATATTAGATTTGATCTCTTAATTTGTGCTTCGAGCCTCAGCCATGCTATCAAAAGTAGCATTCTCTTGTTCTTCCGCCTCTATAAAAGGTGTTGGTACCTCTTAATATCCATGTTCTGAAATATAAAGTTATCAGACAAGAAAAGGGAGGAGGAGGAGGAGGAGGAGGAGATGGGGAACTGTATCGACTTGCAGAAGCCAGTCACTTGGGTTGACGATGATGACGACTGGGGAGCCTTTGAGCACAAGAGCTCCGGATGTCAAGCAAAGCAGCAGGACGAAGCCAAGCTTTTCTTGGCACCCGCCGCGAAGGAGGAGGGAGAAGCCGGTTCTACTGAGATCAAGATCAAGATCAAGATCAGCAAGAAGCGACTGGAGGCGCTGCTACGACGAACCCAAGGCCAAGAACCGCCGCTTCAACAACTTCTTGCCGATCTCATGAGCATGGGCGAGTCTTGGGAGCGCCATGATCGAGAAACGCACTGGAGGCCGAGTCTACAAAGCATACCGGAGGCACCCGAGTGAAGGATTAGAGATGAACATGGTCTTGATGATGATGATGATGCAGACTTGTCTTGCATGTACGTGTATAGTAAATCTAGATGAGATGCCATGCTTTCATCCCCAATTCACCGTTTTGGAGCAGCGTGTAGGCTGTAAGTTAGATGATGTACAAAAAATAAATAGGAAAAAGGGGCATATGCGTCTGCTTTTATATATGTTTTGATTCTCTTTGCCTCGATCTCTCGTAGTATCAAACTAAAGAAAGATCAAAAAGCATGCTTCGGAATTTGTCGTTTAGTCTAATTTTCTGGTGACACACTGCACAGTTTCACCATCCGGAAGAGTTGTTGGATGAAGCCAACTCCATGCTTTCTTGAAGGCTAATAAACTATTAATAGAGCTTTTGCTCTGGAAATACAAAATCCAAGCAGGGATATATGACTTGGATTTCTTCTTTCTTTAAACTTTAGGAGGAGATAGATAGATAGATAGATAGATAGATAGTACTTCAAAAACATGTTAATGCTATGTGGAAGTTGACTTAGAATGTTGAAACTTTACCTACATGGAGAGGAATGGGTTAATAAGCAGATAATATATATTGTAGCATTATAACTAATAAATCGACATAATAATTAATTCATTGAAAGGGATTTGGAAAGAATAAAAAAAAAGAGAAATCAAATCATTTGTTAATTCATTAAGAAAGGTTTTGAAGGAAAAAAAAGAAAATAAATCCTTCGATTGAGATTCATTATGGTCCACGT
Organism: Musa balbisiana; assembly: GCA_004837865.1. Taxonomy (NCBI): domain Eukaryota; kingdom Viridiplantae; phylum Streptophyta; class Magnoliopsida; order Zingiberales; family Musaceae; genus Musa; species Musa balbisiana. The sequence continues at coordinate 40,044,695 of CM017193.1, forward strand.
ACAGAGATTTGTAGCCATTTGTCCAAAATTAAAAGCCAATGAAATTATGCCACCCATACGCCAAATATTAAAAAATACTAATTAAAAAAATGATGATGCTTATAGCAAATCTAAATAGAACTACATTTTCGTGAGTAATTCAAAATATTATTCTTTGTATTGGGTATTATTGGAATGATATGTATATATATAGTCATTTTCACATGTAGAAATGTTGGAATGTTTTGATATATATAATCATTTTTATGTGTATAGAAAAAGAAATGAGATGGTCAATTGATTGACCAAATATGTTAAATACTCATGATCTTCAATTTTTTTAAGGGTGGAATGGCCCTCTCAATTAGACTTTTTTGATACACTTTGATGTTACAAGTATCCTTTTATAATATAGTTCGATATAGCTAATCGAATTAAATTTTTTGAAGAAATTATTCTTTTATTTCTATTTAGGCAATTTTGAACCTTACATGATATATCCACACAAAAATAAAAATAAAAAAACCACAAAATCAAAACATGGAATAGAAATAAAATTACGCTGCCATTGTTACATTATTACTTGGGCAATGTCATACTCGACAAATTGTCCTAAGAAGCGGTACCAGAGGAGAGAGAATGATGAATGCGGAGGAGAGTGCATTAGAAATGTACATTAAGCCTTCAATGCATACTTTAAATATAAATAAATATTTAATATTTTTTTAATTATATTTGACCTGAATGTTATATTGAAAATACTAAAATATTGATGCTATATTAGGATAATATTGACAATTAAGCATTAGCAAGATATTAATATACGAAAGTATCTCGTAACTTTATCTAAAATTATAAGATTGTCAAAATAATTTAGTGAGAAATCAATATGATTTATATTTTTATAAAATAATATTTTATTTATTTATAAGATTACATACATTTATTTATTTACCTATTAATTTAAATAATAAAAAAAATATATATTCACTTTTGAATAAATATTAAGAATATTAATTAGAAGGGTAAACTTATCAAAATATTATTGGACTTTTAAAATATAATTTTACCAAATAAAACTTATATCATTATGGATTTAAAATATAATTTTCATTATAGTTTATCGAGCACTTAAAACATTTCACAATTGTTCGTTCATTCATACAAATCTTTTTCTTCATATGCACATTAAAAATATAAATATATTTTAAAAAACAACTTTAGGCAGCACAGGTTGATTTGACTATTTTATTTTTCTTGGTGAATGCTTGGATGGATGCATCAATGAGTTGAGAGAACTTTCTATTCATAAGATATTTAATGACCCAGTCACAGGAATGTAATCGAAGAGTCAAAACGGAAGGAAGAAGGAAAGCCAAAATGGAACAACAGAGAATGGATGTGGACGGGTTGAGCTTCGTTTAGGCATTCTAATCGTAGAATAATTGATGGTTTTTCTCAAGGAATACGTCAGAAGATTTCACCTTCCCGCCTCAGATCGATTTGATTATGCGTTACAGATGCTGCTGGGGATTCTTCTTGTCTTCTAATTAAAAGAAAGCTTCAGAAACGAACAAGCTACGATATGACGAAAGACATACCTGACCCCAATCTATTATAATCATTTTGCTTAAGCCCCCTGTTTAAGACGTTGATATATTTATTATTTGTTTATGTTTGATGTCGTCTATCTTCTGACCTCATCTGGAGCAAGCTGAAGCATGTTTGATCCGAAGAAGAAAACGTGTAGGACTCTCAATAGAAGACCTTGTAAATAAATGTCTGATGATTTCAGTGGACTGCTATGGTTGGTTGTGAAACACCATCTGGTTTTGCCATAAAAGCCTGCATGAAAGGTTTCATGCTACTGCGTCATCGCTGATCAAAATACGACGGTAGAAGCCGTAGACGTTATAACTTGGACATATCACATCATCAGAAATGGGGCCAAAGCAATGTGCCATGTACCGAGACAAGATAACCTTGGATTATTAGGCTTACTGTTTAAGGAGGCACGGCCACTATTGCTACATAAATATAAACTGATTTCAACTGATTTAAAAATTATTATTTTATTATTTATAATTTAAGAATCTCAATATAATAATTCTTATGTAGTAAATAAAATCATACATTAGTCATATGTAATATATCTCATTGACATATATAACAGTCAAATTTCAATGACGTATATTATATTCGATGTTAGATTTTTCTAACAACAAATGGAGAGATATACTTTACACGGATTCCTCTCAATAATCGATAGAGAGAACTTATATCGTACTCCCAATAATAGATGAAATTGTATCCTTTATCTACTTAAGTGAGAATATGTTTCTCCCAATAATATATGAAAAAATTATCTAATCTGTTAATCTCCAAAGAAAATCACCTTATCTACCCTCAGTAACGATACATAGTCAACCATGATCATTCATTTATTTATTCATGCATACATCTAATAAGTAGTATGATAAAATATTATGAGGGATTGTGTTTGATATGCTAGAATAAGTCCATTAGTGGCTTCGCACTATGATGGACCGTAGATCCTTTCACATGTTACACTTCTAATGTGGATCACTCAGTATAGTTACATATACTATATGATAACAATCATGTCAATATCATCAATTTAATCTAAAAAAATAAAATTCCAATAATTATTTTCGAATGATACATTCAAATAAAATTTTTAGATTCATCACATCATAAAGACACGAGATATTAATCTCTTAATAGTCTTCAATCAACTAGAACCTTAGTTGGAATAACCCAATGGACTAGAATCAAACTCAATTCAATTAGAACCTAATTAAATTAACCTCAAATCTTTATAGAATCATCCTAGATTGGTTTATTTTAGATTTAATTAGTTTTAATTAGGTTGAACAAACTTGAATTAGTCAAGTTGGTATGAAATTATCTTGAACCGGCTTGAATCAATCAAACATATCTGATTTAATCAATTAATGAGCTCAAACCAATAAAAAGAAAGAAAATTGGAGTATGTCTCATAGTGCTAGCTCAGACAAAATCGACCCAGTGGAGTTTTGGATGGATCACGTGGCTGCACATATTTATCCTATGTAATAGGTTCGGTTGAGATACAATGGACTAGATAGAAGGGAAATGATTTGTCTAGTACCGATCCCATAGTTGGGTGGGCATGGCTTCAGAAGCTGGGCTAAATCTTGCTCGTGAGTTGGGCTGAGGTGGAGTCTTGGATGGATCACGTGGCTACATATGCCTATCCCATATAACAGGTTAGGTTGAGATACAACAGACTAGATAGAGGGGCGATGATTTGTCTAATGCCAGTCTCATAGTTGGGTGGGCATGGCTTTACAAGCTGGGCTAAAGCTTGCTCGTGAGTTAGGCTTAGTCTTATCACTAAACTCGACCATGCTTGTCTTGCAAGTTAGGTCGTGCCTAGCCATATAGGTTAGTCGATGTCTGACCACATGGGTTGAATCATATCCAATCATATTTACTAGATCATGTTTGACCACATGAGTTAAGTCGCACTTAGTTACACTCGTTTAAAAGTTACTTTCCATTGGTTCTTTTGCCCAACTCACGAGGGAGTTTAAACTTCACTTCCTCGAGAACGTGTTCTTGAGACCATAATTAGCAACACTTCCTAGACTTGGGCAAGTGGAGGAGGAAATACTTGTAAACTTTATTGCTCGATTCACCAGTGAAATCTTAGATGTTGTGGGTGCCCATCCATTACTCATAATATAGACCTTCATGATTAGGCTTAGGCTCTCTCGTCCCTTCTAGTTATTAGTGGAAAGGCCATTGATGATGATACCATAGGTTCTTCAAATGGTCAATCAATACATTATTGCTGAGATAATGATCTTTATTAAGTGTAAAGAGTTACACAATAAGCTAAAGTAGAAGCAACCATCATCCACCCAAGCCCCGAGGTCACCAAGGTGAAAAAGGAATGAATGGCCCAAGTTACATCGCCTAGTGTGTAGATATTAATCACAACTTCTCTTGACCTGATGTGTACCAAGTCCCCAGTGAAGAGAATGCTCAGGCCAATACGCTTGCTAGATTAGCATCAACTTAGGCCCTGAATGAGGGCTACCCATTAGTCGAGAAGTTGCCAACCTGAACTAATGAGAAGAATCCCTCGGTATTAGGTTGGGTGACTATACCCCAATGTCAAGCCTCGGTCTACCATGCTTTCGATGCCAGTTATGTGCGTGTGCCTGTGTGTGTTTATATATATATATATATATATACCAATTCGGTTATGGAAATAGATTTTTATTACTTGATGAGATTACACCAATTCGGTTAGGTCTCTACATTCAAAATGAGACTTTAACATATCGAGATAGTGACTGGTTGAATGGATAAGCCTGATGATGTAGGAACGACTAAATTAGGTAGGCATACTCAACGACTCAGTAAAGACCAACATCTTATAAGATAAGATAATGATCACCTCCAGCGCGAGGCATCGCTGGACATCTTCTAGTTGCTGCACCAACTTAGCTCCTCGAACCTTTGCCTCAGTAATAAACATTGAGTCTCCACTCTTCCTCTTTAGCCCCTCTCTACTTCCTTGCAAAGATTGTCGATCGTGAGGGAATACTGATGAATGAGGAGCCGATATGCCATACTTGGTCGAGGAGGGTCGTGATATAATGATGATGTTATAAGTCAAAGATAAAAGGATATCTCAAAAAGTATAAAAGAAACTCATCATGGTAGGAAATAGAAGGAAAAATATACTCGAGACACGAGTCGAGAAAACTCGACTAGCATAAGGAGAAATTCATCATGATGGAGGCATAAGACAAAATATGCCCGAGGTGTATAAGTCGAAAAAATCTGACTTGTGTGAGGAGAAATCTACCATAGTGGAGGCACAAGGTAAAATGTGTCTGAGGTGCATGAATTGGGAAAACCCAATCCACATGAGGAGAAATCCGCTATGGTAGAGGCATAAGGCAAAATATGTGCGAGACATGTGAGTTGGGGAAAACTTAACCTGCATGAAGAGAAATCCAACATGGTGGAGGTATAAGGCAAAATGTGTTAAAATCCACTATGGTGGAGGTATAAAGCAAAATGTGCTCAATGCACGTGAGTTAGGAAACCCTACCAACATAAGGAGAAATCTATGATGATAAAGGCATAAGACAAAATGTGCTCGAGGTGTGTGAGTAAAAAAAACTCGACCCGTATGAGAAGAAATTCACCACGAAAGAGGCATAATGCATAATATACCTACGACGCATGAGTTGGAAAATCCCAACCTGCATAAGGAGAAATCCGTCATAGAGGAGGCACAAGGCAAAATATGCTCGAGACATGTAAGTTTGAAAACTCGACTCGCATAAAAAGAAATTCACCATGGCAGAGGCACAAGGTAAAAGGTGCCTAAGGTGCATGAGTCGAGAAAACCCGACATACGTGAGGAGAAATTTATCATGGTGGAGACATAAGGTAAAATGTGTAGGAAAATCTAGGGGCAACATTACATGTGTAGTGGAAGAACAGAAAATAAAAACCCTATATTTCCATAAAAAGTTTCATTATCATGTGAACATTGGTGCACAAAAACCCATGAAACTGAAAACTATATATGAGATAGTTGTGTTACCTAGGGAGATCGTATATCCCTGAAATCATATAGATTTGTGAGAGAGGATACATGAGGTCAACTGTCCTCCTCCCTAGCAGTGATCCACACGACAAGGGCTATAAAGATGCTATTCGAATCATTACCCAAATCTTCATACATGCTAAATAAGGGGTTGCTAGTTGAGAAGGAGAAAGAGAGAGGAGAATAAGAGGTGGTAGCCAAAAAGGCCTAGCTCATGGCTATTTGATTCCCTCATATTTATAGAGGGTCTCTACTCAAAAAGCATCTTAGATTAGTGGGTCTCTACCCAATAATCTTTCATTAGCTTTTGTTGGATTTCATCTATAGGATCCAATAATTCATGGGATTATTAGATATCTAATAAGATAGGGGCACTAGCGGATATCTCATATTCGAACCTCTACTCGTCGCAATGCCTATCATAATTGTGTGACCCTCTAGGCCCAATATCGAGTTGGCCATGAGTCATACCTGTTAGAACTCCTTCTAGTATAGTGAATCATTATCTTCATAATAATTCACTCGATTTATCGACTACAAACGTATTAGGCCACTACATCGTAGTATTAGGCCACTACATCGTAGTCCCTAAACGATACAAGGAAATTAAATCCTTTGGACCATTTGTCCTCAGTTGTCATATACATATAATCCCTTATCTATCTAATATCCCAAAGACTGTATATCGGGTATGGTGTTGTCATCATCATATAAATAGATGAGGGATTATAAGTACATGGTAATTGAAGACAGATAGGTTTAAAGGATTGAATTCACTTGTATCGTTTGGGGATTGCGACGTAGTGGCCAAGTACGTCCGTAGTTATTGAGTCGAGTGAATTATTATGAAGATAATAATTTACTGAGCCAAAAGGAGTTCTGATAGGTATGACTTATGGCCAGCTCGATATTAAGCCTAGAGGGTTACACACATATGATAATCTAAGTGGCTTTGGTAGTTGGATCAAGATACAATATCTAATAGAGTAGGATCCATTATGGTTAAGTTGAAAGGAAATATCTATAAATAGGAGAGAACAAAATATGGTAATCTAGAGGCTTCTTGGTTACCACATCTTATTCTCCTCTCCCCTTCTCCTCCTTAGATAGCAGGTGAAGATTTAGGTAGTGATTTGAGGAGCGTTGTCGTAGCCCTGTTATGTGGATCACCGCTAGAGAGGAGGGCGCTTGACCTCCTTTATCCTCTCATACAGATCTGTAGGGATTCAAGGATATACGATCTCCCTAGATAAAATATAATTATCTCACACATGTATTTAAGTTTTACGGATTTTGCGCACCAATCTTCGTACGACGACGAAACATAATTATCTCACACGTGTATTTAAGTTTTGTGGATTTTGCGCACCAATCTTCGTACGATGACGAATACATTTTTAAAAATTTTGGGGTTTTTGTTTTCTATTCTTCTGCTGTGTATGTGATGTCGCCCCTAGATTTCTCTACATCACATGCGTAGCGGAAGAACATAAAAATAAAATCCTTAATTTTTCAAAGATGTATTCATCGTCGTGCGAAGAATTAGTGTGTAAAATCTATAAAATAGAAAACTGTGTATACTAAAGATTGTGTTATTTAGGGAAATCGTATATACTTGAATCCCTACATATCTCTAGGAGGGGGTGAAGAAGGTCAAGCGTCATCTTTTCTAGTGGTGATTCATACAGTAGGCCTGCAACGATACTCCTCAAATCTCTAAGTCTGCTATCTGAGGAGAAGGGGAGGAGAATAGGAGAGGCAACACAAAAAGGCTCTAGCCTATGAACCATTGATTCCCTCCTATTTATAGAGGTCTCATGTTAAGTTAACCATAATAGATTCTGTCATATTGGGTATTGGATCTCCATCAAACTACCCAAGCCTCTTAGATTAGTAGATCTCTATCCAATAATCTCTCATTATCTCTCATTGGATTTCATTCATAGGATCCAATAATTTAGGAGCTTATTAGACATCCAATAAGATAGGAGCTCCGGTGGATATATCATATCCGAACCTCTACTCATCTCAATAACTACCATATGTGTGTGAACCTTTAGGCCCAATATCGAGCTGGTCATGAGTTATACCTGTCAGAACTCCTTCTATCTCAATGAATTATTTTTTTCATAATAATTCATTTGACTCATCGACTGTGGACGTATTAGGAAACTACACCACAGTCCCCAAACGATACAAGGGAATCCAATTCATTGGACCCGTTGCTAGTCATAGGTGCCCTGCAAGCTAATCACATCAGTGATGACACATGTGACTTGACACGCAGTCTTTTTGCTTATTCTTATTTGATATTTTATCACTTTATATTGCATATTGCTTGAATATATTATTATGTTCATAAATCTGTGTAATAAGAATCAGATTGTGATGAGATCACGATAATGAGACCGATTTGCCTTTAAACAAAGATTCTAAATAATCCCGATCATAGGTTACTCGAGAGGGACATCGAGATAATCAAACAAACTGGTGTGCTGTATACCCATTCATATAAAAGATATAACTAGTCTCATAGTTGCTCGTTTGGGGATACTAGGGATACAGTACAGGTACTTATTGAAGAATGAGGTCATTGATTGATCCGCTTACATAATATTGGATGATTGATAATGTCTTATTATTAGAGAGCAATTTCATAGTCCCAATGATATATCTGGTCTTTAGACTTGAGACACTAAGAATATCCTGTATGAGTACTCCACTCTTTGATATCGAACTTATATGTTTGGAGGTTCTAGATCTAGAATAGTCGGTCATCGGGAATGGTAGCTAACCTTACGAAGACTATTGAGTGTCGATAGAGGATCATCCGCTCCGGTGTCATGAGAGAAACATTTCATGTATTCTTGCTTAGACAAATCCTTAGCTAGGGTCATTCGGATTAAGAGAGAAAGAGTTCTTTAGGAGAATCCGATTAGAGCGAGACTCGAGTAGAAACCATATGAGTCTGACAACACCATGCTTGGTATATGGTTTCTAGGATATTAGATGGATGAGGGACTATATGTATACGGTAATTGAGGACAAACATGTCTAATGGATTGGATTCCCTAAATCCCTACATATCTCTAGGAGAGGGTGAAAAATGTCAAGCGCCCTCCTCTCTAACAGTGATCCACACAGTAGGCTTGCGACGATGCTCCTCAAAACTCCAAACCTACTTTGAGGGGGAGGAGAATAGGAGAGGCAAACAAAAGCTCTAGCATCTGTCGACACTCAATAACCCTCGTAAGGTTGACTACCACTCCCAATGATTGGTTGTGCTAGATTTAGGACATCCAAACCTATAAGTCTGGTATCAAAGAGTGGAGCACTCATACATGACATCCTTGGTGTCTCAAGTCTAAAGACCAGATACACCACTGGGACTACAGAATCACTGCCAGATAATAAGGCATCATTAACGATTCAGCATTCCGTAAATGGATCAATCAGTAAACTCATTCCCCAATAAACATATGTATTGTATCCCTAGTGTCCCCACATGAGCAGCTATGAGACTAGTTGTATCCATCGTATGGATGGGTATACAACACACTAGTTTGTTCGGTTATCTCGATATTCCTCTCAAGTAACCTATGATCGGGATTATTTAGGATCTGTATTTAAAGACGAATCGGTCTCATTATCGTGATCTCATCATGATCTAATTCTTATTGCACAAATCCAAGGATATCACAATATATATATGCATATATGCAACAAGCAATATAAAGTTATAAATGTCAAAATATAATAAGCAAAAAAACTATGTGTCAAGTCATACGTGTCATCACTCACGTGATTAGCTTGTATGACATATACGACTAGCAATCTCCCACTTGACCTAAAGCCAATCACTTATGTGTCTGATCCCCATCAGACTCCTATGATGCTCAAAGACAACATGAGACAATAGCTTTGTTAGTGGATTTACAATGTTATCTTTGGATGAAACTCTTTCTACTACTATATTTCCTCAGGTCACTATCTCTCTAATCAGGTGGAACCTCCTCGTAACATATTTAGATTTCTAATGAGACTTGGGTTCCTTCGCTTGAGTAATCACCCTATTGTTATCGCAATATAAGGGAATCGACTCCTTACTACCTGGCACGACTTCCAGATCTGTGATGACCTTCTTTATCCAGACTCCCTCTTTTGTTACCTTTGTTGCAGCAATGTACTCCGCCTCTGTGGTCGAGTTAGTAGTATTATTTTACTTGGAACTCTTCCAGCACATTGCTTGGGTATCCTGAATTCGACTTGTTATCATCGACATCGGACTAAAAACTCGAGTCTGTGTAGCCTTCAACCCTGAGGCTACTATCTCTATATTCTAGTAAAAGATTTTTAGTCCTTCTCAAGTACTTAAAAGGATACACTTTACTGCTTTCTAGTGCTCCAAGCTTAGATCCGCTTGATACCTGCTCGTGACACTCAGAGCATGTGTTATATTAGGCCTGGTACATAGCATGACATACATGATAGACCTTATTGCTGAGGCATAGGGTATCCTATCCATGTTCGTCCTTTCTTCAAGAGTTTTTAGGGACATACTCCTAGAAAACGATATCCCATGTCTCATCGGTATGAAACATCTCTTGAAATTTTTCATGTCAAACCTTTTAACAATGGTGTTTATATACTTGGATTGGGACAAGCTAAGCATCCTCTTGGATCTATCTTTATAGATCTGAATCCCCAAGATATAGGATGCTTCCCCTAAGTCATTCATGGAGAAGTATTTAGATAACTAAGCCTTTACTATGGATAACATTCTTACATCATTCTCGATGATTAGGATGTCATCCACATATAACACTAACAAGATGATAGCGCTCCCACGTACCTTCCTGTACACATAAGGCTCATCTTCATTTTCAACAAAGTTATAAGATCTGATTGCCTCGTCAAATCTTATGTTCCAATTTCGGAAAGCTTGCTTTAGTCCATAAATGGATCTAAGCAACATGCACACCTTATCTGGGTAGTCATTGGACATGAATCCCTCGGGCTGTATCATATACACCTCCTCGAGGTTGTTATTGAGGAATGTGGTTTTCATGTCCATTTGCCAGATCTCATAATCATAGTGTGCTGCAATAGCTAATAGAATTTGGATGGATTTCATCATGGCTATATGTAAGAATGTTTCGTTATAGTCAACACATTGCCTTTGATGATACCCCTTAGCCGTTAGTCTTGCTTTATAGGTCTCTACCTTTCCATCTACTCTGATCCTTTTTTTAAAGATTCACTTACAACCAATGGGTACAATACCCTTGCGCGCATCAACTAGGTTCCAAACCTTGTTGGAGTAGATGAAATCTATCTCAAAATTCATGGCCTCTTACCACATCCTAGAGTCTATGCTCATAATAGCCTCCTCATAGGTTTGAGGATTAATATCCTCAACATCCTCTCCTCCAATATGTCCCACATATCACTCAAGAGGGTATAATACTCTATCAGGCTTATGTAAAGTTGGAACTCGTGTGTTAGGTACCTGAACAGACTCGGTCTGTAGAGTGGTGCTTGAGCTAGGTTCTCCAACCTCGCTCAACTCTATCATGCTCCCACTGTCTCTACCAAGAATGTGTTCCTTCTCAAGGAACACATCTCTCCCATAAACTTGCACCACTCTGTCCTTGATTCTAACTTATCGGGGTCTTTTAATGTGGCTAGGGTAGCCCCAAATATTAACAATCTTAATATCAGACTTCTTCTCTTTCCATATCTCATATGGTGTATACACTACCGACTTAGTTGGAACTCTGTTCAAAAGGTAAGCTGCGGTCTCTAGGGCATATCCCCAGACTGAGATGGGTAGGTCAGCGAAACTCATCATGGACCATACCATATCTAACAACGTACGATTCCTCCTTTCAAATACATCATTGAGCTGAGGTGTATAATGAGATGTTCATTGGGATAGAATCCCATGGTTCTTGAGGAACTGGGTAAACTCTATACATAAGTACTCACCTCCTCGAGCTGATCGGAGAGTCTTGATACTCTTTCCAATCTAGTTCTCCACTTCATTCTTATACTCTCTGAATTTCTCAAAGGCCTCAGACTTGTACTTCATTAAGTACACATATCCATACCTTAAGAAATCATCAGTAAAGGTAATGAAGTAGGAGTAACCACCAATGCCATGAATTGACATGGGTCCATATAGATCACCATGTATGAGTTCCAATAGCTTAGTGGCTCTTTCTCTAGTTTCACTAAATGGAGAGTTGGTCAATTTTCTATGAAGGCAAGGCTCGCAAGTTGCATATGACTCATAATCGAATGGATCTAAATATAAATCCTTTAGCAACTTTTGAATCATTCCCTCATGGATGTGACCTATCCTATAATGCCACAAGTATACACTATTCACCTCATCTCATTTTCTCTTGGACACATCTACAATCATGATATGTGGAGTAATGTCTAGCATAAACAAACCATTATGCAATATTTCTTTCACCAATCTCCTCAACTTTACCATAATCTATAATAAATTACAGATGTGATAAGCAATACCGGTATCTAATACCAATGCATTATCACAAAAATCTGACAACTGGAGATTGATCATGAATGTACCTAAATCTTCTCTAAGCTTCTATTTCGCCCTCTCTGCAAGGTACTCTTTGCAATTCCTCTTCAAGTGCCCATCTTTACCGTAGTAGAAGCATTGGCCTTTATCATTTGCCAAGTCTTTTTTAGCAATCTTTGCTTTACTTGGTCTGCCCTTGCCCTTGCCCTTCTTAAGGGATTTTTCTATTTTCCTTTTTTTTCTAGTCTCACCAGTGTAGATAATTGACTTATCTTTCTTGATAGTGCTCTCTGCCTCCCTCAACATATTGAGGAGCTCTAAGAGAGTCACCTCAATCTTGTTTATATTAAAATTCTAAATTATGAAAAGAAATCTGGTAGAGATTGAAGCACAAGCCAATGTAATCAATCCCAATGTATCTAGTAGTGTATATGAAATCACATGTTACATGAGCAATCGCACCAGATGATTATGAATCACGGCCTAATGTAATCAAGCCCAAGCTAGTGGCCCAATCACACATTATGATCTATGCGTGCTTCGGTATATTTTTATGCCATGTGATCATCAATCTCATCCTCATCAGTTTTGTCGATAGCTTGGTACATCTCCATATGTCTTGATCGTCCGTCTTAACCTCGTGGGTCCCGCTATCGCCTCCACGCTCACAATACGCCTCCTCGTATAATTACAACATAATCATAGGCACATAAGCCTAATAATAAATAAGAAAAGATAGAAACTCACATGCCCCAATAATAATAATAATAATGATTCAATCATACACGTACCTCACATCACACGGTCCATGATCATCCGTTCAAATCATACATCATATGTACATATCATTATATAGGACTACTAGATAAATAATAATAGTTAATTAAATATTTTAATTAACTAATATTTTTTTGAAATTCAAAATATATAGAAAATTTTTTGAATTATGAAGGGTATTTTTATACTTTGGATAGAAAGGACAAAATCTAAATTTTTTAAAATTTAGAGGGGCAAAATTATCCTTTCTAAAACACGTCAAAAGCCTTTCTCGCCAAATGAGATTATGTTTTTAGTTTTTAAATAAATTCATTAAGAATTATCATAATATTAGTGTCTCATTATAATTTTATATGGTATGGATGTAAATGTAATTTTTTTGAATAGAAATATAGAAAAAAATATATGAATTAACCTAAATGATTGGTAGATAAAAGAAAAGTCAAGTTTGTAAATTTAAGAAATCTATTTATGACTATAAATAAACTTATAAATAATAATATATAAGTTTCATGATATTATTACTTTTTTATATTTAAGAAAAATGCTATTGATCAATGTTTAAATCTAAAGATAAATAGGAGAAAACTTATTATATTGATCTTAGATAGTATTTTGCTTGCCTATGGTGATATTGATTAAGATAATTTATTTTATTAACATAGAGATATTTATGGATATATCTCGGTAATTGTTAAAACTATCTTAAAAATTATTTATTAATCAAGTCTTGTACTATTCAATCAAGGCTAATGTTTTTTTTTAAAGTAATTTGGAAAAGAATTAAAGAAAAGAACAAATGAAAGAAAATACTCTTTACATATGAAGTCTATCTATATCTAACCAAATATTAATTTTGTAGTTGAGATATTAGAGTTATCTAAAAATAAAATACTAAAAGATCATAATAAAATAATAAAATATTTGAAAAGGATAAAGGATTATATGCTAACATATAAGTTATCTTAACAGTAGGAATTTCACTTTACATTTTATATTTATATTAAATGGAGGAATAATTTATAAAAAATATAAATTAATAATAGAAGTTAATTTTATGGTATATTTTAAAGTTATTAATCAAATTTTATAACTATGAAATTTTATGTGAGAACTTAGTATGGTCATATTCAATTACCAAGTCGTTGAAGATTTGTAAATACTCTGATAGTTCTATACATTATAATATACAACACTTGGTGATTAGAGAAATAGTCCAAAAATAATTAATGTAAATTAAGAATATGAGTTTTACTGTATTAATTATTGATATATTTACTAAGGCCTTCTATCCTTAAGTATTTGAAATAACATATTCTTATGATTAAATTTGTGAGCAACTTATAAAAAATGTGATGATATATACTGGACATTATAACAAATATTTTATTTACATAATTTAAGTTTTTTTTTATTTTTGTTAACTTATTCATATTTATATATATACATATTATGATTGAAAATGATTATAGAATTATCTTGACAAGATAAATTATATAGATTATTTTCTTATTATAATAGGAAGAGCTAATAGTATTGTAGTACATAAAAAATTATAAGACATTGTTGATATATAACCCCTATAACTCATATCGGTAATCAGACTTAATATTATATTATTATATTTATTAGACTTATTAGCCTATTTTATAAAATTTGTACATGCATATAAAATACTTTTTTAGTTTTAGAATCTAATTAAGTAAAATTAATTTTAAATCTTTTATTGTATTTGTTCTAATTTTAAATTTTTTTATGTCTTACCAATTAATGGATCGAGTGAGAGAATATTGAATTATATGATCATGTTTAATTAGGTAAGATATATTATAAAAATGAATGAATTATGATTATAGTTATCAGCCTATAAAAAGGAAGTCAAATCATGATAGAATTTCTTAGGAGATGACGTTGATAAGATTAATTCTCTTAATAATTTATCAAACACCCTTTGCTCTTGTCTATAAATATACATAACTTCTTAGGGACTGTAACCTTCTCTCATCTTCCTTTAGCCTTTATTCCATTAGTTGTAGTGGTCAAAGGAGAAGACGAGTCTAGTTCTCCTTGCAGATCGATATCGTTGCTTTCTTCGGATTAGACGACACTACGCTTGTAGATTAGATAAAGGTATTCTAAATAACATCAAAAGATATACAATTTTGGTCTTGATTTATTATTATTTTATTTTATTTTATCAAGTATATTTATAATTTATATGCTTATATTCTTTTTCAAATTTGAGTAGATGCAGTTTCCTGAATGATTATCTCTTTCTAACAACAAATGTAGACATCCAATGATCATGTTTACTTAGTTGTGCAATATTATAATGCACCTTTATGATGGGTGATTTGCTCTTGGAACAACTTAGGTTAAGCGATCACGATAGAAAAAACGATATACATAGATACGAAAGTATCCAAGTCAATTTAATTTCCTATTCCCATCAGAATTATGTTTATGAATGGAATACTCACTGTTCTAATGGGTCGCTGTACGCTCTGATTTGATTCCATATTTTACATGAACGATGGTACGTTGATATGTGGGATTAGAGATTCCATACTTGACATCGATGATGGTTATGATGATGATAAGATGGTCCTTAGGTTTTGTCATGTTGATCCCATTCCATTCTAATGCTCAGCATTGGGAGGCAATAAGCGTGTTGTAGGAATTGATATTTCATGCGCAAATTCGATCATATCATAGAATCGAGATGTTTCATATTACTATGGAGTCGGAATATTTCAAGATAAGTTTCATCCACGTGTGGAATTGGAGGCTCTTCTTGTCCAAATTCAATTGCATCGTAGATTTTATTTAATAGACAAAATGAATTGACAACGAGTACATTTTATTTAGCACCATCAAATTTCTCAATTTGACAACTAGTATTGTTCGGATTGAATAACCTCATAGAAGACCATAATTACACTACATGTACACAACGATCGCACATTAACAAAAATATTTGCAACGATCAGGTTTTGTTTAGAGATAAATATTTTAGGCTTTACATACTTTGTACAAAGTTATCAGCAAATAGAAATCAAGTTTATAGTTATTCTTGGTGCTAAAAATACTTCAGTTTGTTCACTCCACAAGCCGAAATATATGGTCATCATATCTTTACTTTTGCGATGAAGTTTGCATGAGAAAGCCGAAATCACTGACATTAATTGATAGGAACGTGCGATATGATCTCCTGTAGCCAAAGAATGGTTTTCATTTTGGTGTCATAAATAGCAAATATGAAATCTTATCCGATTCATTTAGTCTTCTTAAACATGAAAACAAGCATGACAGCGAAGAAGTCTCTCCGATTCTTTACCATTTATGCTGATCACGAGATCTCGGCAGTCATATCCAATAATTAATTTCTTTCTAGCAAATCATATGTCCGACTCATTTGCCGATTAGAAGCCGTATGTCCAAACATTTAGTTCTCACTCACCTGCATGCATTCGTTGTCTATAAAGGGATACAATTTATGTGGATTACGAGATCTCTGCAGTTTTGTCCAATAATAAATTTCTCTCTAGGAAATTATGTCCGGCTCATTTGCCAATTGGAAGCCATATCTCCAAACATTACGTTATCCCTCGCCAGAATCCATTCTTTGTCTATAAAGCCACTGATCTTTAACAAGGTGTGCAATTAGAAGCCCTCATCAACCCCATCGCTTTCCACTCACCACTCTCTCTCCTCCTACGCAGAATAGAGGCCACGAGGAAGATGGGGAGGGTGTCGAAATCCCGCATTCCTCTTCTTCTTTTGCTGCTCGCGTTCTGTTTCTTCTGCTTCAATAGCGTTGCGGCGGACAACCCGAACTTTGCCTGCGACCTGGTGTCCAACCCGGGCTTGTCGGCGTTTGGGTTCTGCAACACGTCATGGACCGTGGAGGCCAGAGCGCGGGACTTGGTGCAGCGGCTCACGCTGGCGGAGAAGATCGGGTTCCTGGGCCACGTGACGGCCGCGGTGGTCCGGCTCGGGATCCCGAGCTACAACTGGTGGTCTGAGGCGCTGCACGGTGTCTCCTACGTCGGCGGTGGGTCCAGATTCTCGAGCCTGATCCCGGGAGCTACTAGTTTTCCTCAGGTCATCCTCACCGCTGCCTCCTTCAACGTGTCTCTGTTTCGGGCCATCGGGAAGGTGAGATTTCGACTCTTCTACGTTGTTCTTCTTCGGACCTGTATTCCAGTCTCTCACTTCGTTGGTCGGTGTCGGTTGTTGGGCCTGGAGACGAGTGTAGTTCTTACTTTAGATACTCAAACCAACATAGACAAAGGCAAACGATCAAACACTACTTAGATCGATAGCTTTTGAATGAATCAACCCCGCTTCTGTGGCTGCTTACAGGCGGTGTCGACTGAAGCGAGGGCGATGCACAATGTGGGTCAGGCAGGACTCACCTTCTGGAGTCCAAACATCAACGTTTTCCGCGACCCACGGTGGGGGAGAGGACAGGAGACGCCTGGCGAGGATCCTTTGCTTGGAGGCAAGTACGCTGTTGGATTTGTGCAGGGCCTGCAAGACAATGTTGATGATCCTGTGAGGCTCAAGGTCGCTGCTTGCTGCAAGCATTACACTGCTTACGATCTCGACAACTGGAAAGGAGTTCAGCGTTACACCTTCAATGCTGTGGTAAAAGTTCATCCGATACATAACATGCACGCAATTGCAGTCCAGAAAAGCTGGATTCACATGGATTTTTAAGTGATCTTACTGATGCCTTCCACCCCCCTTCTTTGATCGTTCAACCAGGTTACAGAGCAGGACATGGCAGACACATTCCAACCACCGTTCAAGAGCTGTGTGTCGAATGGAGTGGCCTGTGCCATGTGCTCCTACAATCAGGTGAATGGAGTTCCCGCTTGTGCTGACGGAGGCCTCCTCGCGGGAGTCATCAGAGGAGACTGGAAACTCAATGGGTCATTCTCATTCCTTCTCTCCTGATAACATTTGCCATAAATATAGTCGTTACCATAAGAATAGACATACACAAATCAAATTATGTGAATTTTCTTCGGTTCTTCAATTAATACGCCCATATATAAAATGTCTGGATTTGTTCATCGTACCATCCTAGTGCATCCATAATCATCAGCCATATCCATGTGACAGAACGATTAGGTGCAAACCTAGATTGCAATGTTCTACTGTAGCAATGGATAATAATAGCTATCTAAAGCTTCTTACCATGGATCATTAATTGCACTTGCAGTTACATTGTTTCTGATTGCGATTCGGTGGATGTGATCTACAATCAACAGAAGTACACTAAAACACCTGAGGACGCTGCGGCTATAACCATTAAAGCCGGTACGTCCTCCTCCGAGGCTAATGGGGACTAATTTTATGAGCCCATCAATATAAGATTTTGTGGTTTACCAATAACATGTCGCAGGGCTTGACCTCGATTGCGGATCTTTCTTGCCAAGCCACACGTTGGCGGCCGTCCAGGGCGGCAAGGTGACGGAGGCCCAAGTGGACAACGCAATAACCAACAGCTTCGTGGTCTTGATGCGTCTCGGCTTCTTCGATGGAGATCCTAGGAATCTCGCCCCCTACGGCAAACTCGGCCCGAAGGACGTGTGCACGCCGGAGAACCAGGAGCTCGCTCGTGACGCAGCTCGTCAAGGCATTGTTCTCCTCAAGAACTTCGATGATGCTCTTCCCCTCAACGCCTCTGCCATCAAGTCGCTGGCTCTCATCGGCCCAAATGCTAATGCCACCAGGACCATGATCGGAAATTACGAAGGTACGTTGGAACTTCGACATGTGTGATTCCTGCCGTATATGTTGGAAGTATTCGTTAACGTCGTACATAACAGGTGTCCCATGCAATTACACGAGCCCTCTGCAGGCGCTATCAGCTGTCGTCACCACTATATACGAGCCAGGGTGCGCCACCGTCAAGTGCAGCCCGAATGACCTCCACCTGGATGGGGCCAAGATCGCAGCAGCGCGGGCAGACGTCACAGTCATCGTCGTCGGCGGTGACTTGTCTGTGGAGGCAGAGGCCTTAGACCGGGAGAACCTGCTATACCCAGGCGAACAGGGGACGCTCATTAACGAGGTAGCGAAGGTGGCCAAGGGGCCGGTGATCCTTGTGATCATGTCGGGAGGTCCTTTCCAGATCAAACAAGACAAATTTAACGAGAAAATCTCAAGCATCCTCTGGTCGGGTTACCCTGGTGAGGCGGGCGGTGCTGCCCTAGCTGATATCATCTTTGGACGGTACAACCCGAGTAAGTAAAACCCAGCAAGCTTAATTACTCTTCCAAAACCTTGACCCTTGTCATGCATGCATGGCCACTGAAACCTTCTCGTGCACAGGTGGTAGGACACCTTTTACTTGGTACGATCAAGAATACGTCGAACAAGTCCCGATGACGGATATGCGCATGAGGCCAGATCCAGCTTCCAATTACCCCGGCCGCACGTACCGATTCTACACCGGCGACCCCACTTACGAGTTCGGCTACGGGCTGAGCTACACACGGTTCTATCACAACCTAGTCAAAGCTCCCGAGAAGTTGTCAATCGCCCTCGAAGAAGGGCATCCATGCTACTCCGAGGGATGCAACTCCGTGGACCTCTCCGGGAGTGCTCACTGCTCGGGCTTGCAGTTTGATGTCCACTTACAGGTGCGGAATTCCGACGGCATGGCGGGGAGACACACTGTGCTCCTGTTCAACACCCCTCCTGCCGTTCACAAGTCGCCGAGGAAGCAGTTGGTGGGGTTCGAGAAGGTGTTTTTGGAGCCCAATGAGTCGAAGAATGTGGTGTTCCAAGTTGATGCTTGTCGGGACTTGAGTGTGGCGGATGAGTCAGGGAATTGGAAGGTGCCGTTGGGATCTCATGTCCTTCATGTTGGTGACGTGACGCACACGTTGACTTTGAGCATTTAGGATAGGAGAGCTTAGATATGTATTGTCTCGAGTCAATAACATGTTGTCGGAATTAAACGCGGCTGTTGCCATTTATTTTTAGCTCATCAATAAAGCTTTACAACATCGGTATCTTTTTCACAAATCACATATAGGTCCAACGATCAGCAATGTAAATCCGATGATATACAAGTTGATGACCGTCTACCATAAGCCAAGATATAAGTCATAATAATCATCATATGATCCACAACTAATTTAACTTGAGATCATCATTGTTGTGAAGCTCTTTCACGATATATATAAGCCCGAGAACGTCATTGATGATTACCTTACAAAAACCAAAATCATGGAAGTTTTAGAAACCTAGCGAAAACACGAGATTATCTAAGTATATGATCAATTACCTCGTTCCTTGAAATATAGACAACAATTGTAGTTTTCGAAAACTATAAGCAAGATTGAGAATCAACAAACAGGATGGGAACGTTCTAGTGTTGATGTCAAACATGGCAATCATTTCAAGACATGATAAGTGTCTTCACTACTAAATTTTTTTCTATAAATTTTATTAATAAATATAAGAGATGTGTCATCTTGAAAATATTCATGTGTAAATAAATGGATGGAATGGGTATATTTCTACATCACTAATGATTAAAAGGGTTGAATTACATAGATTAGGTTTGACCGATGATTTAAATGTTGAAGTGTCTGAGTTGAAACTTATGCTTTCTTACATTTTATATGTAATTTTAAGAAAATTATACCGTGTGGGATAGACAATAGAACGAACGCATTTATCTGTTTCTTTTTTCCTAATACAACGAGAACAAAACGCAGTGTCTCCATGCACGTAACTCTCTTCCTCTTCACTCTTTAAGAAATCGGCAAACCAACTCGCTGATATCTACACATAACTAGTGAACATCCAATACCACCGAGATAAAAAAGAATGTGGCCAGAGCAAAAGAGTTGCTGCAGCCGGTGGAGCCTCCGATGGCATTGCACCGTCCTTCATGCAAGGAAACAGGAGATAAAATCCTAGCAAGAGGAGGACAGTGGCACGTTAACACCGCTGTCGAGAGCTTCCCCGTGTCGATAAACCCTAGCTTGATCCGAAGACGACGGTCGCCCCCTCCGGCTGCCGACTTGGTCCCTCCCCGCATGGGTCGTCCATGCTACTACGTGCATGCCGTCACGACGAAGTACGTACAGCGACCGACACCCTGTGGGGTTCTATGTCGTATGGATGCTGATTCGTGAAGATGGAGAAGATGATCTTGTAAGTCCCTCGGTCCCCAAATTATCCGGCATCCCTGTCCACTGTCGTAGATCTTACCACCCTTGACAGCCTATACCGACAACTATGAAGATGGTAGTTAGATTTACGTCTTATATCTACGTGTATCGGGTCCCGACCAGTCATTAACACGTAGACCAAGTTGGACAAACATAAATGACTAGATCCTGTCGTATCCGTCGGCTTAACCTTTTAGACGATATGACAGTGACGTGCCCATCTACATCTTTTAGGGATAATGATACATTGTTTCTATACGTGTTCATGGCAAAAGGTATCAGTACCAAATGATTCATCTCCCGTGATAACTCAAGTATATATGCTAATCCAGCGAGACATGCATGAACAGGAGTTTAACAAGGCACTGGTGATGGAAATGGCAAGAACAGTGAGACCATCTATACAGAGAGAACATATGCTAATTCATATCTGTGGTGCAAATCCCGACTTTGATCGGGCATTTTTCTAACAGCTCTCAGGAGGAAGAGGACCACCAGATCCCACGGTGGTCCATATGGAAAGATTTCGTAACAGTATGCCACGTATATCTATCTATCTCCACTGCCAGAATTCAGTGGGGTCAAATGCACTTGACAGGACTGTGGCTTCTGCATCATGATCCCAACTCTAACATTACACAGTTTGGAGCTTCCTGAGCAATCTTTCATGGAGCTTAGCTGTGACTCTCTGCATGATCCTATTCATCCACGCAAAAATGGATTGTTGTTAGACGTGATAAATCAATTTCTGAATCATTGATGTCAACATACCTGGCGCTGCTGAGACACCTGTCGACAGGGAAGACTATGATAAACCTTGAGGTTACGTTGTCTCCACCTACTTTGCACTGTCTCATGTTAGGTCGGAAGTGCTCATTTGGTATGGATTTCTTGTGAAATCGATCCAAAAATTTCCACCACCCGAAAAACCCTTCACAAAATTTCTCAAGATTTGGTGAAAGGCCAATTGCTCATTATCAGAAAAATGCATTTGGTATGTTATTGTTATCCACTGGTGTCAATATTCATGCATTTCACAACCACAGGTTTTGAGGACATTGAGCGTAAAACTAGTGTCATGCATTGTTGTCTGGTACTGATACCAACCTTTGTTGTGCTCAAAGTGAGACCAGTTCTCATTTAGTAGCTACCACATGAGTTCTCGGTGAGCTTATTTCCTGCCTATAGACACGGATGCGTGTCCCCGGAATTCCTTTATGGTTGAAAAGGTCCGTCCACCGAATGTTGCAATATCAGATTCCTAGGCTATGATTGGAACTTAATACATCAAACTCACGTAATATGAAGACGATCATGTCGTCGAAGGCTGCAATGGTACACATCAGTAACTATCGCCTTAAAGGTCCTCAACTCTTTGTGATGCTAAATTATCGCCACTATCAACGAAAACCAAGTAGTACAGATATTGTATTTGTTGGTAGAGAGAGGAGAATAAAGGAAAAGAAATTTAAAGATAGAATAAATAAATAATAATATCAAAAAAGTTGATATATGATTAACGACACTTTCCATCAACGTCTACCGATAAAATCAAGTTCTTCACTTTTTTCTCATCATGCATGTCAAAAAAGCATTAGGACAATTGTAAATGCATGTGAGGCCGATTCATGGGCTGATAGTTACAATTTATTGCAGCAGGTGCTTGAGGTAATTGCAGGTATCCTATTTGTAGATGAGGCCATAAATCTGTAGCTAATTAGCCAAAATATGTGTTCATATATGTTCATCATTTGAGCATGACATGTTTCTAGATAATAGGAAACATAAGGCTGAAGGTTGGCATAGGAACTGTTAGAGCTAGCCCCAGAATATTTACTTAGAAAGGTAATTTGGCAACCCAACAAGACAATAAAGCGGAAAACAAATAAAAGGAGAGACAAGAACACCAGAACACCAAATTTACGTGGTTCGGTCAATTGACCTACATCCACGGACGAAGGAGAAGCAAATCACTATTATAAAATAGGGACAATTACAAATGCCTTAGGAAGATGTTCCTAGGCCATAAAACACCGAAAAATACTAAACAAGAAAAACCCAAATCTATAAGCCCAAACTATTTAACTGAGTGTGGACTTAAACCCAAAGTAAACACTTAGGTTTTTCTTGTGGTGCCACTTATGGTACCTCTTGTGGTGCATCTGACTTCAAAGCTCAGACCCTTATTTATAGTTTAAACAGGAGATACCAAACTTGTTTTTCCTGATGTGGGACTATGGGACTTGCCAAACTAACAAATCTCCACCTTGGCATGTCCCAACAAAACTTGCTCCACCTTCTTTACAAAAGCCCCAACGGGCAATCACCAACAATGAACACCAACCAAGTCCAAGCACTGCTTGAACTTGTAAACCGGAAGAGGCTTCGTAAGCATATCAGCTGGATTGTCCTTCGTATGAATTTTCTGAACAAGGACCTTTCCCTCAGCAATAGTATCCCGAATAAAATGAAATTTCACATCGATGTGTTTCGTCCTCTCATGATACATCTGGTCTTTAGTCAAATGAATAGCACTTTGATTATCACAGTAAATTGTAGTAACGTCTTGATGCAAACATAATTCACCATACAAACCTCTTAACCATAATACTTCTTTGATCGCCTCTGTCACTGCCATATATTCTGCCTCTGTAGTAGATAAAGCCACGACAGGTTGTAAGGAAGCTTTCCAACTAATTGCACAACCACCAATGCAAAATACATAGCCTGTCAAAGATCTTCGTTTATCAAGATCCGCAGCATAATCAGAGTCGACGAAACCAACCAAAGTGTCACGATTTTTCCCAAACTCCAAACAAGCATCTGAAGTCCCTTGCAAGTATCTGAGAATCCACTTCACAGCCTGCCAATGTGTTTTACCCGGGCGAGACATATATCTGCTAACCACACTGACTGCTTGTGAAATATCTGGACGAGTACAAACCATTGCATACATAATACTGCCGATGGCACTGGAATATGGAACTTGCGCCATATATTGTTCCTCTTCAACTGACTGTGGTGACTGAGCAGCAGATAACCGAAAATGGTTAGCAAGAGGAGTACTTACTGGCTTAGCGTTTTTCATACCAAACCTCTCCAAGACTTTCTTGAGGTAATTTTTCTGGGTTAGAAATAATTTTCCAACTCCTCGTTCTCTTTTGATCTCCATGCCAAGAATTTTCTTAGCTGCTCCTAAATCTTTCATTTCAAATTCACTACTTAGCTGCATTTTCAAAGTGTGAATTTCTGACAAATTCTTAGCTGCAATAAGCATGTCATCAACATAAAGTAACAAATACACAAAAGAACCATCAATTAACTTTCGAAAGTAGACACAGCTATCATACTTGCTCCTCGTGTAACCATGACTCAACATAAAAGAATCAAATCTCTTATACCACTGTCTTGGAGACTGCTTCAATCCGTACAAGGATTTCTTTAACAAGCAAACATGGTCTTCCTTACCATCAACTTCAAATCCATGAGGTTGCTCCATGTAAATTTGTTCTTCAAGTTCACCATGTAAGAAAGCTGTCTTAACATCAAGTTGCTCCAATTCCAAATCATACATGGCAACTAAAGCAAGCAAAACACGAATAGAGCTATGTTTAACAACAGGTGAAAATACGTCATTAAAATCAACACCATGTACCTGACTATAGCCCTTTGCAACCAATCGTGCTTTGTACCTTGCATCTTCAACCCCTGAAATTCCTTCTTTTCTTTTGAAGACCCATTTGCATCCAACAATTTTCTTACCCGAAGGCGACTTTACAAGATCCCAAGTTCTATTCTGATGGAGAGATTCAATTTCTTCATTCATCGCAATCAACCACTTAGCGGAATTTTCACAAGAAACAGCATCTGAGTAGGAAGTAGGTTCACCAACTTCACTTGTTTCTTCTGCAACTGACAAAGCATATGCAACCAAATTTGCATATCTTTGTGGTGGTCGAATATCTCTCCGTGGTCTATCCTTGGCTATGGAATATTTCTCTTCCTCTGGATCATCTTCGTCAGTAGACTCGGGACCATCTACTGGCATTCTTTGAGTAGAAGAGTTTGACTGAAAAGAATCTGAACTACCAATCTCAAGCTCCACCTGCTTCTGTGCACTATCATTTGTACAAATAGTAGATTCCTTTTTGGAAGATAATATAGACAATTCATCAAAAGTAACATCTCTACTGATTATAAATTTTGGGGATTTGGGATCAGAATACCATAATCTGTATCCTTTTACCCCAGAAGCATACCCAAGGAAAATGCACTTTTTAGCCCGAGGCTCTAATTTTCCTTCATTTACATGCATGTATGCTGGACACCCAAAAATTTTAAAATCAGAATAATCAGCAGGAGTACCTGACCAAACTTCCTCCGGAGTTTTAAAGTTAAGTGCTGTAGAAGGAGCGCGGTTGACAACGTAACAGGCCATATTAATCGCCTCTGCCCAAAAGTCCTTTGTCAACCCTGCATTTGAGATCATACACCTTGCTCTCTCCAAGAGTGTTCTGTTCATACGTTCGGCCACACCATTTTGTTGAGACGTCATCCTAACAGTGCGATGCCGAGCAATTCCTTCATTTTTGCAAAATTCTTCAAAGTCACCTTCACAAAATTCCATGCCATTATCTGTTCGAAGCCGCTTAATCTGTCTACCTGTTTGCTTCTCAATCAAAGCCTTCCATTGTTTAAAGGTTAGAAAAACATCATTTTTATGCTTCAGAAAATAAACCCAGACTTTCCTAGAATAATCATCAATGAAAGTCAACATATACCTGGCACCACCCTTAGACTGAACACGAGCTGGACCCCAAAGGTCTGAATGAATATAGTCAAGAGTACCTTTCGTTTTGTGAACTGCCGGAGAAGTGAAGCTGACTCTTTTCTGCTTTCCAAAAATGCAGTATTCACAAAAATCAAGTGGCCCAGTACTCTGTCCGCAAAGTAGACCCCTTTTGCTCAATATGCTCAAACCTTTTTCGCTCATATGACCCAAACGCATATGCCATAATTTGGTGATGTCAGAATCAGACAATGATGATGACGAGACTGCAACCGAGCCTATGACAGTAGTTCCCTGCAGAATATATAAACTACCAGACCTACAAGCTTTCATAACAACAAGGGCATTTCTAGAAACTTTCATAACTCCACCTTCAGCTGTGTATTTACACCCAAGAGCCTCTAGGGTGCCTAAAGAGATGAGATTCTTTTTCAAATCAGGAACATGTCTAACATTAGTGAGCGTCCTCACAATACCATCATGCATTTTAATTCGGATTGTGCCTTTACCAACAACATCACATGCGGCATTATTGCCCATCAAAACAATTCCACCATTACAAGATTCATATGTGGAAAACAAATCCCTATTGGGACACATGTGATAAGAACAACCTGAATCTAAAATCCATTCATTTTTAGACCTTGTCCTATCATCAGTAGCAAAGAAAATATTTCCAGTATTCTCATCAGCTGCTACACTAGCTTCAGCGGACTCAGTAGTTTTCTCAACACTTTTTCCCTTTTGCTTTAATTTATGTTTCAATTTAAAGCAATCAGATTTAATATGCCCCATTTTATGACAATATCTGCATTCCAAATTTCTATGTCTGGATTTAGATCTAGATTTAGATCTACTACTGTCAAATTCTCTTTTATCCATTCTACCCCTGACAACCAGACCCTCAGCCTGATTCTCTCTACTTTCCCCAGTGATATTCCTGTCTATCTGCTCCTTAGATTTCAATGCAGATTTAATTTCTTGATACAAAACTGTTTCTTTTCCATAAATCAAAGTATCACGGAAATGCTTAAAAGATTGGGGAAGAGAACACAAGAGTAACAAAGCCTTATCCTCATCATCAATTTTTGCATCTATATTCTCCAAATCCATAACCAAAGAATCAAACTTATCAAGATGTGAGAGTATAGATGTACCTTCAGTCATCCGAAGCATATATAGACTCTGCTTCAAGTATAGACGATTCTCCACTGTCCTCTTCATGTACAAGGCTTTAAGCTTGTCCCACATGCTCTTAGCCGTAGTCTCCGTAGCTACCTCCCGTAAAACCTCATCAGAGAGATTTAGGATGATGCTTGATCGGGCCTTCTTATCCATACCCGCAAGATCTTCCTTTGTCATACCATCTGGAATGTTCTCTGCTCCCTGTAGTGCCAAATCAACTCCGTCTTGAACCAGAATGGCTTCCATCTTAAGTTGCCACATGCCGAAGTTGACATTTCTGTCGAATTTCTCGACGACGATCTTTGTTATTGTCATTGTTGCCAAAAGATCCCGAAACTAGGCTCTGATACCAGTTTGTTAGAGTAGAGCTAGCCCCAGAATATTTACCTAGAAAGGTAATTTGGCAACCCAACAAGACAATAAAGCGAAAACAAATAAAAGGAGAGACAAGAACACCAGAACACCAAATTTACGTGGTTCGGTCAATTGACCTACATCCACGGACGAAGGAGAAGCAAATCACTATTATAAAATAGGGACAATTACAAATGCCTTAGGAAGATGTTCCTAGGCCATAAAACACCGAAAAATACTAAACAAGAAAAAACCCAAATCTATAAGCCCAAACTATTTACTGAGTGTGGACTTAAACCCAAAGTAAACACTTAGGTTTTTCTTGTGGTGCCACTTATGGTACCTCTTGTGGTGCATCTGACTTCAAAGCTCAGACCCTTATTTATAGTTTAAACAGGAGATACCAAACTTGTCTCTCTCTCTCTCTCTCTCTCTCTCTCTCTCTCTCTCTCTCTCTCTCTCTCTCTCTCTCTCTCTCTCTCTCTCTCTCTCTCTCTCTCTCTCTCTCTCTCTCTCTCTCTCTCTCTCTCTCTCTCTCTCTCTCTCTCTCTCTCTCTCTCTCTCTCTCTCTCTCTCTCTCTCTCTCTCTCTCTCTCTCTCTCTCTCTCTCTCTCTCTCTCTCTCTCTCTCTCTCTCTCTCTCTCTCTCTCTCTCTCTCTCTCTCTCTCTCTCTCTCTCTCTCTCTCTCTCTCTCTCTCTCTCTCTCTCTCTCTCTCTCTCTCTCTCTCTCTCTCTCTCTCTCTCTCTCTCTCTCTCTCTCTCTCTCTCTCTCTCTCTCTCTCTCTCTCTCTCTCTCTCTCTCTCTCTCTCTCTCTCTCTCTCTCTCTCTCTCTCTCTCTCTCTCTCTCTCTCTCTCTCTCTCTCTCTCTCTCTCTCTCTCTCTCTCTCTCTCTCTCTCTCTCTCTCTCTCTCGGCCTTAGGAATGTTCCTAGGCCATAAAACACCGAAAAATACTAAACAAGAAAAACCCAAATCTATAAGCCCAAACTATTTAACTGAGTGTGGACTTAAACCCAAAGTAAACACTTAGGTTTTTCTTGTGGTGCCACTTATGGTACCTCTTGTGGTGCATCTGACTTCAAAGCTCAGACCCTTATTTATAGTTTAAACAGGAGATACCAAACTTGTTTTTCCTGATGTGGGACTATGGGACTTGCCAAACTAACAGGAACCACTAAAAGATCTGTAAACTATAACTGATCCACAAATAAAGAAGAAAAAGAATTGATCCACATGCAACCTTTTCCACGTATCTCAGAAATTATAAACACACACACTACTCTCTTCTCTCTCTCTCTTACGCACACACATACCATCATCATCTACTGTACTGTAAGCATGGATGCAGTATACAATTAACACATCCATCAGCGAGACATGACCACATGTGGGTGTCAACAGGGAGGGAGCAGGCCATGCATGCGACCAGACCTCGTCTCCTGCAATCACAGCTCAAGGAGACATGTGTTTGGTTCTCCCTGATTCATCTATCCATCCTTCCCTACACCAAAAGTCTTTCCATCTTACCTGTCATGCTCCCTCTTGCTGGTTGTAGCTTTCCATTTGTACAGCACATTCCATCTTTTTTTTACTCTAAAAAAAGCCCCCAAACGGTCAATCTGTATAATGGCATATAAACAATCCGTATAATGATATTAAACGTAGAATTAAAGGGATAAAATGAACAACATATAAGAGCTTTAATTATTTCGACTCAATATCTCCACCTCCAGCGTACATAAAAAGGTAAAAGACGAGTGTGCACTGCATGGTATGGGCATTAAAGCTCATGTTGGCTTCACGATCGTATGTGGTAAACAACCCACGTCGTACAAAGGATACAAGTGCACAACACTCTCCCCTTGGCTTAACCTCACATGCGAGTGTTGCGGACCTCAGGGCTCAGAGGGAGGGCGACCACGTCTATTCTTTGAATCGGTCTTTCTATGTACGTGGGGCGGGGAAGCCCATGTGGGCGCCTACAGATGGAGCTCATGACATGGTAAGACACTTCAAATGGGCTTGTTCCCTTCCCTGACACCTACTTAATTTCGTAGGACCACAGCCGAGGAGGGGTGGGGTCGGGGCTCTGTGATCCCATAGCCTCAAGGTTGCAAAATGTTGGTCACCGATCTTTTCGCTCGGAACCTCACCCAAGAATGCCGGACTAGGACAGATCTGAACAGTAGGTACTCTTGCCACGCCTTGAAATGCGCGTCACATGACGGCCTTAATGGGCCGATGGCCCATTACTCCTCCGGCGCCATACCCCGTCACATGGCTGTACTCCAGGTGTCCGTATCTGTCCTCCAGAGGGGGCTCTGCCATGTGGCGCCGCTGTCAACGTCGGGGCAGCTCCAGCCAACCATGTCTAGGTATTCTTGCCGCCTCGAGTCTCTTGAGCCGATCTATCCATTAAATTTTCCCGGTCATGCTGGTTGGCAGTCAACGTTCGACCAAACCATGTTTCGTTCTCAGGGTTTACGACAAGGTGAGATATGGAATATGCCCAACTCCAGCTTGTTGATTGATAAATCTCAAAAGTAAATAAAATTGCTTGACCGAGATGACTATTTACTCTCCGGACCGAATGACAACAGTACAGTGCACAAGACGGCTGTAAAGACACGGAATCTTTCGAGGTTAGTGTTGTTAATTGATACAGGGGTTGAAAGACCTTTACCTTATCGGAGTTAGAAGAAGGTGGTTGATGGTTAATTGCAAACCGGTTGACGTGCGTGAGCAAGAGGTGGTGGGAAAGCATGATGAGTACAAAGAGGCCATTGGCTATGGACCTCAGCAACTGCAGAGGGACATGTGGGTCTCCACACCTTCTTGATGTATCTTCAACCTATCTTGCTTTTGACGAGCCTCTTCGCCTCTTTCTCACACTTGAGTGTCTCTTGGCCTCTTCCTTTCCCCTTCTCTCTTCCGTCTTCTATAAATCTCTCCCACACTCCACTCTTGGCCCTCTCACACACAAACAAACTCCCTCCCTTCCACTTCTGCAAGAGCTAGATAGAGCCGCAAGATGTCCAGCAGAAGGTCCAGGATCTCGGAGGAGGAGATCGCTGAACTCCTCTCCAAGCTCCAATCTCTTCTCCCGGAGGCCCGCCGGCGAGGCACGAGCAGAGTAAGCCCACTGAAGCTGGTCACTCCGTGCTATATATAGATCTCAAACTTCCAACTCGTGTAGTATATGTAAGTTGAGACCTGCATGCATGCGTTATATATATGCAGGCTTCAGCTTCGAAGCTACTGAAAGAGACATGCAACTACATCAAGAGCCTGCACCGGGAGGTCGACGACCTTAGCGATCGCCTCTCGGAGATGATGGCGACCATGGACATGGACAGCGCACAGGCCGAGATTATAAGGAGCCTCTTCCGTCCGTGAGCTGAGATATACAACCCAGGGAAAGATCGACTTACTTACACATGTTTCACGCAGTGTGATCTATCCAAGCTCGTAGGACTCAAGATAACACTGGCTATCTGCTTCCTTTTTAATGTACATTTTCTCTTTGAGGTCTGGCTCGAGTTGCTTCGTCTATAGACAACCAACCGACCACTATGAAAAGCATTCATGTCCTTCATGCAGTTCCTACTCGATTAATTACTGCTATATTTTGTTTATTGCTTCCGTCTTAGCTCGCCTTCATGGCTGTTCTCACTTGCAGTTCTAACCATGAGCATGTGAAATTAAAAAAGCTTGTTTTATTCGAGCCTTTATGCTAATAATTTGGTCTCCATTAACTCCCATGCTATGGGATCCATAGACTCCCTGTTCCTCTTCTTCCGGCACACCACCAGATCCATCTAGAAATATACATTATAAGCATCATAAATAACCTCTAGGGATACACCAACCGAAGATCAAAATTTCCAAGACCCATATCCTTCGATAACCTGTCATGTATTGTCCAGTTAAACATCAACCTCTCTTTCAATATAAGCGCACAGAATGATGGGGAAAAAACCAGCTGCTGTTGACTGAACCACCAAAAAGAAACTAAAAACGATAGATGCACTATAAGATGCTTGTCGAGCCATTCCTTCCCGATAAAACGACTCATTATACCGAGCCTACTTTACTTTCTTTCTCAAGATCTACGCATCTAACTCTCCTGTATGCATTCGTTACTTGTTGCAGATTTCATTTGATAGTGGCAGGTTTTTACTCGACCAAAGGAGAAGCAGCAAAAGAAAGAGAAAAAGGAGAAGCGGAGGGTTGGGTGCTGAAATAGTGTCGTTTCATTGGGCTGGTCTGACGCTAACGTGACAGGACTGTGCGTACCCAACAGTTTTTTTCCAAAGGTGACCGTCCTTGTTCGTGCTATCTGCTCCTCCAAGGCGTCTGTAGCTCTGCGAGGAGAGTATGTGTAGGGGCGCGGTAGGATACTTTGCCTAGGGAGAGGGTGGGGCCGCCGTGTCTGATGAGGCGGTCCCCACCGTCCGTTCGGTAGGCCTGCCCCCCTTCCCCAACCTTTTCTCTCTCCAACGGTTATAGGTTAGTTGATCCGACGGTTATAACCACGCAGTCAACGATAGAAGACTTGCCAGAATAAAAAAAAGAAGAAGAAAAATATACATAATATAATAAAAAGGGTATTTTATCTAAAAATAAAAATCAATTAAATCAAATTGATAAATACAACAGAATCTAGTCCTTCAACCTTAAAACACTAGAAAAGAAAAAATCACCCATAAGACTATCAAACCTTATCAACTCTCAGCATCTTGACATGCACAACTAGAGAATGTGCTGCTAAGTTTCTCTTTCTAGGTGTATGGTATAGTTTTACACATTAAAATCTAGAAAGTAAGACATTGATATTGCATGTGCAATTTTTGATATTCCAAGGAGTTGGTTCTTTATTTTTTAAAATCAAGTCGAGATCATCACTTTTCACCTCCAACTTGTTGATGAACAATAATCATTCTTTAGTTGCATGTGCCTCATTTGTTGGATTCGCAGATTCATAGTTGGTTTGCGATCTGCACACAGACATCCATTCAGCTTAATCCAATCCTTTACTAATTTAATCCATTTAATATGAAAAATAATATTTGATATCTCGCCCAAAGTACCTTTAGACGTGATTCATCGTATATGATACTGCTTTATAAGCAATTGAACTTAGAAGTCTTGATACCATTAAATAAGAAGTAATTTCTAACCTTTGAGATTAATAAAAAAATAATTTTAGTACAAAAAGAATTAGTTTTGATTATATATTGATGTGAAAATATTATTGACATTAGCTCGACATAGTCCGGACTCATATACATAAGGTTAGTCAAGATGCCTCCAAGATGGAAACACCGAGCTCCCAAGGTACGAGCTCTCGATGTGCCACCTACATGAAGATTGAGATCGAGAGAGATTTCTTGATCTGGTCTCTTTGACACTTAAATTAGTAACCCAAGTCTCCGAATGCGGACATGAGTAGTCGAAAAATATAAGTCCCCTTCTCATTATGTTAAAAATATGTTTTTATACTTAGTTGTAGGGGCAAAATATTCTATAGAATATTTCATTAGGGGGGGAATACTTCGTAGAATATTTTTTGGTCTCTTATTCACGTAGGTAGACGAATGGAAGATGACCTGGACTCTACATGATGGTTACATATCGAATGATGATTAACTGACAATATATTCCCTATCATTTGTCTCCCCCACGAAGGCATGCTTCGGGATCTCTTTATGCAGGTTGAATTTTTCCGACTTACGCACCTTGGATACATTTTGTCCACGCTTCCACCATAGTAGATCTCCTTACACGAGTTGGGTTATCTTGACTCAAACACCTCGGGCACATTTTACTTTGTGCCTCCGTCATGGCTTTGGGATCTCTTTATGCAGGTTAAGTTTTTTTTACTTACGCACCTCGAGCATATTTTGTTTTGGGCCCCCGTCATGGTAGATTTCCTTACGTGAGTTGGGTTTTCTTGACTCATGCACCTTGAGCACATTTTACTTTATGCCTCCACTATGGTGGATCTCCTTACGTAGGTCGGGTTTTTCTGACATATGTGCCTCTGGAATATTTTGTCTTGTGCCTCCCATAAAAATGATAAGAGAAAATACCGTTAACATCTTGATTAGCTCAACATTGTCTAAACTTGTATGTGTAGGATTGTCCGAGATGGAAATATTGAGTTCCTAAAGTGCCACCTACACAAAGATCAATGTCAGGAGAGGTTTCCTGATCCGATCCCTTCAATGCACAAGTTAGTAACCCCTAGTCTTGAGTACGAATGCAAGTGGAAAAGGTAAGCCCCATTCTCATTATATTAAGGATGTATTTTTATATATGGTTGTAGGGCTAAATATTCTATAAAGGGGGAGAATACATCATGGAATATTCTTTAGACTCTTGTCTACAGAGGTAGATGGATGGAAGGTGATCTGGACTCTATGTGACGATTATATATCGGATGATGATTAGTCGATAATATGCTTCCTATCATTTGTACCCCTGAATGTATGCTTCAAGCTCTTGTGAGAGGGCATCGAAGTGCAGCATTTAGTTTATCCGATACGAGAACATTTGGAATCTCCTCTTGTGGATCAAGTTTTTTGACTCATACACCTTAGACACATTTTACTTTATGCCTCCATCGTAGTGAATTTCCTTTCGCGGGTCGGGTTTTCCTAACTCACGTGCCTCGAGCACGTTTTGCTTTATGCTTCCACTATGGTTAATCTCCTTACACGAGTCAAGTTTTCTCAAATCACACATCTTAGACATTTTGTTTTGTACTTCCGTTGGGTTGAGTTTTCATGACTCACGCACCTTAGGCATATTTTGTTTTATTCCTTCACCATGGCAGATCTCCTTATGCAGGTTGGGTTTTCATGACTCATGCACCTTGTGCATATTTTACTTTATGTCTCTACCATAGTGGATCTTCCTACGTAGGTTGGGTTTCTCCAACTCACGAGGCACATTTTGTTTTGTGTCTCCATCATAGCGGATCTCCTTATATGGGTCAGGTTTTCTCGACTCACGCACCTTGAGCACATTTTGCTTTGTGCCTCCATCATGACGGATCTCTTTACGTAGGTCATGTATTCTGACTCGTGTACCTTAAGCATATTTTGCTTTGTGCCTCCATCATGACAGATCTTATTACATAGGTTAGGTTTTCCTGACTCACATGTCTCAATACATTTTGTGTTGTGCCTTTATCATGATGGATTTCTCTTAACATGGGTCGGAATTTTTTAACTCATGTGCTTTAAACATATTTGACATTGTTTCTCCACCATGATAGATCTTCTTATGTAAGTCGGGTTTTTCTAACTCACGCACCGTGGGCACATTTTGCTTTGTGCCTTTGTAGTGGTAGATCTCCTTATGCGGGTTGAGTTTTTTGACTCACATGCCTTGGGTACATTTTACTTTATGTCTTCATCGTGGTAGATCTCCTTATGTAGGTCGAGTTTTCTTGACTCATGTGCATCAGACACTTTTTGCCTTATGCCTTCGCCGTAGCGAATCTCCTTACATTGGTCGGGTTTTCTCATTTTTATCACCTCAGGCACATTTTGCTTATGCCTCCGCCATAGCAGATCTCCTTACATGGGTTGGGTTTTTTTCGATTCATGTGTCTTGGGTACATTTTGCTTTGTACCTTCATCACGATGGATCTCCTTAAGTGGGTCGGGTTTTTTTGACTAATGCGCCTCAGGCACATTTTGTTTTGTGCCTCTGCCATGGTAGATCTCCTTATGTGGGTCAAGTTTTTTTGACCCACGCGTCTTGAGCATATTTTATTTTATACCTATGCCATGACAGATCTTCTTATACAAGTTAGGTTTTATTGACTCATGTGCCTTTGGCATATTTTATTTTGTGCCTCCACCATAACGGACCACCTTATGTGAGTTGGGTTTTCTTAACTCGTGCGCCTTATACATATTTTTCTTTGTGCCTCCGTTATGATAGATCTCCTTATATGGGTTGGGTTTTCTTGACTCATATGTCTTAAACATATTTTGCTTTGTGCCTCTACCGTGACGGATCTCCTCATGTGAGACAAGTTTTTCTAACTCATGCATCTTGGGCATATTTTGTTTTATGCCTCCATTGTGGCGAATCTCCTTAGGTGGGTGAAGTTTCCTCAACACTTGCGCCTTATACATATTTTATCTTATGTCTCATGCATTGTAGGTTTATTCTTACAAGGGTCGATCTTCCCAACATATGCGTCTTGGACATATTTTATCTTATGCCTCATACCGTGATATGTTTCTTCTTACACAAGTCGGGTTTTTTCAACACATGCACCTCGAGAACATTTCACCTTATGCTTCCCACCATGACGAGTTTTTTCTTACATAGGTCATTCGTTCCTTCTTCGCCTTGGTGACCTCGGGGTCGGGGTGGAGGATAGTCGCTCCTACTTTAATCTCTTTCATGACTCCTCATACTTACCAAAAACCATTGCCTCAATAGCAATGTATTGATTGACTATCTAAAGTACTTCTAATACTATCATCGATGGCCTTTCCACCAGCAACTAGAAAAAAACGAAAGGGCTTGAGCCCCATCATGAAGGTTTGTATTACGAGCAATAGATGAGAATTCACTACACCTCGAATTTCATTACTGAACAAAGTGACAAATTCTGTAAGCATTTCCTCCTCCTTTTGCTTGAGTTTAAGAAGCATTGCTGCCAATGGTCTTAGGTACACATTCTCGAGTAAGTGAAGTTTGAAATCTCTCACAAGCTGGGCAAAAGAACTAATAAAAAGCAACTTCAGGTGGGCGTACCATTCTCATACTAAGCTTTTTAACGTGGTCAAGAAGGTACATCATATCAGGGCATCCGAAGCACCATACAATGATATTCAAGCACCAAAATCTATGATGTGCTCAATTGAATCGACACTACCATCGAGTGCCTCCAATGATGGGAGGCAAAAGTTTGTTAGAATCGATTCTTCTTGGATTTTCTGGGTGAATGACGATAACCTGAGGTGGGGTCAACTAGCACTTCGCCTTTACTTTATTGAAACTCTTGTTGTATCTCCTCCCAACTTCGATCCATTTATTGTAATTGGATTCGTAGGAAATCTTATGTTAAATCCACCAATTGAGTCTTGGATTCAAATAAGTTAGAGTGATTGTGTGATTCACTGAATTCAATGATTGGGGAGCGAAGTGCCCCCTCGATCGATGGTTTGACAGGTCTCAGGTGATCCTATGATGTCAACACCACATCGGGTGGAGGAACCTCGATAGGTGTTGACACTAGTGGTGGTTGTGCTGGTGATTGCGATTGAGCTGATGGTATCGCCTATTAGGCTAATTGGGGCAAAAGTGGAGCGACGACCTATATCATGCTCATTGGCATCTACACCTATTGGGTGGGGTAAGAGGCCTGAGTTGTTGAATAGATGCTAGTATACCGAGGTGGATGCATCCATATACGGAAAGAATGGTTGGTTGGCAAATATTCCTATGACATTGGGTCATTCTTCTATGCTAAAACGATGAGGGAAAATAACATAAACGTCTTGATCAACCCAATGTAGTCCATATCATTATGTCGATCCATCTAACGCTTAAGTTAGTTGTCACGACCCGAGCTTGATGAGTTAATTGGCCTATCAAAGTTGTTTGACCTAAACCATTAGTTAATAATAATATACTCATCGAAACCTTATAAGTCAATTTTAGTCTTGTCTACTTCTAATGTGGGATTAAGGAAAAGATCGGATAATCATCCTATCCTCCCTCCTTTTTGGATTTCGTAATAGTATAAAAAAAAACCAAAGGCAAACCTCTAGTTTTATTAATCTTTTTGTCATAGAAAATCTTTAATGATATTTTCAAGGTTTGTGATAGTCTTTTTAGGTTAAGGTTCATTTACTCTTAGGATAAGAAGTAGAATACATAATAGAATTTATTAAAGCAATCCTACTAACATAAGATAATTAATTACCGAATCATTTACTCTTAGGTTAAGGTTCATTTTAGCCCATATAGTTTTGATCATAGATCACTTAAAGCTTTATAGTTTACTAGTATCTAAAATAACCTCTACATTTCTAAAAATATAATATATAAGCCCCTCCCGTCAAGTCTGAGTTAACAGACGTTAGAGTTTACTTATGTGACATGTTAACCCATAATAAACTATTAATATAATGACATATATACTTTAAGTTTTTTAAAAAATATCTATCTTGTTGAGGAAAGGGACGTGACGGAAGTCGTAGTGATAGATGAAGGCAGAGAGGCTAAGGTAGGACAGGTCAGAGGTGGAGGTGAGAGAGAGCTAAACCACCATGTCATAGGCGCGATAGGTGGGGGCAGAGGAGAGGACGAAGTAAGAGGCGATAAGGATGTATACACCTAGGAAGAGGAAGAGGGACTAAGAGACCATTGCATGCATAGCGTCGAACTGATTGATGCACATCCACCTGAGGTAGGACCGGAAGCTCTTGAGCTTGTCATCAACGTCGGAAAGGCTACGTGCGTACGATGCCCTATTAGGTAGCAACGACTCGGTGCTATTGTTGATGATCGCTTCCACGACGATGCCTCCTCTTGTCATTAATAGTGATCTTAATTTTTTAATTTAAATTACATGTGTTATTATATTAATAGTTTATTGTAAGTCAGCATGCCACATAAATAGACTCTAATGTTTGTTAACTCAAACTTAACATCAGATGCTTATATACTATGTTTTTAAAAATATATGAATTATTTTATATACGAGCAAAACCATAAAAGCTTAAATAGTCCATGACCAAAACCACAAGAGCTAAAATAGATGTTTTTTTTAAAAATAAATTATACATATCATTATATTAATAGTTTATTATGAGTTAACATATCACGTAAGTAGACTTTAACGTCTAGTAACTCAGACTTGATATGAGAGACTTATATACTACGTTTTAAAAAAAAATATAGGTTATTTTAGACACGAGTAAATCATAAGGGCTTAAGTGATCTATAGCCAAAACCACAAGGGCTTAAATGAACTTTAACCCTTTATCATTCGAACTTTTATTGAATAATATTTTTAATTAATTTTTACCTAAAAAAATATTTTTATTATTTTAACAAAAACATTTCTATGCCACCGCTCAATAGGGTGGTGGCGAATGAGTAATTTTACAAGTGATGAAAAAGAGGTATTAAAAATTAATTATGAGAATGTCATTAGGTAAAAATTTAACAGTCAACTTTTTAAGGTAAAATATCCCAATAAAAATTAGGAGTATGAAAAATAAGTCTATTTCCGTATCCATCTACTCATATCCAATGAAAGCCTAGACGTAGAGGCAGACGGTAAAGCAGGACAGGACGTTGCTCAATATAAAAGAAAAAGGAGTTACAGAGAAAGTGTTAGATGTACTGTTAATATATGTGGCCAAACATGTAAAGTTAGACCAAAGGAATGGCCCAACGACAATGCAATAGACTTGCCTTTGGTCATCGCAAAAGATCTTTATCACTTCCCTCCATTCCATGTGTACCCATAATTCAATAGGCTGATTTTTACCGTCCCCAGCAATTTTGGGAATGGAAATAAAAAATGTGAGTAATTTTAGCCAAGGTAGTAATTGAAGAATTCTTAAAGACATATAGAGTTATATACAGTGTCTGAATACAATGCATTATCATATAATCCTATAGAACAAAATATTATTTCCAATAATTTGTACACTATTAATCATTATCATCCCGTTAACTGAAGATAGAATAACAGATATCAATTTGAGTCGACATAACAGATTAAGGAAGAGGGATATCAGCAAATTCATCAGGAGAAAATGCAGACAAAAACTAGAGAGTTCCCCACTAGATATAATGATGAATAAAATCACCACCCATATATAACAAGCAAAGTCAACAAATTAAGATCAATTGCCATCTTATTCATCATTATCTCCAAGGTCTTCTCTTGCTTTGTCTACTTCCTTCCAATTAACTAGTTGATATCCTTGGTAAAAGTCTTGCTCGCTCTTGATTTCGTGATCTGTTGTATAAAATCATGCGGATATTTGTTGTGTCACCCTAAGTAGAGTCAAAATCTACCAGCCAAATTATTGATTCGAGATTCTACTAGCCAAAAGTTGAGTCAAATTGTTACTATTGATACACTATAACTCCAGTGAATATTCTACACTCATCACCTGGTCTTGGTTCTCCCTTCTACATTGGCAGCATGTTGTTTCATCCATGTTCTTCAACAAACAGTGTATCTAGAAGATCATCATAGCTCAATATCATCACATATATGAAAATTGTGTTACCTCCTTCAATAGGCTTAATTTCCTGTGCAACCAAGAGGAAATCTCCTTGTCTTCATTCTTCCATTCAATGCCAGTGCCAGCACATCATATTCTTCCACAAACCAGAGCTCAGACATGGTAGCCTGAAAGGATAAAGTTAATCAGCACAAACATGCAAAGGGCAAAGGATGTGATTCACTAGATAGGAGACACATAATGATCAGAATAGGATAACTCAGTGGCCAATGATATCAAGGCATAAAAAGGACAACCAGCTGATGTAAGTAGCAGACTACAAATTCAGCTCATTAAAGTAATTGTCCAGATATATGCAAGATACTACCTCAAAACCTTGAAGCTTCTTGTTAAGCTGCGAAACAAGCTCATGAAACAACTGGAGTTGATTAGAAGGTGTTTCCAGCTTCTACAGGAAAAGGATAGCACAGTGAGTCATCAGGCTGGAGCATTTACATAAATATAACTTGTAGAAATGACATCACAACATTAGGGATGTTTTCTTATTTTCTAATTTTAGTCCAATCTTGTAGTTCATGACCAATCTTTGGTTTCTTGTTGTAGCACCAACCAGATGTCAACTTTGGCTATCATACAAGGATATGATCACATTAAACTGGAATTAGAAGGTGGTGGAGAATGACGACAACAACAACAAGCATCCATAAGATCCAACAAAAGCCATCAGTCAAGCTAAATACAATTTCAAAATCAATTTGTTATGTTACCTCCAATAAGATTTTAGGACGTCCAAGAAGTCTTGCAAATGAAGTATGAAGTAGAACGGGATCATACTGTACAAAAGAAAGAGAATTTCAGAAGAATGGCATGTCTCAATGCAACATATCAAAATAACAGTTGTAACAACAACAACAACAATGATCATCGTTTCAACTGATTGTCTGATACAATAGCTAACAATGATTTATTATAATGGCATATATGTGAGTTTTTTAGTTTTTGAAAGGATAATATATACTAAACTTAAATAAAGAGAAATAAATATGAAAATGATTAACTTTGAAGGGATATATGTATATATATGTATGTATGTATGTATGTATGTATGTATATATGTATGTAATTTTGCTAGATAATGATGATAACTATAACAACAACAATGATAACAATCATGGTGCACATGACAGGTTACATGAGGATACTTTGTGTACATTATAATTCTACATTTTGAAAGAAATCCATTTGATCAGGCTCCTATTCTATGCAATGCTGCATCACACAGTCACATCAATGGAGAAATAGAACATTGTAAGTAAAATAACCAGCTTCTCTTACCAGTTGCTTTTTAGGTGCACGTGGAAGGGCGTCTCTCAGTTTAGCCCGAATAACAGCGGGATCAGTACCAGAGGTCACCTGGTCATTCAAGAGAATAAACAGATATGATAGTTGGAAGAGCACTTGGTTGAGACTCGAGCAACCACAATGATAAGGACAAAGGGAACGAAAAGGTTAAACAAAAACAACTTTTAGAGTGGCATTCCAACCACGATAGAATAAGACGGTGTCAACCACGATAGAATAAGATGGTGTAAACATCTCAATCAATGATCCAATCAGCATTATGGGAAGCAATTCTTAAATAAAAAACACAAAAAGTTGAAATCTTTATGAAGGGAAAAAACCATCTAACTAATGCAGTGGAATCACAAATTAAGTACAATGAGGCTTTTATGAAATGTATTAAATAGGATAGAAATCAGGTCCTATCTGGTCAAATTAGAGGCCAGAAATTCACTAGATTCAGAATTTGATCAATAAGATATGCCAGCTGCTATCAGGTATTGTCTCGCTTCCAGGGATAATAGTAACCTTTAGAGAGAAGAAAAGAAAGAAAAGAGAGGAAGCTAAACACAGCAAAAGAGGAAAGAGAAAAAAGGGAATAGGCAACTTTGTTAATCATTTCGATAATAACACAAGAAGGTTACCAACATATCTTTATAAGAGTTATGGAGTCATCCCAAAAAGGTTCTCTGAAATATAACTCCAAAAATCATAAAAATTCAAATTTTGATAGGAAAATTACTAGACAAAGCTGTACTATAGGTTTTTGAATATCAATTGGAACTTTATTTGAACTCTAGAGACCACTTAAATTTGTCATTAGAGATGACAACTTCATCAAATTTGCTGAAATGTTTTCCATTTTAACACAGATGGTTGTCCTTATGGTATTATTCTTTTCTTGTATCGATTAGGGACGTCTCTGGTTCTTTTCTGTCACACTTTGGGGCAGCTCCAATGAAAAATAGTACTGCTGGATTGTCCATTATTTTTAACCAAGAAACCTTAATTTAGTCAGCCATGAAAATAGGCTTGGTTGACTAATCAAACCATGACCAACCTAGGTCAACTTTCCTACAAATTCTTATACTAGTAAATGAACATATCCAAGTTATTCTAGAGAGCAACATGGCAAGATAGAGACCCACACGGGATACTGAAACTGAACCCATAGCCAACCTACACATGGAACTTTGTTTTAAGGTCGTGTTATTCCTCTAGCTTGGCCATTCATGCTTTAACCATGATGATGGCGAGTCCAAAATCCATTCAATTATGTGGATGGGTCTGAAGTCAAGTTGATCAAGTTGTGTTGTCTAATAATTTACGTTCTAATGCAGAAACAACCTCTCTATATTTACAAATAAGGCCGCACACATTGACCCTCCCCAAACCTCACATCGGCAGAAGTATATGTGCTCCAGGGTACACCCTTTTTCTTTTATTGCCCAGATGACAGAACTAAAAAAGCCCAACTTAGTCCTTCAAAGTCACTTGACCATGATGGTTTAAGGGCAAAATAGATTTGTCTCATGCTGTTTATTCCTTGTGGACAAGGAACATACTGTACCAAATTTCCTTCCCTCAAGTGCACCTTGTTTCTGAAGTGGTAATTCGAAACCCCGTGGTACCCACACTTCAGTTAATTCTTTGCTTCTTTCTTGAAAACATACACAAGCAGGATGAAAATATCACAAAGTTATCTCCAAATTACTGTGCTGTATCTTAGCGATGGAAAGAATTGCATAATGCTCCTCAATGCAGTCAACACCATGCTGAAGCTTGTTTGTGTTCAATCCCAATGAAATTCAACTGAGATTTTAGCTTCGTACACCATAGAATCAAGCTTTTTATCTGTCATCATCCTTATGCTCCCTTCACATTGCCATTCACTTGGACAAATTAGCCACTGTATTACTGACCGCAAAAGGCTTTTAGAGTTCAATTAGACAAATTTAAGTAATTTATGATTACTATCAATGCTACCATTAAATCCCAGAGAGAACTGACAACCTGTAGTCAGTTCTGAGTGACGAGTTTAAACTAAAAACAATAACTCAACCTAACAAAATCTAATTCTTATGACAAAAACAAGAATAACTACTAGATTGAGTCACAAAATGGAAACCGAAATGGACTAGTGCAAGATTATATCAAATGCAAACAAGTTCCGTTAAATTTTAATATAAATCATGGATACATCAAAGGGGTAGCACTAGATACTTGTTTTTTGCATTTTGCAGCAGATATAGGTGGCTATCTGGAGTAAGTTATTTACAGTTGATCTGACAGCAAATGAAAATATAATGAATGAGAACAAGTCTAATAAGATGAAAGCCACAGAAAAAGAAGTATCAGGTGAACCTGCCAGCATCCCAGTAGCACACCTGTCGATGTCAACACGACTCTATCCAAGACAATTTTCAGAGGGCACAGAACTTCTGCAACACCTCTTACAGTGTTTGCCTCATCTTCAATCTCAAGAAATAAGACAGACCACATCAATACAAGAAGAAATGCCAAATAAGCACAATAGTAATAATAAAAAAATTCCACATACCTCATCATTGGTTGCAGTTACAGGTGTGATATGATGGGATGCGTGAAACATGCTCGAGTGGTATATGCTCACATTTTGAAACCAGATAACTGAATATAGTGAAAAATAATAATGT
This sequence comes from Musa balbisiana, assembly GCA_004837865.1. Taxonomy (NCBI): domain Eukaryota; kingdom Viridiplantae; phylum Streptophyta; class Magnoliopsida; order Zingiberales; family Musaceae; genus Musa; species Musa balbisiana. Next base: position 40,088,426 of record CM017193.1, read on the forward strand.
CAGCTAAATGATACCAGAAAATGTGAAGAATTCATAAATTAAATAATTAGTTCTGAGAAAGACAATTGAACTTGAATAAACTGAAATGATTTGCAGGTTCAGCTGATGTTTTTTACAAGGAAGATGACACCAATTGCAGTGTCATACTAATGAAGAACATTTACAGACAAGAAATTAAATTTTGAAGTTTCTTCTTAGTTTACATATATCATTTGTAGGAGTCACAAGGGCTGCAAAGTGCAAAAGTGGTATAAAGTGCATTACCTCCGTTAAAATAGGGAAGAAATATCTCTCTAACTGCTTCCCTGCCACGATCAGTAAAATGAATAAAGCAAAGAATTTTTTTGATGAAAATTTAATGGAGGCTATATACACACACTCTCTGCAACAAAACTCTGTGAATCAGGTACCACATGAAGAGAAAATAAAAAGAAAATTCAAGAACAGATTGAACTGTGTTAGCCTTCTATTAGTAGTGAAAAGGACAATGTTACTCCAGGAAAGCCGAAACTGAAACAATGAAAAACAACGTTTCTGAGGATGCTAAAGACATCTAACATTCAAACAAACTGCTAGAAGAGACTGAAAACGAAAATTATTTTTATGTGTAGAACATTGTGACTAAAGTAACTCATTTTGTTTATGAACCTCATACTGCAGGAAATCTTACCATGTCCTCTAAGTTTTAAGTGTTGAGTATGCTTCAGTGCAAACTGAGATAACCATCTAAGTTCGCCAAAAATGATGACCAAGCACTTTTTATATATAGTATTATGTCCTATCAAATGTTAATTAAAATTGGATCTTACATTTCAAGTTATGTCTTTTTTAGAAGTTCTGGTATATACTTGTCCTCAAACCCAAGGCTTGACTCAGGCCCATCCTCTTGTTGCAAGATCCTTATCCAGATGCAACCTAACAATAGAATGGATAGGGACCCTATAACATCACCAACTGGGAATTCATCTCATATTTGGCTTCTATACTACACTGCTTCTTCAGATATTCTATCTCTTAAAGGGACAAGTATGTGGATCCATGAAGTATCAATGCCCATAACTATATTATAAAACATTCCTCTTCACCTACAGAGTAATTAATGCCTAGACAATACTTCAAACACCTCTATTTGAACCAATCATTTTAACACTACACAATCCTGTAAAGAAGTATCTCTAAACTTCAACAAAAGCAAATGACTAATTAACTAGAGAACACATAAGATAGATTCATAATTCTTTCTTACTTGCACAAGCAAATCAGAGTGTATTTCAAAAGTTATTCTTGCTGGTCACAACAAGTTTTTTTTTTCTTTCCTTCTTTTAAATGTTTATTGACTCGAATTGCAGCTGTCAAAATCCCTTCTTAAAAAATAAAGATCCAAAATGAGTTAAATAATGACAATATTTCGCATTTTATTGTGATTTGATGACAATTGTGGTGTGACTGAGAAGTCAGAGCTACATCATTTAATAATTAAATCAGATATAATGCAGAAACCAGAGCTACAGCGTTGAATTTGAATTAAGTAAAAAAATAAGGATACTAAGATCTCGCTAAAGCAGATATAATGCAGATATCTAACTTAGGTATCCATAACAAATCACTAATATCATGCATTTAAAGTCATAAGACTTTTCCTTTTCCGGATAACTCCCCAATCAATAAGATAATGTTAAAACCCTCTCAAGTATCTGAAAACTAAACAGACAGCTCATTTAACTGTAAAGTATTCTCCACAAACAGACTTCAGATAATGTGAGTATCGCATACGAAATTGGAATTGAGTGTTCACTGTTCAAGTGAAGCACCGTTGCCCGAACAGGAGGGTCCGCCATCTATTTCAACAAAAATAATTATGCAACAATCAAAGCCAATAGTGAAAAAGAAAATCCTAAAGATCAAAAAAAGTAAAGCGTCAACAAAGACCAATCCACCTTCAGCACCGGAGTAACAGAATCATTTTTCTGCGCAAATAGATCTGAAATCGACAGTGACTGTGAAGTCTCTCCGTGCTTCAAGAATGCTGCCCCGTGCTCATCCAAGTCCTTAGCCATCTTATCATACAAAACCTTCCGCCGCTCCAAGATCGACATCCTAGACTCTGATCCACAAACATAAAATTATTTAATCGCGATACAATGACCCGTCTGTCCAAGTAACCAAATCGAAAGAGAAAACAAAAAGGAATTTCCCGATTCATCAGGAATATGTCCATGAACCCATTCTTTCGGTTCATTAATCCGTCGCACAAACTATCTCCACTGATGCAAGATTTTATATTGAAAAAATTAGGGAAAATTATGGTTGAAAATAACCGGAATCGGAGGATGTGACGAGCGCCCGGGAGGGATCGGAGCTCTCCAGGGAGATTCGAAACGCGAGGTAGACCAGGACGGAAACGGAGATCCAGATAAGGGTGGCGGCGAGCCTCGATCGGCAGAAGAAATTTCGGAACCTCAACATTCGATCTTTCGCGTTCCTATTTTGAGAAGACCTGGAGGCTTCCTTGACTTCCCAAATGTTACCCTCTTCCACCAAGATATGTTTGAATTCGACAGCGACGCTGCTGTAAAAGAAATAAAAAGACTTATTAACTACTTACGTTAACGGTTGTCTTTTTTCTTTTTTTCATATGCATTAATTTTTATTCCAGCAATAAACATTTATAATATTTATCTATTCTCATCTTTAGTTTCCATCACTTTCTTTTATTTCTTCCCTTCTATAGTTTATATTATTATTTAAAAAACAAAATAGTTTTTTTTTCCCCCAAAAAAAAGTTATATATTAATGTAAATTTATAGAAAAAAACTACATGATTTACTTAAACCTTACAAAATTCATCATCATCATTCTGCTTTTAGCAGGCGGTTCTCAACAAAAGATGCATCTATTCTTCTCCTATGGCTGCAATCACAAAGCAAACGCTTAGCGGTAGTGTATCACGCTGCGTGTCATAGCATCATCCCTAGAAGACTTATTTTGGGCTGACTCAGTGACATTGTGCAGCCTGGCCCGGTGAATCCGTCGTCTGTTACATTTACGACTCTTTTTTCCGGCGATTTATATGAAAAGATTTAGAAATATTATAAATTATAACCACAAAGTCCTCTTCTTTTCTCGTCTCGTCTCGTCTCGTCTCGTCGCTCCTCCATACGGTCGTACGATCGAGGTGTGGTTTGATGAGATATGGATTCTTTCACGATCTAATTTTCCTTCTGCGTTTTCGATTCGGTTATCTTTGGATCGCACGGAACCAAAATTAGATATCCATTCAACCCCCTTTCTGTCACTCGATTTGGGGGAATTGATTTTTTTTTTTATGTGATATTTCTGTTCTACAAAATTTACCTTTAATCAATCGAATTCATTCTTTGGTCATCTTTTTTGTTGTGTTTGTTTCTTGGATGGAATCTATGCTTTGTATCGTGTGATATAGTTTAGTAAGAATCTACCCTAAATGCAGAGATAACTAGAGCGTGAACATTCAATTTGCGGGATCTAAACGGTTCCGCAGATCAAGATCTGTAGTGGTGAATGGAATCCCGCAGGAAAGTTCCCACCTTGGTGGAGCTATGCATGGACACGGCGATCGCTAACCTTAGGTACATCGAAGATGTTGGAGACATGGAGTTACACCTATTGAGGGGCATCTTACCTCACTGTAACATTAATGAGTTGACCCACATTGAGAACTCCACGAAAGAAAGTCATGCGTTGCTATAGTCCTCTTTTGAGATTCTTACATGGTCGTGGTTTTCGTATTAGTCTTAAGCTTTCTGAGTCACTACCATTGATAATTGATTTTAGTATGGCATTTTAGGGAAGGGACCTCAGTCCAGTGACAGATGACTGGTGGAAAAGATTCTATGAGCAACAATTTGGAGTGGAGAGTGCAAATACTGTGATCAACAGGATGAAACAGAAGAAAATAGTATTTAAGAATTGGAGAAACAGAAGAAACTGTGATCAACAATTTAGAGAACTGCTCTATGAGGTGCTGCATCATTTTGCTAGGATTTTCTTCTCTTATTATAAGTGATTTTTTGGCCAATCTATAATTTTCTGGGTGAAGAAATAGAATCACTAGCCAAGAACCATGCCAACCACATTTTTGGCATAGAAGTTCTGCAGAGATTGCTAAAAGGAAATCTTAGGATGTCATGTCTATTGTCTATAAATTTATATTTCAAAAGATATATGGCGTGCTGAATTTGTATGACTTGCTTGTAGGCAAAGCAAAAGGAAAGGGAAGAAGCTAAAAATAGAATGGCCAAGAAGCTTAAACAGAGTTATGCAGAGAGTCAAGCTAGTGTGTCATCATACACTTTTATATTTTGTGCCTGTTAATTATATGTTCTGTAGCATGGAGTAATGTTTGAACCGCACCAACTGGTACATTGCTTAAGTTGAACAGCATCTAGCTTCAGAATGCTGCTTTCATCACAGGTGCATTTTCACTGTGGCAATATAAGTATTCAAGTCAAATAAATCAGATATCTGTCTGCAACTATTGGCTGATAGGTGCAGAAGCACATAGTGTTTCATTTTGTGATTATGCTGTATAGGCTTCTTGCTTGAGTTCTTTTAGCTGAACTTTTTCCCTATGGAAAATGTTGATTGTTTGAACTGTCAAATTATAAGGATTCTCAGGAATAATCCCAACATGGTGTCATAATAGCAGATTGTACATTTGAGTCCTCAAGACATGTAATTTTCCTACTTTTTTTATAATTTCATGACACATGTCGGGCTCGAGCATTACCCGATCAACAAGTCGTAGGTTTGATTGAATGCTATCAAACAAAACATGTTATATTTGAGGATAATTATGACATAATTATAAAAATCCATTTCTATGTATTAGCATAAGTTGTTCCATCATTTGTTAGTGGTTAAAATTTAATGCAGTATTTACATTTGGAACCCAACTCTCACATGATATGCATTTGTCACCATGATTGGGCTTCGCCTAAAAATTGGTGGTATTGTTTTTGTTGTCTAATCTAAGTATTGTGTTTAAAGGGCCAATAGTGGCCTGCTCTGTTTATTGAAGTATTGGCCTTGGGGCAGACCATATATGTGACAGTTAAGATGGAATTCTAGATCATCATCATTAAGACTGCCTTATTAATATTTATTATCAAGAGAGAAATAGCCTTTTATCAACAAGCTGTTGTTTATTGTTAACATTTTTGGACTAAGTTTGGGATCGTGAAGTCTCTCGTTTTGTATGATGCCAATAAGTCTGGTGTTTATCTTGCAAAATTTTGAAGAAGTCATTTAGCTTGCAAGGACTAATGAAGTCATTCTAGATTAACAAATTGTTCACATTGTTCTAGGTTGGTAAATTATTCTACCAATTAAGGTTGAAATTAATAAGCTAACACATTATTTTTACATCATTTGAAAATGTTTGTAGATGTTTTGTAATTGTTACTTTTTGTTCTTTGAAGAGAAACAAAGTCGGCAAATCCAAATTTGTTCTAAAATTCCACCCTCAAAAAATAAGAGAGGCCACCGGTGAGGTAACTTCTTTATTCCTGTGTTTGATGTGTTTTATTTTGAGGATTGTGAATGTCCGAAAAAAGTGAACTAAATGCTGGTTGCTGCCGCAACCAACTTTGCTAGATCACAAAAAACATATGATGTATATAGTAGTTTTTCCAAATTAACATGTTTGATGACTGATTATAGGAATTGGACCAAGTAATAGCTTGTCCAATTTGAAAAGTAACCTGATGAAGGCGGCAAAATTGGAGTTTTGTAATAGGTGAGTTGGGATTTGTTTTCTGGATCCAAACCTTATGTTGTATTCATTCTAATAAAGCTCAGTTATTTTTCTTGTCAATAGCCATGAAGCAAAAGTACATGCTCTGATGAGAAGAAATGCTCTGCAACGAAACAGCTTGTCACTCACATCAAAGGTGGATCATTTTTTCTAAATCTGTCAAACCTTATATCTTTGTATATTAGATTAGTTTTAATTAGCCTTTGGAGAGTTATTTAAAATCCTTTTCATTTTCTGTATCATACACTCTTCTTTCTTGTTTGGCAGCATCCCTCGTTCTGCAAAACAGAACAATATCCTTCAAAGTAATCCGGATTCAAGTTCCGGAAATGGAAAACCAGTAGCAAGAAAATAATTGCTTTACCTCATCTTTTCAGGATTTCTCATGGGAAGGAAAACTGTGGCACCTATCGAGTTCCTACAATTTATGGCACTCTGTCACTAAGGTGTCTTGTTGGCATTAGTCTCTTGTCATCCTCCTGTGAGTTTCGTATCTTTATAGAAAGATCTGTGTTGACTATAAATATTTGTTTTTATAGCATTAGATTTGAGTTTTATCTCTTGACACTGTATTATGTGTTGTGGCTTCAAGTCACCTCCCTAACTAGATTACAGATTAGGCAATAAATTAGAGTTTAATGGCTATGTGGTTACTGCCTGTCGCAAAATGAGCCAATGATGTGCTTAAAGCAACGGTTAAGACATGTTGGTAGAACATGTCGATCTTGATCTTATCTACTGCCCAAAGTTGAGCAGATTGCTTTCAATTAGAACCTTTTGTATAAGATTTCTCGATAGCTGCTGCTGGATCATGCGAGCCACCGCGATGGATTTGATTTGAACATCCAACTCGTTATGTACAGTTATGCCCTTAAACAGTTATGTACAGGTAGAGCTCTATGGCAAAACCATTGGGTGATGGAACAAAGAGAGATACACTGTCAAATGAGGAACAAAGAAACAAAGCGTTACAAGCAGCAAAACCTCATGGCCTCTTTGTAGTTCCTCTGCATGATGGGTTTCTACCCCCGAGCTTTGGTTGTTTCCCTGCGGCTTCTCAATCTGACAAGAAAGGCCTCTCACTCTCAAAGCTTCAGCACCGGTTGTGAATGGGATCTGACCCTCTTCGAACTCGACGTTTGCTCGCGCTGTAAGGATCAAAAGGCGACGGCCCGGCCGCAGGTTTCTTGCTCGCGTCAATGTCGACAGCATCAAAGCCGGCGAGGAAGCGTTGGCTCTTTGCTACCGCGGTTTGCTCTTCATTCCGCTGGAGAACGAGGCCTACGTTTCTCAGGCCGCACACCTGCTCTGGCTTCCAAGATGACAACAACACAACGCATAGAAGCACCGCGAGGAGGAGCCTACGAGTGTAAGAATCCATTGGTCCTCCCGTCAGCCACAGAGACACGAGGCGCTTCCGGTTTAGAATTAAAAGGCAGATCCTACTACTCTTCATGTGTTCGCTCTATTCCTGCAGATATAGTCCTCTCATATATCACATACGGGGGTTTGGTCTAAAAGCATAAAGCTCAGTGACCCAAAAACGCCTAGAGAATTCAGATTCACTTCAATCATATATGGCTGCAACCGAAGCAAATCCAAGGCTGTTTTAGAAGGTTCTGTCAGGTATGAATAAAGAGATTGGAACACAAGCCTCGGGAAGCCAAGTATCTTTCCGGTGGTTCCCTTACTGAGCAAGCACTAAAGGAGGGATGTGTGGGGGGAATAGGGCACCAGCAAACGAAAGACTTGCTTTAGAATTCCCTCTTACAACAACAAGGAAGCGCTCTTATCCATGCACCCCAAAAACAAAATATATTGGTACTTAGTTTTTTGCGCTGAGTGAGTTTTCTTTATGCTTTTATATTGCCGTCTTACTGCTGCAGCTATGCCACCTTACCCCACTTCTCCTTTGGATTTGTTCGGCCCCAACTCAACCACCCATCAATCACTAAAGCTTGCCTGTGTATCATCCATTAGTTCCTCCTGGCTCTCTTATTCACATTCCCTTTTCCTACGAAGAACATATTCCTCTCTTTCACTGTTCCTTTTGCATCTATTTACATTGCTTCTCATCGTCACATTCAACTATTAGGATTCCTAAAGCACGAGTTCCCTCGCTTTAACAAAAAACTAAGGGGTGACAGCATGGAATTAAGATGGACTGTCACACATCAGGCGTTTTGTGCTTTTCACTTTGAGATAAAGCAAAAGAGCAAACCGCAGCGGAGGTTGCTGCTTTCCGAGGCCGCAACATTATCATTTAACTGAACCACTGTGCTTCTGCAGTAAAATATAATTTGAAGAGATATATTATTGCATGCAAAATACAGATTAAGTTGTTTTTTTTTTTCAAGCGTGTCTATTTACTTTGAAGCAAAGCAAAATAGCAACAGTGGATGTCGCTGCTTTCTGAGGCCAGACGATTTTGAACTTGTTGGATGACTATGCTTCCTCGATCGAAAATAATTTGAATAAATATGGATGATATATGTTGTATCGAGGACTATTTACTTGGATATGGATATAAATCTGTCTCATCTAATTTCACAAGACTTTGAGTAAGTTTTGAAAGAAACGACAACCATAACGAAGAGAGAAATAGGAAAGAACCGAGATAATAATATAACCACAGGAAAACAAGGAAATATCATGATTTGGTCCTCTTTTTAGACTAGATTTCTTGAGGAAACGATTTCGTAAAATATTTGGTACCCCACTGAATATTTTTCTATCAAAACAGGCATAAAAGAAAGAGAATCCTAGCTAAAGTGGGCACTTGCTTAAAGCATTCTAGAGAACGACAGTAATGATAGGATATAGTTTGATATCACTCCCATGATAATAGCCAGCAGTCACGTTAATATTAATGTGGAGCCTCAGGTTGACATGATACATTATATCGACATGACATCTTAAATTCGGATGGGACGATTGTCTATTCCCACACTGTCCGAGGCCGTATGAGATGACGTCGCATAGTACAAAGCTACTCCGCAAAGCTCGGAACAACACCGTACGGTGTGGATCTATACAGGTCGATCGACGCTCGCATAAGAGGTACAAGCCGACTGCCCTAGGAGTCAGCCGCTATTAATATATCACGTACGACCGACCCTCGTTCATAGATATAAAAGCCAACCCTTGATTGGTATCAGGGGAAGAACTTCGAGAATTCAACTTCCTCTTACTTCACTCAACACTAATTTAACCTTCAGAGGGGTGTGCAGGAGCCTAGTGACAAAGAGTAAGGCCACTCACCAAAGGAGAAGACCGTACTTGGGAGACGAGGCTCAAACTCAACTCGACTCGACACTTGCTTCTACCACCCGAGTATCCACATGGGCAATCTTGCGCATCCGGGATTAGACCGAATCGTGCTGACACCTCGGCTATGGCGTAAAGGTTCATTAATATTTTTGTGTTAGAAGGATGACCTGATATCATAAGAGCACCCCAAACCGAGCAACCTAAGAGAGCATCTCGGAGAAGAGTCACCCCCGACTCACCCGACCTTCGGGTTTGGAGGGCAACTCCCACTTCCTCTAATCTTAGAAAGGAATATCTCGATCGTGACCCTATGCCACTATTGGTGGTTGTTCAATGATCCCAGGTTGTCACCTCCTGAGACCATCATGGGGCAGTCTGCTATCTCAACTGAGACGTTCCTTAACCTCACCACTAAGTGCAAGCATTAGTTGGGATGATGCAGACCATCACAACTCTCATACTCTAGCTAGCTCAGTAGATGATTCTCCCCCTACGATTGTTGCCCATGATCCAATCTACGCTCATCCCTACACCTCATAATGCCACCCTGATCGACCAGCCATCTTTAGTTCCAAATGCCCACCCCCCAATTGGGAAGCAATCAAGACACCCAAGGCTAACGACAGAGCGCAATAAATATCCCTATGCCTAAACGCACTACCTCGACCTTCCCCAAAGCCAACACTCTATCATTCGACTCGATGGATGACTCGTTCTAAGCCTAGTTGTGGTTGGTGAATCAGCACCCAGACAAGGTTCAAAGGGAATTTCATAAATCTAAGGAGGAACTCAGGGAAACTACCTCGATTGGGTCCCCCTTTGCCTAAGAAATTCATGACAAGCCTATCCCCCTCAACTTTCGGCTCCTGATACTAGAGGCCTATGATGGTGGCTCTAATCCAGTAGAGGACATCGCTACCTTTCGGACCCAGATGGCCCTATACGACACTTATGATGTCCTGATGTGTCAGGCATTTTCTATCACCTTTCTAGGCTCAGCTCAGATGTGGTACAATCGATTGAGGTTGTCCTCGGTCTCATCTTTTGATCAGCTTATAAGGGAATTCGAGCTTCACTTCTTAGCCAGCGTGCAACCTAAACCATCTACAACCATGCTCCTCAGGCTAAGGCAGAAGGAGGATGAATCCCTCTCCCTCTTCATCGTCCGCTTCCCTACTAAGATTTGAGGGGTTCAAGATGCCCACCCCTCTTTGCTTATGTAAGCATTTTTGATAGGCCTATTGCCTTCAAGATTCTTTTGGTCGCTGGTTGAGAGATCACCAGCGACCATTCTTGATATGCTCCAACGAGCCAACTAGTATGTTGCTACAGACACTAATAGCAAGAAAGCACGAGGAGTCACACAAGAGGCCTTACCATGAGTTACCCATGTGAGCAGATTGGGGAAAGAAGAAGGTCTGGCACAACAAGGCTAGAATTAGATGAGCCTAAGGAGTGAAGATAAAAAAGAGAGAGAGAGAGAGAGAGGGGGGGGTGGGCGGGGTTGTGCGCTTGCTATAACGGTGCGTGTGCTCAAATCATACACCTCGACCAAACATTGCCCGAGTCATGCACCTTGGCCAAACAATGTTCGAATTGTGCACCTCGACAAAATAGTGCCCAAATGGTGCACCTTGGCCAAACTGTGCCCAAATGATGTACCTCAATCAAACATGCCCGAGTTGTGTACCTCGGCCAAACAATGTCTGAATGGTGCACCTCGGCCAAATAGTGCCCAAGTTGTGCACCTAGGCCAAATAGTGCCCAAATGGTGCACCTCGGCCAAACAGTGTCTGAGTTGTGCACCTCAGCTACCCGAGTCATGTACCTAGACCAAACAATGCCCAAGTGATACACCTTGGCACTCGGGTTGTGCACCTCAGCTAAACAATACCCGAGTCATGTACCTAGACCAAACAATGCCCAAGTGATACACCTTGGCACTCGGGTTGTGCACCTCGGCCAAACAATGTCCGAGTTGTGCATCTCGGCAAAACAGTGCCCGCCTGGTGCACCTCAGCTAAATAGTGCTCGAATGATGCACCTTGGCTAAACAGTGCCCGAGTTGTGTACCTCGACCAAATAGTACCCGAACGGTGGACCTCGACCAAATAGTGCCCGAATGGTACACCTCGACCGAATAGTATCCGAGTTATGCACCTCGACCAAATAGTGCTTGAGTTGTGCATCTCGGCTAAACAATGTCTGTGTCACGTTTTGGTCAATCCAATGCCCTAGCTATGCTCGTAGCTAGTCTAATGTCCGAGTCACATCTCGACCAGTCTAATGCCCGAGCCATGCTTTGTGGCCAGTCCAATGTTCGAGTCATATCTCAGCTAGTCCAATGCCCGAGCCATGACTCACAGCTAGTCCAATGCTCGAACCATGCCTTGCGGCTAATCCGATGCTCGAGCCATGCCTCGTGACCAATCTAATGTTCCAGTCATGTCTCGACCAATCTAATGCCCGAGCCATGCCTCGTGGCCAATCTTGCTTGAGCCACGTCTCGTAGCCAGTCCAATGTCCGAGTAATGTCTCAGCTAATCAAATGCCCGAGTCATGCCTTGCGGCCAGTCTAATGTTTGAACCACGTCTCATGGCCAATCCAATATTCGAGTCACGTCTCGGTCAGTCTAATGCCTAAACCATGCATCGCAGCCAGTTCGATGCCCGAGCTATGCCTTGTGGCTAGTTTGATGCCCAAGTAATGTTGCTCGACTAAACCTATACCCAAGCAGCGTTGTTCAGCCAGTCCTATGCCCGAGTAGTATTGCTCGGCCAGCCTAATGCCCAAATCATGTTGCTCGATCAATTCGGTGCTCAGTGCCCGAACAGTGTTGCTCGGCCAGTCATGTGCCTGAGCAGTGTGCTTGACCAAGTTAGTGCTCGAGTAGTGTTACTCAGCTAGTCATGTGCCTGAGCAATGTTGCTCGGCTTGTCTTGCACCCGAGTAGTATTGCTCAACCAGCCCAATCCCCTAGTTATGTCACTCGACTAGTCCATTTCTCGAATAGAAGCTCTTGATCAACCGACAACTGAACCACCAATCTCATCATGATAGCCGACCCAACAAGCAAAATGCACCAAGCCATACCCCGAGCCCCTCTATGAGAAACACAGGGCATGCCTCTTTAGGGGGGGAGGAGAGAATGATATGGTATATTCTGATATCACCCATGCGGTAATAGTCAGTAGCCATGTCAGCGCTAACGCAGAGCCTCAAGGCTGATATAGTGCATTGCATTGACGTGACACCTCGGACTTGGATGGGATGATCGCTTGTTCCCGTGTTGTCCGAGGTCGTATGAGACAACGCTGCATAGCACAAAGCCACTCAGGAAAGCTCAAAACGACATCAATGGCATGGATCCGTGTAGGTTAGTCGATGCTCGCACAGGAGGTACAAGCCAGCTACCATTAACATATCACGTACGATCGACCATCGTTCATATGTATAAAAGCCAACTCCATAATCGAAGTGTCAAGGGAAGGACTTTGAGCATTCAACTCCCTCTTACTTCACTTAACACTAACTTAATATTTGGAGAGGTCGAGTTGAGAAATCCCCCTCCTGACCTTGGCTTGTGTGCAGGAGCCTAACGATGAAGAAGCAAGCCACTCACCAACAAAAGAGATCGTACTCGGGAGACGAGGTTCAAACCCAACCCGACCCGACGCTTGCTTCCATTATCTGAGCATCCGCGTGGAGAACCTTGTGCATCTGTGATTGGACTAAGCTGTGCTGACACCTCGACCATGGCGTAAAGGTTTACTAACAAGTAAAACTACTTAGTAGTACACTAATTAGCACATCTAAAGGCCTCTTTTATAGTCTGACATAGAGATAGAGTTGATAGATCTCGGATGAACTTAGAGGAGAAATTTGGATATGGTCTTACAATCCTACAAAACAATAGTAAGTTTTCCTTGAATGTTTAAAATAGGACAACTTAGGAAGCCAGGAAACTAATGCTAATGAAATCGAAAATATGACTAAAAGAATAGTCACATATGCCACATATTCACACATAACGAGAAAATCAAAAGAGGAGTAAAAGAATAATCGCTTATTAATAAAAAAATTAGGAGTCATATAACATAAATCAGGTTTAGCCTACAAATTAACACGTTTTAGTTTGTATGTTGATTTGATATCCAATTTGACCCAAATTCATCTATTTATAATATGGTAGTCAAATAAAAGGAAATAGATTCAACTCATAGTTTAACCTATCTATGTGAATAAGGGAGAGATGATTGAGACACACATGAGTAAGAGAAGATAAGAAGTTAATAAATAATCATGAGAAAAAGATTAAAAAATAAAAAGGATATTACGATCTCTGTTTGTAATGCGGGACTTAAGAATTAGGTTGTTCTAATCTTCAAGACCCATGCTTTTTCCATAGATATATATATATATATATATATATATATATATATATATATATATATATATATATATATATATATATATATATATTTGTTATGGTTGATCATGGATGAAGAACGTCCTATCTATTGCTCCCTTCATTACCAATCACCAAATGTTGTTCATCTTTGCAGATTTGACACTTTCACCACCCAAATGCATCTTCTTTGTTGTTGGCAATCCTTAACCAGCCTACTGCCCCCCAGTTTTTGCATGATCAAGTTGCAGTAAAGAGGAAGGAGTGCCCACCATTCGTAGGAACTCTATCCACCAAGTGCCCACAGTATTGGAGAAAGGGATGGGTGTCATCCAAGATTGGACAAACTCAAAATTTATTGGGAAATTTTATGTATATATATATATATATTTAAGGGCAAGATATAAGAAAATATAATGAAAGAATAAAAATAATTTATGGACAAGTAAGAGAAAAAAGATTCCATTTGCAGAACCACTGTGTGGATAGTTGATTTCGTAAACATGCAAATAAACATAAGTATATTTTGGATTAAATTAGGGTGTGAGACTTCATCAAGTTCCGTTCAATTATGATCTAAATATGCTACGATCATTTGTTTACATTAACAACACACAAATTAGGATAAGGTTATTGATTCATTATTATGCGATAAACAAAAAGCTAGAATATGTAAAATATATTCTCTCTGACATTCTCGGGTATGGGACGGTTTAGCAATTGTCCAACTTTATCAAGAAGGCATTCGATGATATAATCATCCTTTTTTTAATTTGTTTTTTGATGTAAGATCACACTTTTTTTTTTTTCACTCTGATGATATGATTATTATTTGCTTTTGAAAGTGGATTAGTAGTTTCATTGCCAATTTTCTTCATGTATAAAAGATGAAGGATGATTTTATTTAGAATCCTCTTTGTTCTCATTTATGATTCTATTTTCTTTGAGCCCAAAAATCTTCAGAAATTTTCTGCCAATCTTCGCAAGTCAAAGCAGCCATGAATGAGACCTCTGGTCTTGGCTCGCTCAATGACATTAAAGAAAAAAAAAAAGGTATGAAACTTACATACGCTGAAAACATTTATGTACTGAGATGATCTCGAACAAATAATGGCCTTGGCTTGCTCGATGACATAAAAAGTATGAACTAACATACATTCATGTATCGAATGCTAGAGTGGTATTATCAAATGGTGCATGATGTAGCTTTGTCGAAGTGGAATGACTTTTTTCTTTTTTCTTTTATTCCCTTGTGTCTAAGATCTTGCGTTTCCATGTTACTCTCTACTCGGATATCTAATCCTTTTAAGCGATGTCTTTGCTTGTAATATCTATTTGTTTCTAGTAAAGGAATATTATTTGAAGTAGGCTTTAAAATCCTTTAAGCAATGCTTTTGGTTATAATACCTCTTTGTTTCTAATTAAAAAAATATGGAAAGAAATAGACTTTAAGAAAATATGAATTGTGTTATTTAACACACATGTTGGTGGAATAACTCAAAATCCTCTCTCAGGTCAAAACAAAACTTCAAAGAAAAAAAATTTCAGCTCTAATTACCCTTACAAATATTATCCTTACAATCAACATAAGCTAATTCTTTTTTTTTTTCTAGCATGATTTGAAAGCAGTACATGTTAAGTTTTTGATAAACTTCATAAAACACATATATTCTATCATGGTATCAAAGAAGTGAGCAGAACTCTCGCTCCTCTCAACGATCTTTTACGTTTCTTCCTTTCCTGGATAACTAGTCATCTAATCTCTTGTATTCCTTCATAGTGTTGATAACACCGTTGCACTTCACCAAAATCAGTCATCGACTATCACATTCGCGTGGACGTTCTCTCCGACTCTGAAGTCGACCACTGGACGCATCCTACAGTCGCTTTTTCGATCGCCAAACTCAACGAACGTTGTGATCTGCACCGATTGCAACCAACCCTCCTACTCACTAGCAACGAGCGAATAGTCACAGCCCTTTGCGATTGCTCTTAACTATGCCACCGGGAGTGATTTGCCTCTCATGCTTACTCTTCATGTTCTGCGATCTTCGGTGGTGTCCAAAATAGAAGCTCAAGGAAATATTTTTTATTAAATTATTATATAAAATAATTGAGGTGAGTTACTATTTACTAAAAATTTTCATACCTTCATTATTGACTTTGGCGTTGAAGACATCATATCTAAAATTTCATTCGACTTTAGTCTTAATCGTTGTAGAAGACTTCTTATATACACAAACTTAAATCAAGTTAAATTGATTTAGTTATCATCGATATATGTGACGAGATTGATTTAATTATGATCGATATCTCTCAAGTCAATATCCAAATCATCCTCGCGTCTTCGAGAGTTACACCATATCCAAATAAATATATCCAAATAAAAGAAGGCGAAGACCTTTAAAATTATTAGATATTTTAAAAAATAATTCCTAATACACAGATTAATACGTCACCCATTCATTTCTGTTCCACGCATCATATACCAATCGATCCTTCAGACTTCTTAGACGTTCTGTGGAGCCAATTACTCGTCCTTTCTTTGCTCTACCTCGCCTCCTCCCTTATCCTTTCTCTATGGTTTCATCGCTCCTCCTCCGCCCACCTCCACCCCCGGCAGCGTTCCTGAGGCACGTTGCTACGACAAGCCCTGGGCCGCTCCTCTGGAGACCGGTAGGCGTTCCCACTCGCGGCTCCCTCCTTCGCGAATCCAAATGGCTGCCGTTGCTTTGGATCGGCGAGAAGAGGAGGCATCTCTCCAATACCATCACCAACTCCGTCACCGCCTGCTTTTATAACGCCAATGACAAGGTCAAACCCACCTCGTCCGGTGATGACGAGGTATTGTCCCTTCTTTAATATCTAGGGTGATACGATCATTTTCCCCTTTTTCTAGCGTTAAGGATTCCTGTATAGAAAAAGCAAAGGTTATTTGAAGACCAGAATATCTGAAAAGGTGCGGCATCAAATTAGAAAAAAATTTGTTCCCTTTTCTATAATTTCTCCTTCACAACTTCCAAAAGCGCCTGATTAAATTTTTACGTTGAAATATCTTTATGCCTATGTTCATAAATGTGAAGCAGAACAATCGTCATACTACTCTAAATATTATATAGGATTCAGAGGTGGAATGGTCTGTCCTTCGGCGATGGGATGTGCCATGGAGTTGGCAAACTGTTTCACTTACTATGATGGCATGTGGAGTAAGGTATTTTGCAAATGTACCCAAGATTGGTTATCAAGAAATATGATAATTGCGTTTTTTCCATGGTTTCTCTGGTGGTGTTCGTCATTGCTTCCAAGTACAAGTTGCTTGATCTCAAGTTATTTACGGCAAGCTTGTCATAGAGTTAGGTTTTGATTTCCTTTTCAAGAAAAAGAGGTCAAGAAAATTGGTCGCCTTTACCTTTTCTTTAACCATGTTACTCAAAGGCTGTCATCTGTATTGCATACGATTGGGAGGAAACAGAAGCCATCAATGTCACTTCTCAAGGATTTTATAGCAATTTTCTTCTACTTTGCAACCATACTTGATAGCATCTTCTATTTGTTCATATCTAACAACAGAATAAAACTGAAAATTTTCCAGACAGTTTTGTTCTTACAGGGTTGGTGGAGTCATCACTTTTGCCGTATCTAGGCTTCCAAAACAGGGAACTGAGTTTAGATGAGAAAGCAGAAATACTTTTTGCTGGCCAATTGTATGACTGTATATCCTTGATCCTTCTATCATATGTGATTTTTTATTTTCTGTGGCTACATGATTTTTTAGTTTTCTTTGGTTTCTTTCCCAGTTTTAGGAATGGTGTATCTCATTTGCATGTATTATTTGTGCAGTTCTGTAACAGCAGTTGTGCTGGGAGTGATCTATGGCATCACCAACACCTTTCAGCCACTTCCAGATGATGTGTTTCGCTATGGTGGGTTCTTGTGCGTCTCTTTTTTGTCCTATTGTCGTATTTATTTGACATCTAAAAAAAAATTTCTCATTTATAAGGATTTAATGGAATCTTTAAACCATTGTTATTATGTTAGCATTGTGAGCATGTAGACATTTTTTTCAAGAAAAATAAAAAAACAAATATTCCTACTTATGCCACCTTCAATAATATTTGCAATGTGTTGATAGAGAACTTTTTCATTCTCTCTGATCATTTTTTACCTTTTTTGCTTATCTTTCCTTTTTCTTGTCTTTGTGTTTGTGGAAGACTTTTTTATTAGCAGAAATGTTTTTGTTTTGATTTAAGCCCCAACTTAAGTCATGACTAGTATAGGACATGCATCACAAGAGATAGCCGTGACCAAAGTTGTGATTTAAGATGTAGCACTGCTCTTTGATTAGTTGACAATACAGAAGGAGGATATGTAAAATGATGTTGTCTAATGACTACGATGGAAATCTCTTAGATTTGAAGGAACCATTTGATCTACGGGATGGTTGGCTCCTTTGGGCAGGAGTTGGTCTCCTGGGTGCATTAATTGCTATTGCACTAACAGGATTTGCCTTGAACATCTTTAGTGGTGAAAATCCACAAAGAGAGGTTAGATACTGCCTATGGTCATTTGTTGTTAAACAATTTATTTTTTCTGTACAAGCATCTATTATCATTTTCTTTAAGTTCTTACAACTGTTCAATATGCTTCCTGGTTGTCTTGTGTTTTTCTGGATTGGAATGTGTTCTTTTGTTATAAACCAAACTCTCTCATATCTGGTTGGTCAGTTAGCTGAACCATTAAGGAAACTTGATGGGTTTTTTTTTGCTATTTGTTATGATAAAGAATAATCAGTCAGTAACAAAGAAATATAGTGGTAATCTTAGGGGTACATTTCATTTGTAGAAAAAGAGTCAAATGAATGGAACAGGTTATCTTGAATATATGTCGACATTTTCACCTTGCCATCTTGGCCAGTCATGATGGAAGAGGTTCGAATTTAGGAAAACCTGATGGCACGAAGAGTTCTACACCTATTAATATAATAATCAACACAATTTTCCGTCTTGAGCTCAATATTCCTGCATAGCATAATTACCAAATGCTGTCATAGATAATGCTGATAAAAGATTTCATATTTCCTAATTGCTCAAAGGTCACTTAAGCCACATATCACCCCAAATTATATATTTGCTACCTTAAGTTTTTTATTAGTAGTTTAATCTGTAACTTTTAGACTATAAAAAAACTAACTTAATATTGTATTATGCTGTGGAAGTTTCTAAATTTATTGAATAATTTGGTGCAGACTGATGCTTTAATTCGATTGTTGCCATTGATTGGTTCGTCAGGTATCAGGTATTGTTTTCTGTCTCTATCCTGAAAACAGAAGATAATGAAGTGGCAAGATCCATGGCTAATTTTATGAAATTACTTTTTGTTGTAGCACTGCTTGTCTACTGGGCATTACTGGTGTTTTAGCCCCAGTTCTTGAGGAGACCATCTTCCGTGGATTTCTCATGGTGTCTCTAACTAAATAGTACATTCCATGTGCCAATAGTATATTTCTATTTATTTGTCAATTCTAATTAGAATTGTTGTTCGAGGCATTCTATAGTGTGAATTATTTATTTCTGTTTGACAAATTATTCCTAATATATTGGAGTCTTTTAGCTGTTGATGTAGAAAGAATGTCTAGCACATTTTTAAAGTAGCACTGAGATCTGAATTGGCTATTAGCGATCAGCCATCTCCAATTAGAAAAATACGGAATTTGCAAAAAATTGATAGTCAAGGTTCAAATCGAACAAGAGTTGACTGAATATATTGGGATTGTGACTTTGGGTAAGATCGGTGATTTTGGCTATTCTATGTTGATTACACCTAATCTTATCCCTCACGATGTGTGGTTGCAATCATGTCAGATTTAGGCTAAGATGCTTAAAGAAGGGAAGGGAAAAAGGGAGAGAAGTGCTGGGAAGAAAGAGAAGTGAGAGAGGGTGCTTAAAGAAGGAAAAGGGAAGCTTGAGTAGAGGGGTGGAGAGCAGAAGCGGACATACCATGCATGCCACCACCCGTGAGCCATCATCTACCAGCCTTTAGGTGGTTGCAAACCACTGATTCATTGCTAGATCTTGAGCCTTGCTGATTGTAAATCACTTGGCTGTTGGCTCACCATCATCGCCTTTTCATATATCGGAGTTTCTAGTAGATGTTACAGTCGTTTATCATAGTTGACTCTAGACCTTCCTGTGTATGTCAAAACATGTTTTGACATAAAAAGATATTTTACTTTAATTATCTTTTGTAAAGATAATACGTTTTGTGTTTTGATATATAAATATATTTTTAGTTGTAATATGAAAATACAATATATCATGGCCAATCACGCATGTATGCTTAGTAAAACCAAATGGGTATTCCTTAAACAAGAAAAGACTGTGTTTAATTGTATCGAGAGTTCGAGACTATAAACTCATACCTCACTGCACTGAGTTCTTTTCATCTTGTGATCTAGAAAAGGTAAACTTCCCACTTCCATTATTATCTTATTTATATCCAAGTTAGAATAGAAGTTAAACCTTGTGCAGGGCACATACTAATACTGCAACCGATGTGACTTCACAGATGTTTAGAATCAGAGCTATATAAATTTTTCAGTGGGATCTTGGTAGCTGATACCAGATACCCTATACCTGAACTTCATTTAGTAATTACTGTGTTTTTTGTGTGCAACAGCATATCTATGCCTTCATGGCTCCTGAATTTTCATTCTTTATGCAGCTTGCCAACACCAATTTCTGTGATTATAACCGCAGCCATATTTGCAATTGCTCATCTCACTCCTGGAGAATTTCCACAGCTGTTTGTGCTAGGTAGTACTTTGTTTTTTTCATCAGTTGGCTGAGGTTCACCTCATTACATTAGGCAACAAGGTGTAGCTTTAACTTTAATGTTTAACAGTTAGAGACTGCCTTGTGGCTGATAAAAAGTTCTATATACCGTTCATGATTGCATCGCTTTTCTGATTACCATTTTATGGAATAGCGTTTTGATCAGTAAGCTGTGGTCCACCTCATTAAATAAGGCAGCAGAGTGTAGCTTCAACTTTGATGTTTCCTCTTAACAGTTAGAAAGTGTCTTGGGTGTTTATTAAAAGTTTTAATAAATGTTTTTGTTTAAGTCTCTATATCTGATTACAATTTTATTCAACTATGCATTTGTACACCAGGGTCAATTTTGAACTGGCTAAATATAGCAGCACTCTTAACAAATGCAATAGAAAAACTATATAAATTTTAATGCATGCAGATTCTATACATACTACTGGAGAACGTGAATAATATGGTAAATATATCTGTTTTTTCTTACACAAAATAATATTGTGGTGAATGTTTCCCAAGCTTTCCAGTTGACAATTTACTAGTATGTAAGCATGACTGGGGTTAATTATACAATCTACTTTCATGAGGTCTCCCAACAACTTACAAAAACCAGAAGAGGAGTAGCTTTTACAAGCTTTTTGAGCATTTTTAGTTTTAGGATTCTATATTATCTTTATAAAAAAAATGTGTAATTCTCTTGCTCGCGATAGCTACATAACATATCACATCGGTCATGTGTGCATTAATTAGTTTTATTCAAAATTATTTATTTGAAAATGTGATTTTTTTACTCTTGTTTCATTGAACTTGAACAGGGACTGCTTTAGGATTTTCATATGCTCAAACTCATAACCTTCTAACACCAATCACCATACATGCACTCTGGAACTCGGGGGTGATTTTATTGCTCACCTTTCTTCAGGTACACTTGATCGTTCCTTTCTAGATCTTCTCAATCTCCGTTGTAATTATTTTAGCAAATAGTAAACCATATCTTCATGTGTTATGTATGATCTCTTTTGACGTCCTCCAAATGATTAAAATATGAATGTATAAAACCAAACTCATATTCTTCTAACACCAATCACCATACATGCACTATGGAACTCGGGGGGCGATTTTATTGCTCACCTTTCTTCAGGTACACTTGATCGTTCCTTTCTAGATCTTCTCAATCTCCGTTGTAATTATTTTAGCAAATAGTAAACCATATCTTCATGTGTTATGTATGATCTCTTGTGACGTCCTCCAAATGATTAAAAAATGAATGTATAAAACCAAACTCATAATCTTCTAACACCAATCACCATACATGCACTCTGGAACTCGGGGGTGATTTTATTGCTCACCTTTCTTCAGGTACACTTGATCGTTCCTTTCCGGATCTTCTCAATCTCTTCATGTGTTACATATGATCTCTTTTGACGTCCTCCAAATGATTAAAATATGAATGTATAAAATCATGCTTGCATGCGTTGATGTATCACATTCCTAGTAAACCGAGTTTGTGTAAAGGGGTAGCACATTGCTAGTAACCCGTAAGCCCCGTTCTTTCTGCTGCATACAGGTTCAAGGATATGATATCAGGGAGCTTCTACAAGCATCTTGAAGCGGTCTCTGGAGTACTGCAAGTGTGTAGCTACTTTGTTCATCCTGTCCTATTTATTTTATGTCGTTCTTGACCTGCTCTTGTATAGCAAGTGGAAGCAGAGGTATTTGGTGATCACTTTGGCGTGTACCTTTAGCTGAAAACTTGACATCCTGCTTAATATCTTGTTCATGCTGGTGGTTTTAGAAGGTGTAGAAACTGAGAAAGTTACATGGTTGATTGGCTAGCTTTTGGCCTGGTTGAGTAGAAGGCTGTCATAGAAATTGTTCTTATGATTTTACAATTAACAAAATCAAAAAATGCATGGTGGTTTAGTTTGAACTAAAATTATCGAATTGTATCAATAAAGTTGGTCTTGTTTTGAGCTGATGAAGCGTATCCTTAAAATTGTCTTCGACTGGTTGCCACATAAGTGCGCTGACATTGAGAGCTCACGCTGTCAACTAATGATGGACGGAGTACACCGCTACTGGCCGTCAAGTTGTTCGAGCGAGTCGCGACGTCGAATGGTCTAATAATGTCATTGTCCTATTCGCAGCCTATTTTGAAGTAAAGTGGAGTACAAAAGATATGCTCGGCAACAATCCGGTCACTCTTATACCCGCTTCCTTTCCATGAAGCAGCGATGCCTTTCGCTTCTCCAATCGTGCGGTTCCATGGACGAGCTCCGTCAAATCCACGCCCGCCTCCATTCCTCTGGCTTCGCCGGCGACAAGTTCCTCACCAGCGAGATGCTTCGCTTCTGCGCCCTCTCTCCGGGCGGGGACCTGTCCTATGCCAGCACGCTTCTCCTCTCTGCCGCTGACACCATGCTCTCCTCATGGAACCATGTCATCCGCGGGTACAGCCAGAGCGACTTCCCGAGGGAAGCCACACTTGTATTTCTCCACATGCGACGCCGTGGGCTGAGACCCAACGAGTTCACCTTCCCCTTCGTGCTCAAAGCCTGCGCCAAGATCATGTGTCTCCATCTTGGAAGACAAGTCCACGCAGATACGCTAAAGAATGGCGTGCATCCCGTCGTTTACGTGCAGAACGCTCTGATGAACCTGTATGGCTCCTGCAGGCGGATGGATGAGGTGCGGAGGTTGTTTGATGGAATGTCTCTTAGAACAGTGGTCTCCTGGAACACCGTCCTGTCCGCCTGCGCTGACAACGCGCTGCCGGAGGAATCGATCGACATCTTTGGTCAGATGAGGAGTTGCGGATTTGAGCCAGATCAGACCACGTATGCAATCTTGCTCTCTGCAGCAGCTGATCTTGGGTGCCTGAGCTTTGGAAGATGGCTTCATGGACAACTCATCGGAAGCAAATTGGTGCTCAATGTTCAGCTGGGAACCGCCCTAGTAGACATGTATGCAAAATGTGGAGCTGTAAGATATGCCAGCCGTGTATTTGAGAGAATGGCGCTGAAGAATGTGTGGACTTGGAGCGCTATGATTCTGGGACTCGCGCAGCATGGTTACGCTAGCCAAGCTATCGAGCTCTTCCATCAGATGGAGAATGGTTTGGTCGAACCAAATTATGTGACATATCTCGCTGTGCTCTGTGCTTGCAGCCATGCCGGCCTGGTCAACGAAGGCTATAGATTCTTCCATGAGATGGTGGAAGAACATCGGATTGATCCAACGATGGCACACTATAGTGCCATGGTTGACGTGCTCGGCCGCAAGGGATGTCTCCATGAAGCTTACCACTTCATACGAAGTATGCCATTAGAACCCGATGCAGTTGTCTGGAGGACATTACTTAGCGCTTGTCAGTTGCATGTTGCTAAAGATGTGACAGGTATCGGGAAGGATGTGAAGAGGATATTACTAGAGTTGGAGCCCAAACGAAGTGGAAATTATGTAATGGCTTCCAACTTGTACTCGGAAGAGGGATCATGGGAGGAAGCAGCTAAGGTGAGAAGGGTGATGAGAGAAGAAGGTTTGAAGAAGGTGCCTGGGGAGAGCTGCATCGAAGTGGGTGGACGGATCTGCAGATTCATTTCAGGGGATGAATCTTGTATCAATTTTGAGGATATCTGCCAGATATTAGATGGACTGAGGTTGAACATGAAAATTCCCTACTCTAATCTCTATGGATTCTAATGAAGCTCCCATGTATGCTTGACGACAACAACTGTTTTTGTGACAAAAGTTTAGAGAGCGTTCTGCTATATTGTTCAGAAAAATGACATCAACAAACATATCATTGTAGACGAGTGATCATGGGGCATCGTCACAGATACAGACAAATCCTGTGCAAGACATAGAATCGTAAGGATTAGCAAAGCTATAGCTTTCTTTATTGCTTTATATTTTATTAACGCATCTTCTTCCTCCAAAATAACGCGTGTTCTTCACCGGTTGCAGATGATATCACGCAGAGACGAATACGTACCAATTACTGCAACAAGAGATCCCACAACCACGATTCCCAGAATATTTACCAGCTCGAGTCGCCGGACTTGGGAGACTCCATGAATCTTGAGGTAGCATACGCATGGGAACAACACCGAGACCACCACGCTCAGAAAAGAGCCAACGAAAGCCATGAGGTACGCGAAGAAAGGAATGGCGAGTGCTATGACCACCGTGCCGCAGAGTAAGAGAGTTCGGATTAGGAGACTAGGCATCTTCCCGGGCATTCTCCCTCGGCAAAGTGCCAGCTGTTGTTCGATTGCCCCGGAGATTGGAGACATTGCCAACGCAAACTTGGTAATAGGATTTATCAGTGTAGTATAGATTGCGATCCTCGTGTAGGGCTCCCCGGCAGGAAGATTGAGTGTCACCTGGGACTCCAGCTTCTCACCATACATGAGGTATCCCAGAATTGCCATCAAAGCATAGTTTATAGTACATAGGACGAAGGAGATTGATACCACCTGTGATGAGCCAAGAAGAAAGGTTCAACACGACGATAAGCAGTGCGCAGGCAAGAAAAGAATCGAAGTTCCCGCACTTACCTTGGGAAACTGAGTGCTGTCTCTCATCGAAGAACTTATGGTAGGAAATACTGCGTGGCAAGTGAAGCACATGAAGAACAAGCCCATAGCAGTGGGTAATCCATTCAAGTCCAGAATTCTGCCCTTCTCGTGAAACCCGGTGTCAGCGATGCCTGCCCAGAGCAAGGAACCGAGCAGAACTGCCGATGCCAACACTCCTCCTGCGGAGACATAGGCGAGAATGCCCAAGTTCCGTGGCCATGTGGTAGGAAGAATCACCAGTGCAGACAACAAGATGAAGAGCTGCTTCCCCTGCACGCTTACCGACGCCAACTTCAAACAAGCGCTGGGAAATAACTTGTCTAGGTTGTCACCTTCCAGTATCAGGAACCCAACTGCGACGAGGTAGAGCTCAAGATACATGAAGATAGAGATGACAAGCTTGCCTTTGCGCCCGAAAGCATACTCTCCGATGTCGGGATAGGTTTTGATGCACGGATCAGCATCCAGACATCGTTGAATGAGAAGGCCTGTGTAGTAACACATACTCGAAACAAGGACAAAAATCGCTAAGCTTAGCCACCCTCCGAGGGAGATCGCATAGGGCAACGATAGCACGCCAATTCCTGCACATGAAACAGCAACGTATTAATGGCCCCAATTTCTTATATTCTTAGCAGAAGATAAAAGCTAGGACTAGAACTTGCACCGATAGCACGCAAGGCAAAGGAGGGAGAGCACAGAGATAGAGAGATAGAGAGATAGAGAGAAAGAGAGAGAGAGAGAGAGAGAGAGAGAACCTGAGATGGCATTGCTGAGATTGAGACAAGTCCTGGCGAAGGAAGTGCCATGTTTGGTTTCACTTGTTCTAGACGAAAGAAATCCGTCGTCACTGTGAGTTTGGAGGAGGGATTTCCTAAGGTCGGCAGCATCATCTTCTTTAACGACCACTACAAATTGTTCGTTGGGGTCTGTCATCGGTGATAAGAGTTTACCTTCCTTAGACACTGCTCTACTCGATATATAAGGACTCCAAAACCGCGGAACACACGTGCAAATCATTTTTTTTCCCCCAAAGGAAAAAAATATATACTATATTAATTCAGAACACAAATACTGACTGTGCTACGAACATCAATACACGAAAAACGTGAACAATTTGGTGGTTGGTCTCTTTTCCAAACAAAATGCCAAAATGCAGACCATGTTTAGTTAGTCAATTTTTATACTTGCGATGGAACCGAAGACTCTGATAAGTCAGCCTTCGTAATCCATATTATGTCAACCGAAGACTCCAAAAGCTACCCACGAACTCCAGTAATTATAGATGGATTTTATTATGTTTGAGTGGCAAAAACCTAGACGGATCTCTTTTGATTCCATTACTCTAAATCATAGTGGAAGATGAGCAACTCAAAAGAGATTGTTTCCTTGGAATTCATGTGGGGTAGGGTGGGAACTAAGATTGGATCGCTAGCTAGATTACCAATGTCCAATGGTTGCACGATCAAGTATGGAGTGAGTATATTAGTGCTGTACGAGGTCGTGAGACCCTATAATTAAGTAGGTGCATGATATGGGGACACAATGTAGCAAGTTAGATATTTTGAGATGACTGAGCTATCATGATAATGACTAAAATTTCAATGTTCCATAAAACAACCTAATAATTCAAGACTTTCCCTGGGTTCATATCCAATCGAGGATTATGGCAACTACGAATCTAGTATGAAAGACAAATGATGAACTATAAATATCATATATATATATATATATATATATATATATAAAACAGCACTGAAAAAGCACAACGCGTGAGTAAAGAAGCACAACGCGTGCACATTTCCATGTGTAAAACGACAACGTCGGTCCGCGTTCTAATCCGATCAGGAAACGTGGTAACCCTCTTGGTCACACCCCCTTCACGTAGCTTTGCCGTTCTACAGTTGGATACCACCCGGCCATCTTCTCAATGTCTTTGTCCACAATCGCGTAGACGTATCTGCGAGAGGCATCAGAGCCCCATGCGCATTGACGGCATCGACAAGCCTCTCTCGTCTTGCTTTAGCCAGTGAATTGAACCGTTCATCCTTTGTGGCGCTCATGGCGTGAGAAAGAGATCGGCTTATTGCATGCATGTTCACGGTGGCTGTCGAGATCGCCATCAATCAATTTGAAGGAATTGGCGTCGAAGCCTCCCCGCAGGATGCTTGATTTACAAGTCCGCCGGCTACTTTGACGAGGTTGTGATAGAAAGGGATACTATTATTAAACTGACTTTTTATTGGTCGGTGCATGTACGTGAGTGATAGACATATATAATATGATATACATTCTTTTTATTTATTATATTATTTGATATTATATATATATAGTGATATTCATGGATCTGTGCAATGCTAATCTGATCATGATGAGATCACGATAATAAGACTGATTCACATTTAAACACAGACCCTAAATAATCCAGATCATAGGTTACTCGAGAGGGACATCGAGATAACTGAACAGACTGGTGTGCTGTATACATGTCAATAAGATGGAGACAGCTAGTCTCATAACTGCTCGTGTGGGGACACTAAGGCTACAATATAAGTATTCATCGAAAAATGAGCTCACTGATTAATCCGCTCACAGAATGCTAGATGATTGATAATACCTTATTGTCATACAATGATTCCGTAGTCTTAGTGTTGTATATGGTCCTTAGACTTAAGATACCAATGATGTCCTGTATGAGTACTCCACTTTTTGATATCGGACTTATAGGTGTGAAAGTTTTAAATCTAGCACAACAATCATCAAGAGTGGTAGCCAACCTTATGAGGACTATTGAGTATCCATAGAGGATCATCTACTCTCGATGTTAGACAATGATTTTGTCGTCCTAGTGGTGTATCTGGTCCTTAGACTTGAGACATTAAGGATGTCCTGTATAAGTATTTCACTCTTTGATATCAGACTTATAGGCGTGGAAGTTCCAAATCTAGCACAATCAATCATCGGGAGTGATAGCCAACCTTACGAGAATTATTGAGTATCCATAGAGGATCATCTACTCTCGATGTTATGAGAGGAATATCTCATGTATTCTTGTACAGATAAATCATTAACTAGGGTCATTTGGATTGAGAGAGAAAAAGTTCTCTAGAAGAATCCGATTAGAGCGAGACTCGAGTAGAAACTATATGAGCCTAATCCATGCTCGGTATACGGTCTTTGGGATATTAGATGGATGAAAGACTATGTATATATGATAATTGAGGACAAACAAGTCCAATGGATTAGATTCTTCTATATCGTCTAGGGACTACGACGTAGTGGCCTCGTACGTCTGTAGTCAATGAGTCAAGTAAATTATTATGAAGATAATAATTCACTAAGCTAGAAGAAGTTCTAACAGGTATGACTCACAACTAGCTTGATATTGGGCCTAAAATGTCACATATAGTAGCATTGTGACGAGTATAGGTTATGATATAAAATATCAATTGAAGCCTATATTTTATTAGATATCAAATAAGCCCCTGAATTATTGGATCCTATGGATGAGATCCAATAAGAGTCAATGAAAGATTATTAGATATAAATCGATTAATCTAAGAGGCCTAAGTAGTTAGATGAAAATCTAATACCCAATATAATATGATCCATTAGTGATAAATAGATAATGGACCTGGGAATCAAAGACCCATAGGTAAGAGGCTTCTTGGTTACCATCAAAGAAATTAAATTTCTTCGAGATCAAATACAAATAACGACGGGTTAATCTAGCTCAAGCATAAACTTGTACCGCATCTCATATAAATCTTTAAAAAAAATTATAATTTTCTTAAATCTTTTCTAAAGGATTTTATCATATCTTACTTCCTTATTAAAACTTAAAGATACATTAGATATTTATAAAATTATCAAATTTTGATTATTATTATTATTATTATTTTCATGATAAATGCTTTCATACTAGGATTTCTGGTCCACATTAGCTCTAGAAATCAAAAAATATTTGTCAACTCTTAGAATAAAATTTAAACTTGGAGTGTGAACGTTATTCATTGACCGGTGTCTTTAGGTTGTTGATATGTTGATGATTGATAGATTTACGTAGGTGCAGAAAACAGCATTTGTGGGTAGATAGATTGATGATCAATAATTGATAGATTTGTGGAGGTGAACAAAACAAATGGTTGTAGGAGAATTGCCTCCCTCTCTCTATGATTGACCCGTCATTTTAGGTTGATAAATCAATGATCGATCGATTTGTGTATGTCCACAAAATAGTCTTTTTTAGGCTGATAGATTGATGAGTGATTGATAGATTTGTATAAGTGAAATTATATGGTTGCAGGTGAATGCCCTCCTCCCTCTCTCTCTCTCTCTCAATCACCATAAACCAAATGTATGACTTCTCCAACCCTTACTCTTTAAAGTTTGTCTACAGTAGCACTACTGTCGTGCTAAAGCCGGAAAAGTTAGACAGTCAATGCACCGAGTGTATGCATCATTCATTATGCACCATCAAAGAGTGATGACAAGTTCTTGACAATCTACCGAGACGATCATAAACACAAATCCATAAATTCAATTTGAAAATTTTCAAACAATTAAAGGTATGGGCGATTAATATATAAAATAAACATACAGAGTAAAAATGAAAAAGAGGAAAAAGAAAAAAAAAGATATTAAGTGTACAAAATTTATACTATACGAAATGTACAGTCAAACGACAAATATGTGACCCAAAAAGTTCCGTGAAAAATCCTGCCCACATGATCGAGTTAAAATCATTGCTCTTGGTATGATCTTAGTTGAAATTCGGAAACTCTGTGAGGGCTCATAGCTTGATTTTTATAGTATGCTGGAATTTGATTGGTATAATCCAAACTTTTTTATAGTATGCTGGAATTTTATTTGTTTCACAAGAATCTAAAAACAGATAAAAATTAAATAATTAAGCATAAATTGATATAAAAAATTATTCTAACACCACATCATCCTCCAATAATAAATTGGTAAGATTTCTTCTAGATAGATAGTCTTCTTCTTGGAAGTGAGAAATCGAGAGGAAAACATTAAGCAAACAAAAAGATTGGGATAAGATGAGAAGAGAGAAGATCTACTCAAGGAGTTTGATGTGTAGATTCTGATAACACATCACATTCATATGCTAATATATCTGATTGACTCCCAATTGCACACGTATGAAAACATGGTCTCGACAAGGATGTCGATTCTATATTACATTATAGTCCATTCGGTTGCGACAATAACCGGTGATCGTAATGTCTGAATGAGCTGTAAACTCATAATTGCAACATCAATGATTTGGCGTACAATATCATGTGAGCAATCTATTTAAGCATTCCCAACATTAGTATTATCTTGGTTTAATGATCACATTACTATACTATAAAGGCTCATGTGAGTCCACAATCTCATATTCTTTTATTACATTTTGGAATCTTCTTAATTTATTACTAGCTTAAATATCGGATGAGTTTTGTTCAATGTACCCTCGATATAGGTCTTTTAGGATTGTCAATTGGATTATCAAATCTTAATACCTTTATCCGAAACAAACACTAAATTGGACTTTGATCGGGCCTTCTCGTATGTTTGATAATCAAATTTTACTTGAATGAAGAGTGATATAAATACTATATTTATAACTTTGATATTTATTTGCTTATACCTTAAATATTGATCTAATAGTATACCGGATTCACTTACCAAAAAGTTTAGTTCAAAATAACTTTCAAGAGTCAAAAAGACTTTGATAGCTTATCAATATATTACGTTATATATATAATTATTGATTTACTTTAATCCTTTGAATAAAGAACAAACAAGTGTTCACAATCATAAATATTAAAAAAAATGATCACCACAAAATTCATTGATTAGAAGACCATAGAACTTATATAATACGAGTCTAATTTGTTAAATAAACAGCCTGTTAGTATATCTATGTTAGGGTGTCGAGTATTAAATTAAATGTAAGTAAGATTCTGGAGATGTATCAAAATTTTCTTTGACCATAAGGATAAAAAGTACTTGAAATTCCTATTTTAACTAGGAATAGTATCCCCATAGCACTTGGCACATCGATACTATGTGGCAAACAACGTGTTGTTAAATGATCGATAGGTTGGGTCAGTATAATCGATACTTCAATATCACAAGAACAAATCTTAAGCCTTGTGGAATGGCACGCTAGTAACGAATGAATACCACGTGATAGGCATATTAGCTTCTTATGGTTCTATGTTCTCTAGCCAACTAGCCGCCCTCGTCATCCAATTTTTGTCATGTGTTAGAAAACTATGTAATCCTAAGTTCAACGTTGGCCAGTGATAGTTACGATTGTAATCGACACTCAACATTCGCATGAATCATGCACTATTTAAAGGTAATGATGCCTAACACCCATTATAAAAGGAGCTCCATAAAAATTACAATCCTATTTGATTTATTTGATTTATCTATGAGAGGGATATTATCAAAATTATCTTAATATAATTTTATGTGATTCGGGCGACCAAAAGAGAAGTTTAACTTGAAAGTAACTCCGAAGAATCATCTAGATCAATTTTCATTTTAGATAATTAAAAATTGATCTAACATGTTAGCACTAAGAGCGACCAGAATACCTCAAAATTTGATTAGATTAGAAATGAAAAACTTGTTGATTTGGTGGAGTGAATTATTAAAGAAGACGATAGCTAAAATGAATTGGTTAAAAAGCTTCCAAATGTCATCACCTTGGGATTAAAAAAAATGAGACTTTGGGGAAAGTGCTGATATGGGAAAAAATGACAGACCCGACGGATGACGATGTCAGCCACACGTGGATAGGCGCTGCACCCCAGGAAGGCAGTAAGGGTCATGAGATGTGCTCGGGCGTCAGCTTTCCTCTTACGACAGCCTCCTCGTCAACCCTACACACCCAGCGGAGACAGGCAACGGTCAAAGCTCGCCCATACCCTGCGGTAGCTCGGTCCTCCACGCAACCCCAGTGGCAAGGTCAGACGCCATCAGAGGTACTGTCCTGCCCCTACAAGCAGCCACATCAGGTAACATCAAACTCATCTATAAATACCCTAAAGTTCTAAACGAACGAGGGGGGGACAACACCAGAACACCTTCAAAACCACCCTCTCCACATCACTAACTTGATCGTCGGAGGGGTCGGGTCGAGTCCCCGGCCCGACCAGTGTACAGGTGCAAGACGGCGTCACTCCTCCTTGGTGCTGCGGCGAAGCTACCTCCCGACCCGAACCACCGTGCTCGATCGCCGAGAGACCTCGAGGGACGTCGCCCGAGATCCCCGACATCCGGACCCCCGAACCGAGCCGCGTCAGCCCCGAGGCCACGGCTTAAACAGTTGCCCCCCGCGACAAGTGCTATGCTGTAAAATTTCATATCCTTTTTCATCGGTCATGGAGCTCATAATAAGCCAATGAATCCGTACAATTTATCCATCGGGTTGACAACTCGGTTGGTGAGAATTGACGAGTAGCCGGAAGGGTCACATAAAATGCCTCAGGCGATCAAATATGAGGGGTCCCAATGTCAGTCCTCACATCAACACACCCCAATTGTTTATGCATATTGATTAGTAGATCTACGGGATCAACTCCGAGACGACTGCCTCTCCTCTCATGACCCATCCGGCAACCCGAGCTACCGTCAGCCGCCGCCCCCCATAGCTGCCCAAAGTTGTCATTTGGTCGGTCAATAAAAGCTTAAAAATATTTATGTATGTGAGATAAAAATATGTTAAGAGGATAATTTCACATGATTAAAAATTTAAAAAAAAGAAGTCAAATTACATATAAAATAGATCTAAAAAAATTAAATTTTTTAGATTAAATTAATATATGTTTTGGTATTATACATCAATCTCGATCAGTTTAATTCAAAAACTATTGTTAAGTTAATAGAATGAAGTAGAAGAGATCCTACATGTATTGTATGGTTAATAGTTGCTGTGGCACCGTGGTGTCCAATCCAATCACACAAAGTCTCATTATTACTAGTACTCTGGAGGAGCCCTCGTGGTTTTAACGCTAATGATGACATGGTTGTACTAGTCGGGCCCCCACACCCCCAACCCTTGTTTTTGGTTCTCCGAGTGCTATATGTGCATGGTTTTTATTCAACGCCGTGGCTGCAACGTACGAGTGTGTTGAGCCCCGGCACAGATCGATTTGGCTGCTTGCTGCTTGACTTATAAGCACTGCAATTATGCATGCGTGGGATGGAAGATCAATAAGCGTTGGGATTTCATCGACACTTACACATTGGTTTCAGATTGCATGATATATATATATATATATATATATATATATATATATATATATATATATATATATATATATATATATATATATATATATATATAATATAAGCTAGATTTCTTATTCATTAGAAAGCTAGATAGGAAAAATATACATAACAGCCTGTTGGCTGAACTGATTCAGCTACATAGATGATTCGTCGGGAACGTCCAAAATGTCTGCCTGCCTGCCTGCCTGCCTGCCTTCCTGCCTACCTTCAGTACGTGGTGCGAGGCTTGCTGGAGTTGGGGGTCTTTTTTGGAGTCGGGCACGCGTTGAGGTCTGTGATGTTATTGATCTTGGAGTTGGGGTTGGATTTGGCCAGCTTCTGTTTCAGCTCGGACAAGAGTGCTTGGTTCTCCTGGTTCAGGAGCTGCGCCTTCTTCCTCAGCCGCTCGTTTTCTTTCATTATGAAACAGTTCTCCCAGAACAGCTTGGTGTTGAGCCTCTCCATGACTTGTGTAGATCTGCGGGATCAGAGAGTAAGTGTTCAATTCGTTGCGCCATTTTTTTTTTCTTCTTTTGCCGAAAAGAAGAAAGATGTCAGCATGTAAAAGAGGAAGACAAAGCTCGACGCGAAACCCATCAAGCCAGCACATCGGAAACTGAACCCTTCGAAAGCAAATTTGCATGAGAGAGAGAGAGAGAGAGAGCATTCTTTATCAGAGGAAATTTAACGTATCTACCTACCTCTTGTACCACAAGTTGATTGGCAACGAAGAGACTTAAGTTTCAGCAATGACAAGTACGATCAGAGCGATCTTATCAACAACCACAACAACAAGGAGAAGAAGGATTCAATCGAGGCAACTCTCATTCTCTAAGAATAGATACGACCCTACGTGTCTAGACATAAACCACTTCTCTCTGGAAGAAAAATCTCCTCTGCTTCCCCACCATGGAACGCAGAAAAGGAAACCGAGAAAGCTATCCTGGTCGACTAACGCACCAACCTAATGAAAGAAAGCAAGTACGCACATCGATCCCTCGGTTTTAGAAAGCATGAGTATTAGCTAACAAGATGAGAATCGCATAGACAGCTTCCTTTTTCTCAAGTGGTCACCTTTCAGGTGGCTGGACTTGAAAGAGACGGAGAAATAAAGAGTCGCGACGAGTACCTATAGGCTAACTGGAAAGGAAGGCCTTGTTTGCGTGGGGTGTGTTGCGTGTGTGAAGGGACTATTTATAGTGAGCAAGAAGAGGGAAGGCAAACACCCTCGCCCCCATGCGCAGTGCCACGGCGACACAGGCAAGTGAGCGAGGAGAGAGCGACCGGCGGGGGAGAAAGCAACGTTGAGGACGCGGAGGTGGGGGAGTAAGGGTGGCATCACGTGATCCTATTGTGGGAATTCAATTCAATTCAATTCAATCCAATCCAATCCAATCCAATCCAACTCATTGAGATGTCACCCCGCATGATGATGGTTCGGTCGGCCCAAAGACAAAAGAAGATCTGTAATGATGGCGCTTCCAAAAGGGGCCACCTCCCCCATCATCACCATCCCCCGCATTCCATCGATGCTCTTTTGTTTTTTCCCATTATTACGGTTTATGACTTTATTGTTACATTTATTATCGATCGACTCAGCTTCTTTCTCCCTCATGTAGTTTTACTATCATCCATCTCGCTTTCTAATTTGACGCAAGGATGATTGGATCTGCCTTCTTGAGTTGGTCAGAAACATCACCATTTATACCGAGTGAAGAGTTGTAGATTTGTCTCTGCTTCTAGTTTTTTTGACACCGGGAAAGTGGTCATCTCGCCATTTATCATTAGCTTCAGGAAAGAACCGAAGAACCGAGTGAGAGAAGCCCCCCAAAAAGAAATTAAAGGAAAGAAATTGTTTCTTTAAAGTTCACTGGCTGCACGTGAAGATGCAAGAAACAAGGGAATTGTTCTACCATCTTGCTGATATGCTAATCATATAATAGGTAGGTATTTAAGTCACAAAAATATGATCGATACGACATTATAACAACTTATAAGAACATACCATACCATGTAGCCATAAGTAACCCAATCGAACCAGTGATTCAGATCGCTGTCGAATTAGATTATACGGTGGTGATTGGTGAACCCAGAAATATAGGTACCTGCTGTTGCTTGTGCCCCGTGTTTCAAGGAGGAGGTCTACGAGTTGTTCGAAGCTGATGCCTTTTTTTTCCTTGTTGACGAATCCTTTCTTGTCGGGGTTATTTTTCTGTCACTTTTGTCTCTAACGATCTCGTCTTATCAACCCATCTCTTCTTACTCTATATATATATATATATATATATATATATATATATATATATCCTCGAGATATGTATGTTGGTAAAAGCTTAATCAGCGGTTGATACGGCAGCAAAACATTCGGTGTCAGGTAAAGTTGTATCGCTAGGAAATATGATGGATGTGCGTCTTTATGCTGTAAGTATCGTTCGACTCTATGTTGATTTATCTTTTAAGATATGTACGTCGCTAAAAGCATTGTAGGTAAGTTATGTTGATGGGAATATGATTTGTACGTTGATATCATTTTACAAAGGTAATCTAACTTTTCTTTGTTGTTCCTTTTTATGGAAGACTGGTAAAAGGATTCCATCTTAATCAAAGCTCTGATGCATCATCGATGGTGGATCGGATGGCTCATGACATCTACAAAGAAACATTTGCGTCAATCACTGATGTTTTGTTCAAAGCCATCAATCACCAGAGGATCTTCCCACATGCCTCGTATGGCTCCAAGAACAAACAGCGAGCAAAGCCAAGCTCGAGTGCTTATATATGTCATGGCGGCAGCATGCAGGAGACGTCTCGTATTCTTCGCCACCAAAAGAGACTCTTAGATAGCTAGCTCCATTTGGCTCATCCTTGGTTACATAAAACGTATGGTCTCCGACTCATTTTGGGATTGCTGCAAGGGATGGAGAGCTTTCCATAGATCTGGCAGAAACCCTAAGAACGGAAAGGACATTTTCTTCGTCTACTACGAATGCATGCACGCATTACTTACATGGTAGGATCCTGTTTTAGTATAATGACATCGGTAGGATTTGATTCCATGAGCAAGAAACCCTGTAGGTGACGGTCTCGTGAGAAAAGAGAACTGTGTGTTCATCCATCAAGGACAGGGAAGAGGAGGGGGGGAAAAAACAACCAGGTGCATGCAGAGTTGCAGAGATAAAATTGCATGCTCAGAGAGGACTGCAGCTGCAATCGATTGAGTTCATGGCCCACCCATAATGAACAACAACACACCCCTCTCCGTATATGAACTCGGGCAGTAACACGCCTACTAGGAGTGATTTATTGCCCTCCGCAGCGGCCAAATCGCGTTGACACATCATGGGCGGTTTGAACGCGGTCGAGAGCAGGGAAGAAGAAGACAGGCAAATCATAACATGGCAGCAGAAAGCTCAGTGAGACTGCCACTGTAGAACCCCACGGAGCTTTGTACTGAGTCCAAAGTATAGGGCAGGA
This sequence comes from Musa balbisiana, assembly GCA_004837865.1. Classification (NCBI taxonomy): domain Eukaryota; kingdom Viridiplantae; phylum Streptophyta; class Magnoliopsida; order Zingiberales; family Musaceae; genus Musa; species Musa balbisiana. The sequence continues at coordinate 40,125,060 of CM017193.1, forward strand.
GAAGTTACTAGCGTCACATGGTCTGTATCAGTAGTGGAAGCTTTTCTCCTGCAGCTAAACTTGCAGGAGGGGGAGGTAGTCCTTTGCCGAGGGGTCATCCATGAGAACTTGCACTAATAAATCCAACCCAGATCGATATATAGGAGGAAATTGCAGGAGCGGAGGAACGAGGACCACTCCCCATTGTTTCAGAAGCTTAATCATTTACGACCTTTCGAGGAGGCATGGTGTGGTACGAGTACGTAGCAACTTGGTCAAGCCCTCTTATGATTGCCATGCCATGTTATTTACTCGGTCAAGTCCTTCAATGATTGCCATGCCATGTTATCAGGGCTGGTGCTATGAGACTACTGAAAACTCCACCTGGTAATGCCTTGTTACATCTTAATTTCACCATCGCCTAATTCTTTTTCTCCACCATTATTTGGGTTTGCTAAATGTTTCGTTAGCTATCAAACTTCAAACTTGTGTTAGATTTTGTGGCTCTATTAACTTTCCATGACATATGTTAGATTCTGATTATAGTTATCGTAAAGTCTGTCTGTATCTTATGAAATCTTGGAAGAGAATCTCATCTTTTTTATCAGATATTAATTATCATATCCGAGATTTTTCTTTTCACCTCCGGTCCCTACGACATCGACACGGTTAAGTAGAAAGAGTACTCTCGATCTATCATAATTTTGATTTCAATCATGATATTTTGAATCGTAATTTAATCTTAATTATCCACGAATGATGCTTCTAATTAGTAACTTCCTTTTGTAATTAACAACTTAAGATAAGAAGATTTATGTTAAATATCAAACTTACCCATTGAAGTTTTCATGAGTCTGTGTTTGGTCCTTTTTGTTCTTTATTGATATTATAAGTCGAGACAAACTAAAGAGGATTGTTATTGTCGATGGGGAAAGAAACTATAGGATTGGATAGTTTTATAGTCACTGGAAATTGGGAACAGACCAATCGGACTTGATGAAGCTTGATCATGTCCAATTACATCGGAATAAGAAGGCGTGAATCGATTGGTATGTTTGGATTATAATACCATGAGGCCCTCACACGAGTAATGGATGTTCTCAGAATATGCTGCCACTATGAGTATTAAATGATGTTTGTCACTGGTTGATTTGGTTGAACTGACTGCAAGCTTATCTATATAATCTATTCCAAAGCCACCACTTGTATGCATCGTGACCGAAAGTGGATAGCGCATTAGAGTTTGTGGTGTGCCTTCGTATACACTTTCCTCTTTTAATTTCTTTGATATCATTACTTATCGTAATTCCTCTCCTTCTCCAATCCTAAGGTTTTACAAACATTTTAGCTATCTCGAGGGAGAGAAGACCTTGGATTAAATTAAAAAATCAAAAAATCAAAAAAATTATGTGATTTGATAATCCTTATTTAGATCTTGAAGAAAATCAAATTCTTTAATAAATATATCTCTTAAATTAATTCAAACGCTATGAACCACTCATTCGTCCTCTTATATAAACTATGAATAATTTTTATCTCGATCATCCCTAGAATAAATGAAATCTCAAGACATTAAAAATATATTCCTTTATGTACTCGAGAAATCGTTGAAAATAAATTCACTATAAACATTTTTTCCCTACTTAAATTCTTAATTTTAATAATAATTCTAATTCTTTGAACAGTTTAAATATAATTAGAACTATTGAAATACTTATCGATCCTAATAAGATATGCATAATTTTTTTTATTTATTATAATTTTAAATTTTCTTCTTTTTCTTTTTGATCTCTCTCAAGATGATTTGGTAGCTACGATCATACCTAACTCTTATAACTAAAGTAAGGTTGCTTGAGTTGTTAGGTATGACATCCAAATCGGGTGGTCCTTTTCATTTGCATCTGCATTTGCATTTGCATTGGTCTGACGAGCGAAGTCAGTAGCGAGAATAAACAAAAAGTAATAGTAATAACAACCATAAAACGCCTACAGTTGCTATCCGATGAAAGAAAGCTCCGTCTACCACACCGCTGTGCTGTTGCAGACAAAGCTACTATACCTTCACTGCTTACGTCATATATATCGGAGCATATTAATGATAGCGCCTGATTTGATTTGATAGGAGTTAAATCACAAGAATAATCGATCATAAGGCGTAGGGTTCTCGAATTCTTTTTTGATCGGCTAATCCTATCCTAATAGTATAACGATAGATATAAGTGTACGAGTCCCATCAACTTAAAGAACCATCCGACTTCGTTTCAGCGCTTCAAGATTCGGGGACTTAGAGATCCGAGTGGTGCCATCACTAATCAGCATATGGACATCGTCATCGGACGAAAGCTAATCGGCCACATCATCGTTCTCGCCACGTCAGCGATTTGCAGAGCGCCGCAGTCTGCTTCCAAGCGAAGAGGCCGTTGGATATTCGCCAGCGGTGCACTGTCGTTATCAAATCGATCGCGGCCGTCGAGCGAGAAAAAGACAACACACGAGCCGGCACGCGTCGAAGGGTCCCGCCCCGCTGCGAGAGTTGCAAGTCCACGGTATCGCGCGTGGCAGGCGTCGCCCTCACACCGCGAAACGAACTGGTGGACGTGCTGAATCACCGATGAGAAGTGTCACGGGTGGTGTCACCACGCACAAGTCGAGTGAGGGTATATTCGGCCACATCACGTATGTGAGGAGTCCACATCAGCCCTGGCAACTCAAAGGCTGCCGCAGCCATACAAAATTGTCGACACCGGTGACTAACGCTGCTTATCATGAGCTGAAAACACCCTTCTTCTCCGAGCAAGAAACAAGCACAGCCGAGCCACATCCATCCGCAAGCTAGGCAACGTGAAACGAGCCATTCCTCCCTCTGACCCTTCTCCGGCAGGAATAGTGGAGTGCTATAAAGAGAAGGAGAAGGAATAGGAGAGAAGAGAGTAGGTTTATCGATAATGGCGTCGGGTGATTTCAGGCTTTTGAGGCCGTTGGTTCACTTGCTGGTTCCGTTGTTTATCCATTGGATCGCGGAGGAGATGACGGTTTCGGTGCTGGTGGATGTTACGACTCGAGCCCTCTGTCCCGGCCAAAGCTCCTGTGCCAAGGCCATCTACATCAACGGCCTCCAACAGACGGTGAGTTCTTTCTCTTCTATGCATACCCCTTTTCCTTTTGAAAAGGGAGGTGTAATTTTTTCTGTACTCGCTGAGCCGATGACAAATGCTTTTCGGAGCGCTTTCAGAGAAACTGCGATAAGTAGTCTTCATGTTTTGTTAGATTTTGATGGCTTTGGAAACAGAATGGATAGATATGTGGGTTAAGTTTTGTAAAATTCAGCTGTATTATGATCAATTTTCTACGGTAAAATGGTCTTTTATCTGTTTATTCCACAGACTTCATGCTTGAAGTGACATAATAATTTAATATTAATCAACTTACTCATATTTATAATACTTCATTTCGTATTTATAAAGTTTATTTGCTTAAAATTCTAATCTAAGTTGACCAGAATAAAATGGCCTAATTTGCTTTTTCTAATCTAAGTTGACCAGAATTAAAATTCTAGTCAAAGTTCATTTTAGTTTGTCCAACTAATTTGCTTATTGTGGCCTCAAATTATCATCTGTTAAACTCATGCATCCTCTTATCACTGGATCAGACTGAATACCCAATAGCTCATCTGTTAACAAATTCTCATCTGTGAAACTGGCCACAGAAATGAGATCCATATCTTCTGCAATCGGTTACCTCACTTAACAATGGCAAACAGAGGGAATCAATAAAAACTCCAAAGTTTTTTATTCCTAGCAACGTAAGCTGTGTTGCAGTATACAATCCGTTATCATGCTTGCAGGGTGTTTTGTAGGAATAAGATCATTTGATTTCCTTATAAGCTTTATGACCATTAAAGACCGCTATCTGCGTTCAATAGTCATTGTGGCATGAGGTTACTTTGGGTCTAATGATAGGTATGACTCAACTTATACGGCCCCTTTGATTAAGAATTATATTTGGACAATTGAGTTAATGTCATTCAAATAATTGTTGTTGGGTGTTCATTGGGATTTTCATTCTTACTTTTCTCTTCCATTTATATCTAGAAACACAAAAATGAAGCTTGATATTTGGTATATCGAAGTGTTCTCATACAAATTTTTAGGATATGATTTCACACTTCTACAATCAATTGAGGTATTCATCTTAATGTGGCATGATTTGAAAGAAATCTTTAATGTCCTTGTAGGTTGTTGGAATATTTAAAATGGTGGTGCTTCCCATCTTAGGTCAGCTAGCAGATGAATATGGGCGTAAACCACTGCTTCTCATTACTATCTCCACATCTATAGTCCCATTTGGTATGAGTCTTCTCTAATCCCTAGATGCATACAAGTAAGGCAACTTCTATAAATTGTTTTGTTCACATTGTTGAGTTTGGTTTCTTGATGTACAAATAGGTGTGAAATAAGTTGTTTTTTAGTTTGTAATCTCAGTCTATCAGAATTGCTGAGGATGCATAATTTTGCTATTAGTGAGGGCAATACCTGATGTTATTATTAATATATTTCATTTAATAACTCATGATATTGTCGGGATATAAGTAGGTCATAGTATCAAAATCACAATTTATGGGTAGTACAACAACACAACAAAATAATTGTACTAAGGAGTTGTTGCCTTAAAATGGTCACTGTTTTGTTGAGACCATCTCTTAACTCGGATGTGGTTTTATCTTAGCATTATGTTCACAAGGTCACAATGGTCATTTAAAAGATTGATAGGCTTTGAGTCTTTCCGAGTAGGAACAGAATACTCTTGCAAGAATCATAGCTCTTTTTGTTGTAGTGGCATTGTGGAGCAAAGTTGAAGGACAATAACTAGAGAACGACAATGTTTTGAGAACAGTGGTTGATAGACTCGGTGGTGTTTATGGCTCACACAATTCATGTCATTCAGTTGGCTTGGGCATTAGTCAATCAGCTGGAATTGTCGACTTTTTCCCAAAAGTGGCCAATCCATTTGATCACCAGTAATATTCAGCCGATTTCTAGCCATTCCTAGACACTTTCCATCCACTTTTGGAGCACGTTCTAAAATACTAGTCTGATACTAGTTCCAGTAAAATGTTAGATCAGTATGGTGTTGTTACATCAGGTACTTATCTACCTAATATTATTGAATAAAATTTTAAAATAATATAAATGAAATAGATATGTACCAGTGTTGAACAGTATCTTTCAGTAATGGTACTTGATCGGGAAGGTAAATGCCAACTGGTATGTACCAGTTGGTTTGGTAATTAAAACCTTGGTTCTTACTGCCATACCTGATTTCTTAGAATATATTGAATCACTCTTGGCTGATCTTGACCAAGACCTTGAAAACCTAGTAATAAAAAATGGCTTAATTTGTTACCTTAATTCTCACATGCTTGTAGCTTGTTCTTTTTTGAATTGGTCAATATGTTGTTATCATGTAAATTTCTTGATGAAGCTTTTTCCTCTATCTGTCTCAAAATTAACTTTGTATGTTGTAATTACAGCCATACTTGCTTGGGATGTTTCTAGAGCGGCGGTCTATATATACTTTGTACTTCGCACAATATCATATATTATAAGTCAAGGAAGCATATTATGCATATCAGTTGCTTATGCGGTGAGCAGTTGTCATTCTTCTATTTGTTTCTCTTTTATATGCAAAGAAATTAGGTGAAATGCCTATTTCCCATTAATGATTAGATTTGTGACTATCTTAATTATGTTGAGTAATCATGGAACATATTGCAGAACGCTTGAATTCCACCATTTATTATGATGTAGATGCCAAAAGCTTTCATGGATAGTTTAATATAATATCTTTAATGTTTAATATGTGATCCAACAATGAGATTTTACTTAAATAGATAAGATAATTACAAAATTGTAATGATCAGCCACTTTGCTTTTGAAGAATATTTCACTGCATATTCTGGCTTCAAAACAATTCCATCAATAGGTGCTAACTTTTTTCATGTTACTCATATGTTTGTTTTGGTATGCAAAAATTTAAGGGGTTCAAAAGTGAGAATGACACTGAAACTGTGAACTAAATAGAAAAGGAGTTTTTTTGCTTATAAAATGGATGGAAGCACATACTATTAAATCATTGAGTGTGTTAGAAACTTAGAATGTAAAAAAATATTCTCCTATCATCCTTCTAATAATATTTCAAGCAATCATCTTTGTTGCTTTCTGCAGTAAATACTCTCAGCACAATTTCTTTCTGTAGAATTCACTTAAAATGTTGGTACAAATATTGTAATACTATATATTTACTATCTTTGTCAGCCATATGTGGAGCAAAAACTTCTGTTACTCATTACTAAGCATAAAGATTAGTACCAATTATTGCCTATTTCACCTCATAATTTACTGAAATATTCTAATTTGACAAGCATTATATATAGGTTTCTTTGTGAATTACAAAAAGGATTACATATTTTTCTCCCATGCTAAGGATTGATGTAGTGCCAATTCAAGTAATATTTCCTTCTCAACCAGGCTGATGTAATTGAGGTCAGCAAGAGATCTACCACATTTGGATGGATTACTGGACTTTTTTCTGTTTCTCATGTACTGGGAAACATCTTGGCTCGCTTTCTACCTGAAGGATGGATATTTGAGGCATGTTTTAGATAATACTTATAAGGTCACTTTCTTTATTAACATTGGAAATTTTTATATATCCTTATTTGATGTCTTATTATTTATCATGTATAGGTGTCCATATTTTTGTTGGTTTGTGCCACGCTATACATGAAAATTTTTCTGATCGAGACGGTCAAGGTAGCTCCAAGACAAAGTGAAAACAGATCATGTTCATTCATTGTGCTTGAGGTCTTGCAGGACCGTTGGAACTCTATGAAAGATACTATTTTTATTTTTAGTAGTAGGTATTATTTTGATCTTTTTACCTACTGTTTGGGGTGTGCTTTGTCAATTTTCGTAACATTCACTCTACAATACATCTGTTACATTGTCTATCTATTATTTAAATTCTTAGGATCATTTTAGAGGAACTGATTGTTCTTCTGTCAATTTGCAATATATTGTTAGGTTGGTGTCTCTGACAACATATATAGTATGTCCACCAGCTTAAATTCAAACTCTGCTTGTGGTTCATAAATGGAAAATGATTATTGTTCTTTTCCTCTAACCTAGACTTCTTATAATTGTAGTACCACTCTTAAGCAAATTTCATTCATTTCCTTCTTCTACGAATTGGGGATGTCTGGCATCAGCAGCGTCTTGCTGGTATATTTCTTTCATTATTCTTCTCTAGTAATATTTACTTGTTTAGGTTTTTGTTATTGTTTACTTATGTTTGCATCTTAATATTATATTTTTATTGTTAGCTATTCTCATGTTTAAGCTGCTAGGGCATACAAATGAGTGGACACTTATGTATGTTTTTTGTACAGTACTATCTTAAGTCAGCCTTTGGCTTCAACAAAAACCAGTTCTCAGAAATTCTACTGATGGTCAGCTTCGGGTCTATATTTTCTCAGGTGCTGCAATGGCTTTTATGTACCATGCCATTCTTAATCTTGCCTTCCTGTTTGTATCCCTTCTTTGTTCCTCAAGCATCAAATATAACATCTGTATATACAAAGAATCTTTTCATTCTGGAAATTGCATGTAGTGGCGTCGTCATCATACTTCAAGTAATTGGGTTAGTACCAGACAGTGAATGAAAATCTAGGACTGTAGGACATTCATACAAGTGAGCTAGGCTAACAATTTATTATAATCATTATTAAAATTTGCCAGTAACCATAATAGCTGCCCAACCATCATCATAAAATCTATTTCTTGAGTAGATATTTTCTGGACCTGTAAACATCTTTCGTAGTTGACCCAACTTTTGAGCTGTTTAAACTTTAAACTAGAGGGCTGTGATGATTAGGCATACAGATATAGATTCCAAAATATATTTTGATAGATATTTCAATTTCATAATTTATTTCCACTTCAGCACTATTCAGCTAGATCAGGTTTAAGATTCACCTTTTTCCACTTGCATCTGATCATTTTTCATTGTTTCTTGCTATATGCATTAACTGGAGATCCCTTCTGACCAGTTGGTAAGCACATTATAAATTCCTTTAACTTGCATTTTACAACTATCACACATACTTCTAAAGTAACAAAATAATTGTTGACAATTAATTTAACAGACCATCACTCTGTAAGCTGCATAAATGTATGGCTATTTGGACATGATCAATGAACCTTTTGTATAATATGCATCAAGGTTATGTTTAATTGATGGATATTTTCAAGTGGAAAAAGGAGGTTTTTGTGGTAAGTTTTAAGTTCATGTCAAGCAATTTATACTCAGTGAGATACTAATGCAACTGAATGTAGTTTGATGACACATAAATTTATCAATATTTTCTATTGTGCTTGATGTCTGAAGTGGCTGATTTCTTTTCTTTCCTCTTTTTGTAGATCTTGGTTCTTCCACATATTAATTCTCTTACAGGAGAAAAGGGTGTTCTTTGTATCGCTTTGATTGCTTCAATTGCTTATGTTAGTCTTGATATTCTTAGAGATATTGTTATTGGTGTGAATTAGCAAACTTCTTATAAGTTTATGTACTCCTAACGCATCTTTCTCTGTACAGGGTGTGCTTTATGGCTTGGCATGGGCACCTTGGGTAATGTTTTTCTCCACAATACGTCCTCTATTTGGATTACATTTAAGTCGATAAAATTATTTAAAAGACGATGTGAACTGCATGTTGTTTAAGATATTTCTAGCTTTAATTACATAACTTCTACAGGTTCCGTATCTCAGTGCATCATTTGGAGTCATCTATGTCCTTGTTAAACCATCTGTAAGCATTTTCTCCTTTTGAGGAAATTTGTTGTTATAATTTGGCTGAGTCTGAAATTTTAAATATACCTAGATGGTTATAGTTTTACATTCAATGAGAGCACTTTTAAAATGTATACTACTAAAAAGCATCTAAAAAGTTGTTAATTTTCATTGAGTTTTTTCCTTACCAATGCTAAAATGAGATTCTTCATTCACAGACTTGTGCTATCATTTCGAAGGCAGTTATTTCAAGTGATCAGGTATTTTGTAATATCATTGCTATTTGAGAATATATTCTGTATAATCTAGAAAATATAAATATCTACTGCCTTCAAATATCAGTCAAAAATTGATTTAAACATTTTAGACAATAAAATTTATATGCTGATAGATGATTTTACATGAGCATAGTGATAACTGATTATTAATTGCTTAACTGAGTTCTTGTCGAAGGACACGCGCCATATCCAAAGAAATGGCCACTTTGCAATAATCAAATTGGCTGGTGATGTAGTATGAATATATATTGGGTCTAAGTGAGGCTAACTGGTATCTAGAATTGAGTTGTGAAATTTTTTTATTTTTGTCCAATTTTGAATTTAGTTTTTGTTGAATTTTTGTTACCACTTAAATTCCGTGTGAGAATTTAACCTGATCAAAATTCACATCAGCCCAGAATTTCAGTCCAAACTTTGCGCAGCAGGCTGACCTCCAATCGATCCTGCATCAACGAGTTTCATTGTCTGGTATTAGAATTTTTGTGTCATGGAGTTCCCTACATTTAAAATAGGTGCGTGCAAGGAATGACGTATGGCCCGGATAGGGTCTGGCTGAGAACCAGTACATGGACCGCCCTTGTATCGGACAGTCCAGTCCAACCCACTAAAATAGTAAAATAAAAATAAAAAGCAGTTTTCTGTCAATTAGGGCTCACGAACATGAACCCTCTTCATTGTGTGTGGGGAGCACAAAATTGCCACAACCACCTGATACTGCATACCTCCCTGCTGCTGCCATTAGCTGCCACCTATCTCCCCACCATAGCAACCACAAGTACCCTTCCTAGTCTTTCTCCGCGCTTCCTCTTCTTCTTTCCTTCTTCCTCTTTGTCCTCCACCGTCTCCTCTTCTTCCTACCTTTTCCTCCACCTCCTCTTCTTCCTTCATCATCCTCTTCCTCTACCCATCTGTTCCTTCCTCTTCTTCTTCTTCTTCTTCGACTTTGAAACATTGGTATGTACCAATGTACTTTGTGTCTGTACATCGGTATTGACTGGTATGTACCAGTCCTACCTAGGGACCGATACAGTTTATGGAAATAATCTCAAGTTTGTACAGTTCTTATGCCTATTAAATGTGTGTGTGTATCAATGGCTTGCATGGAAAAGGGAAACGTGAAATTAACAAAATTAATTTTTACTTTTTTCACAGTATAACTCTGATATTCCTTTTTTTAATTTTAAATAGTTTAGAGTCTTTAGACCATGGCTGAAAGACAATTTAATAGTGAATGAAACACTGCCAAACTACTTTTTGAGTAATTGAGCTGTATATTTGACTGAGAGTCCAAGGGAACAGGAATTTTGTTGTCCATGGTTGAGTGTAGAATGTTGTTCATGTTACAGGGAAAGGCACAAGGATTTATTGCAGCTGTGCAATCTGTTGCAAGCTTGTTATCACCTGTTGTAATGAGTCCACTAACATGTAAGTAGAATATATGTTTGGGATTTGCAAGTATCATACTATCATCATATTTTGCTGAAATTTCAGAGTTGCACTCTTCACAACTAACCTCTTTTATCTCTGCAACACTTGATCCATTCAGCTCTCTTCATTTCAAGCGAAGCTCCTTTTGATTGCAAAGGTTTTAGCATTTTGGTTGCCTCGATTTCTTTGGTATGCTATTTCACTTTTTTGCGTGCATGCACAAACATGAACTTCACAAATGCACAAGAACTGTAGGCTTACAGTCTGATCTAAGTTATGTTTGTGTGTAGATTATCTCATTGGGCCATGCTTCTCTGCTCCACTCAGAAAATCCGAATAAACTGCCTGAGCATGAGCCTAGGCAGTATGGGGATGAAACTGTAGAAGCACCTCTTCTGGCACAGCCTTAAGTTGCTTTTGTTATACAGTTAGTAGCCTTTTGTCATCACAAGGTTATATATCTGAGGAAATCACGCTGAAATCATCTTCCTACAGTTGAACAGCTTGAAGGACTTTCTTCAATCAAAGTGGTTTGTTAGGTTGAAAGAAGCTCTACTCGTGTGAGGCAAGAGGATCTAAACGTACGGTAAGGTTCCCAGTGGTACCAAATTGGGACTTTGTCTAGCTGCTAGTCGAAGCATAATTTGTATTGTACATAATTAATGGAAACAACGAGGCTTTGTCCTCGATTTGTATTGTAGATAGGTGGATATTCTCTAGACATTATGAGATCAATCATGTGTCAATGATCGTCAATTCTTGAATGCTATCGGTTGGAAAAGACAATTGCAAAATGACGATTAAAGTAAGCAGGCAATCTTGTAGCCATCGCTTGTCCGTGGTATCCATGTATGCTCTAGGCATATGCACCATTTGAACTCTTGGAAATGAGATTATAGCAATATGTTGGTGTCGATTGGACAATCTTTTTGTGAAGTGTTGCCTCCATATTTCGTATAATACTTGTTTGCGTTTGCTTCTTCAACTTACTTTTGGTACAGATTTGTTGGCGTACCATTTATTTCTATCTAATTCGAACTTCAAATTTGATCTCATTTCATAAAATGCCTAATTTGTCACTTCCTTGCGTCCGGTATATCATTACATAAATATATATATATATATATATATATATATATATTGGTGCTTAAATTCCCCATTAGCTTTCTGTAGCATCTTTTATTCTGATTTAAAAAGAAAAGAATTAGGTTTGCCAATTGTCGGGTCGAAAGAGTGGATGAAGTCGGCTAATTGGGAAATAAAGAAGCCACAGAAATCATCAAGGTGGGTTGCATCTTCCCAGGCCAGGCAAGTGGTGTTCTCGCGAACGCCTCGTCGACCCTTCCCACTTCCATCAGAGACGAGGATTACGGATACTACAAAAGGGAGTTAAGGTATCCAAAATTTTCGAGTTGCGTTATCAGATGGCTGAGATGGGCGAAGCCACCGCAGGCGACCGGGCGGTGCTCTGCATCGGGGACATCCACGGATACATCTCCAAGCTGCGTTCCCTCTGGTCCAACCTCGAGGCCGTCGTCGGCTTCGATTCCTTCGCCACTGCCCTCGTCATCTTCCTCGGCGATTACTGTGACCGCGGCCCCCACACCCGCGAGGTCATCGACTTCCTCCTCGCCCTCCCCTCCCAATACCCGCGGCAGCGCCACGTCTTCCTCTGCGGCAACCACGACCTCGCCTTCGCCGCCTTCGTCGGTGCCCTCCCGCCGCCGCCCGACGGCTTGCCCTTCTCAGCCACCTGGGCGGAGTACGCGCTGAACGAGGAGCGGGAAGGCTGGTTCAAGGGAGAGGGCTACGAGGCCATGCACGTGCAAGGAAGGCGCTGGGGCGGTGACATGGGCGGCCGGTTTAACCCCAAGAAGGGAATGGCCTATAATGGTTCCATCTATGATGCCGGGCCAACCTTCGAGTCCTATGGCATTCCCCATGGCTCTGCGGGTAAGCCAATCGATCCCTTGTCCCGATCTAGCTTTGATTCTTTTCTTGGTTTTACGAGAAAGAGTGTGATCTCCATTTCTCGGCTCGGCGATCTTTGAAATGTCCTAATTAAGTTTGAAATGATGCGAATTGATTCTTTCCTTGCCTTTTTTGTTTCTATCCTCAGTTTTTTAGCTGCAATTAGCAAAATTGTTGTCAACGAAATTGTTAGTCAGTATAACTTACTTTGTTCTGTCAACGTTTTTGATCATCCATGGAAAGAAAGGAAGTTACGATCTTCAATCTCATGTTATGGAAGCTTTTTAGTTCTGTGGGTTCTGTTGTCATGCTACTACTGTTGATCGTGTGGTTGTAAGTTGTTTCATAGGGTTTCTTCTAATAGATGGTGAATAATGTTGATCCTCTGAGCCTTTTGCATATACTGGTTTCACAGATTTGGCCAAAGCAGTCCCTGATACCCACAAGAAGTTTCTTTGTGACTTGGTTTGGGTTCATGAGGAGGTACCATGACTTATTGGTCACTTTACTTTTTTTTAAATAGATTATTTCTGAAATGAAGTGATTAATTCTGGTCTTGTATTGGTGGTTTTTAGGATAATCTACTGATTGACAGTCCTGAAGGAAGGACTTCCTGCAAATTGATTGCCGTTCATGCTGGATTAGAGAAATCAAAGAGCGTGGAGGAACAGCTAAAACTTTTGAGAGCTAGGAACACAATTTTACCAAAGGTGGAACAACTTAGCGGGCGGCATGATGTGTGGGAAATGCCAAAGGTAACACTAGCTATTCAGTTGTTTTGTCGCTCACTTGGTTTGCTGTTTAGTTTTGATGAACTAACTTGGTATGAATCTGGGAGGACATTTTTTGAATCTAAAATACGTTTGGAACTTGCAAGCATGTTCATTAGAGTACTATTTATCATGACTTTCATCTTCACGCTTGACTAATCAACTGATTCATCTAAGCATTTAATTTAAAATAGAACTTTGATTTGATCTTTCTGAATAAAAAGAAAATTCTATCAAACTTATTTGATCAGCATACAAACAAGATGAAATAACTTGCAATAAGCTTGAAATCTTAAGAAAATAGGATCCTTCCAAACACAACTAATCTACTCATCCTACTCAGATTGGCTAGCCAGTGGGAAGACTCATAAAAATTACCATACATTTTCATCCTGACCATGAATGTTTTCCATTGGGCCCAGGCATAGCAGGGCTTGCTTGGCTTTAGATTAGTCATTTATTCTATCAAAAAAGCCACAAAAAAGTGCAGTTGGAATAACTTGTTCTAGCATGTACCATACTTTCAAGTGTTCATATGTTTCTTAATATGGTTATACTAGCATAAGTTATACAAGTTATCTACCTACCCGAATCATAATTTAAGAGATCTAAGTGTCTCTTATTATACATAGGCTTTTTTGGAATGTTCCAACCCTTTCATGTATGAAAGATGATAATCACAAGATGCTTCACTTGGAGACTTCATAACATTTGCGCATTAATTTAGTGATATTTTACTAAAAAATCTCTGTTTCTTTCCTTTTACCTTATCGGGGGGCTTCCTGTCCTTGAATTGGAGAAAACCTAATCAGAGGGTCATATCCAATCGTTTGGTATCGAAGATACAAGCTTTCATAATAAACTGATGCAACTCACAGTAGCAAAGATATCTTCTACAATATGATGGGGTCATAGAATATACAACTGTCAATTTTGCCTGCAGGCTGTAGTGGCAAAAACAATCTTATTTCAGCTCTTCAATAAACATTGTCATTCTTTGAATTTCAGCAAGGCTTCCAATGTTGTTGGCAGCTGTAGCATACTCTCATTTTGAATTTGTTTTTATCTCGTATGAGTTGTTGGGCTTTTCAGGGGAATTATCCATCTTTGGAGTTTACAGGGACAATCGATCGCTACAATGGCACTTCTGAACAATTCTTTTAGGCTTCATTGTGCTGCGACAATGCCCTTGAATACTCTTTTGGGGCCACCCTTTACTATAGTGCCTCCATCTATCTGAAATGATCTTCTCTTGCCTCATCTATCATCAAACTTATCACAACCTTTGTCCATCGAGCCTTAAACCTTTGTCCACCCTTTACTATAGTGCCTCCATCTATTTGGAATGATCTTCTATCTTCTCATCTAATCATCAAATATATCACAATCTTTGTCCTTCGAACTGTGAACCTCACAGCAAGACAATTCTATTGACTATCAATGATGTTGATCTAGCCTAGAGATGTGCATTGTTCTATGCCCAATCGATGAAGATATCCGTGAAATTCTAGTCATTCAGATCCATGGCAAAACATCATAATCTACTTTGCCATAAGGAGGTTGGATTAGCTTAACCTTACCAACCTGTAGTGTTCTTGATCCGGTATGACACATCTTCTCTCAAAGAAATATCTTAGTAGAAGGTGATTTGAGGAGTAATTTTCTTTTATGAAGTAATAGATTTAGTGGGAAGCTATGATCATGATCAATTTCCATGGTCTTAAATTCTCAATTTTCTTCAGTTCTTATGAGGTCAGTTGGTTGAAGCAGTTGAGCAAAAGCTGCAAAAATGTTTCAGCGATTCTAAACAACATAGTCTGTAGGCTTTCTTATTTGTTTTGACTTGTGAAACCTACAATTTATGGTCTTCATATGGAGTCAGAAACATCAGATGGGGAGCTTGAAATATCTGGTCTGAATTTTGTCTTGTTTCTAATGAAAAACTTCTTTTTGCTCTTATGAACAAAGTAAAATGACCCATGCACAACATACAACACAATGGTGTATGACGTTTTTCCTTCTTTTGTTTTCTGATTTATAACAGTTTCTTATGACTAGTTCGAGTTAGAGATCACATTACTACATTTTTCAGAGTTCAATAAACTGATTTATAGACCGTGTATGTTTGCCTATGTCAGGAGCTTTCTGATAAGTCAACTCTAGTGGTCAGCGGTCATCATGGAAAAATCCACATAGAAGGCCTTCGATACATCATTGATGAATGTGGTGGGTTGGAGCAGTTGCCAATTGCCGCAGTAGTGTTTCCTTCAGAGATGATTGTCCGAGATATCGACCAAATTGTGGCCGAATGTTGAGCGTGCACCTTGTGCCTCGTTACAAGCAGTGGTACTCGGGTTTTATGTTATCAAAGAACATTTTCATGCAATAACAAGCACCAAACTCAATCAGGAGCTACAGCCTGCGGTACAGCGTCCAGAAGCATCTTAATTCACTTCCCAAGACCTGATTTTATTTCAGCGAACCTACTTGCATGAGTTGCATCGAAGGTCGAGTGTTTGCGACTTTGGAGATCAAAAGTTCTTATTTAGCTCTCTAGATGATGTTTCTATTTGACCTATTCTAGATGAATCCATTAAATAATTATTGTTATCTTTAATAGTTTCATAGTGTTGAGAGTGTAGACTTAAAACTTGATAAGATCCACCATGTAAAGGTAATCTTTCGAATGTGTAATGTTTAAATGCAAGGAGTAAATTGTTGGAAAAGAAAAAGAAAATTTTGGCCGTTGCTCTATCTTTGTAGTCAACAAAATCTTTTGATGTAGTCTTTTTTTTTTTTGGATAAATCTTTGTTGTAAATAACTCATATGTGTTGACTCTACCTTGAACTATTGTCATGGAACTCGATATCTTTTGTTGGTTTAAATATAGCGTTGTGGCCGATCGATTTCGAGTATCGAACTGATATTTATGTGACTCAATTATTGATCGGGATTTCGAGTACCGATGGATTTATCTTTTTTTTTCTGACTGTATTATCATATGTTAAATCATGATTGAAGTAAATATTTTTTTATTAATATTAATGTATGTGAGAAGCGTTAGTTTGTAGGTGACGAGTCAACCATATCCGGTCTGACTTTTTAGAAACTTGGGCACGTGGGGCAGACCATTATACAACGAGCGTCAAGATGGTGTGTAGTCCAAAGATCAACAATACGCAGGTCACTATCATTCATGTTGACATATGGAATAAGATCAGTTTATGCCGATTACTAAAGAGGCTCTATCCAAAGTCGGTACAGCTACGATATAATAGACATAAGGATCTCTCGTACGATAAGCCGACACGAGTGTTGTGGTCTCTAATTTTCTTTCCCCTTATTTTTCTTATCGTACGAAGAGATCTGTTTTGAAAGATCATTTATGCAATTAAACACCTGAGAACGCCTTGGCCAGCCGCTTGCAAGAAAAAGTTTGCAGACAAACCCCATCCAATGTGACGCAGAGCAAGACAAATTGCTTGAATATGAGATGAGTTTGGATATGAAAATGACAACATCGTGGATCCGACCAATAGCCATGTCGTTTAGTCAACGACATTGCATAAGATATGATAAAAGCAGATACCTCGCGAGAGGAAGGAGAGGGGGATGGCGGATTAATAGTAGCTGTTGCTATTAAATTCGTCGGTCCAATGTCAAAGCGAAGCTCCTGCTGATTGCTCAAACGCAGTGGCGAGCAATTGCCCGTAATATAGTATGCATAAAAGTAGCTGTTGCTATTAAATTCGTCGGTTCAATGTCAAAGCGAAGCTCCTGCGTCGAGCTGCTGCTGGTGGTTCAAAAGCATTGGCGAGCAATTGCACGTAATATACTATACATAGAAAGGAGAAGACAGCAGCAGAATCACGACAAGACGATGATGACCCATTAGGAGTATCTGATCAAGTCGCATTTTCCCATACAAAAAAATAATATTTAATTTTAAGATGGATCGCTGCAAATTTTAAGAACCCAACGACCCGATCCGCTCGTCACGACAAACAGATCCACTCACCTCTGTGGTCAGCTCACCTCCCGGTCTACCCCCACCCGTATGGCTCGCTTCTGTCGCCCTCCGCCTCATTTTCTGAAGGAGAAGGAGTTGGAAAGCTCGAGGGAACGAAAAGAGGCGGAATTGAGATCCTTGTAGGACCCCGGCGCCAACCCCTCTACCATCGAACCGTCCATGCCTGCCCTCATCTGCCTCCGCCGACTCCACAAACTGTAGGCCCCGAACAACGCCGCCCCGGCGAACACCACGCTGCCCACTACTAATAACGCCACCCTCGCTGTCCTCCCCGCACCGCCTCCGCCGCCGCTCGTCCTCACCCTCACCTTGAAGTAACCCTCCCTCCTCATGTCGCCCTCCACCAGCGTCTGTATCGGGTAATCCAACCGATAGCAGAAGCCCGACGCGTTGTGGTAGATGGCCCCCCAGCAACTGCAGTTCTGCTCGCAGGAACCCTCGCACTCCTCCAAAGATGCCACCTTTCGGTACGCCACCAGCTCCTGATTGGCCAAGTCGACGCCTTTCCGCCTCAGGATTCGGAACTCAGAGCCTCCATCCCCGCAGAAATGGCCGGAGCCCGGCGGGAGGCACCCCTCCTCCGTGCTGTTGTCGAGGCAGCTGCATCGGGAATCGGCCGAGTTGCAGAGCCCGTAGGCTCCGCAGACGGCGGGGAGCTCACAGCGGTGGGCGATGGTTTCGAGGTCGCGGACCCAGATCGAACCGTTCCAATAGTACGCTCGGAGGTTACCATCGGACTCCAGCGTCAGGCGGCGAAGCCCGGAGATTTCCCGGTTGAAGCTGTCGAAGGGAAACACGTCGACGGGGGCCGCCTCTTTCTGGTACATCCCCAGAAACCCGTGCGGGTCAACCCGGGCATAGATCGGCCCTTCGTCTGGCACGATCAGGACCTTGACGTCCAAAGCGGAGTGCTTCCAGTACATCACGGGCGTCGAACCTCCGTCCAAGTCCATGTAAAGGGCGAAGTAGCTCGAACCCAACCTCATCGAAAAGCGCTGGTCTTTGGAGAAGAGAGCGGCCGTGGAGGTAAAGTTCTGATCTTGGACGAGTGTATCCGATGGAAAGTCAAAGCTTTGCCAGAGCACCGTGGCGGCGGCCCCCGCCATCTTCTGGATCTGAAGATTGGAGGAGTTGAGGAGGACAAGGCGGTCGCCGTCGGCCGTCGCGGTGGACCAAAGCACCCCTGTTCGCGAGTCGGAAAGGACCAGGCTGCCATTGAAGGAGAGCAAAGCCGAAGCAGACCAGAGGAGAGGACGAGCCGGGTTGGCGCGCCAGAGGGCGGAGGAGGAGGGCAGGTGGATGACGGCGAGATCGAGCTGGGATGAGTCGACCCGGAGGAAGCCGAGGGAGAAGACGCCGGTGGGATCGGCAAGCAGGGATTGGAATTCGGAGTAGGACGAGTCGTGGGTGACAGAGAAGCCTTTGCGGATCTCCTGTGCTGCGGAGGAAGCGCCGTTTCCGAACCAAGCTGGTCTTGTGACCAGGTAAGACAGGAGGAAGACTATAGCGTGAAGCTGCTTGTTTGCTGCCATGGTTGAGCTCCTTCTCCCACCTAAGCGAACAAATGAAGATTGGACACTGTGAAGAAGATTACAAGCACTAGTGGTATCCTGCACAATAAAATATTGGATACGCAGGCATATATAACGTTAGCTATATTGGATATGTTGTTGTAGACATATTTTATTAGAGATATTACGAGATCTTTTTTGTGTTTTTCTTGTCTTTAAATAAGCATCTGCGGATAGAATATTTTGAGGGGTGTGATAAATTTGACTTGGTGCGAGTCAAGTGCTTCTCGTCGATGCTATCAGAAAGCGGGAGCCTTTTAGCTCGACATTCACAAGTCGACTGCTATATCCAAAAGCAGAGTTGGTGGCGATCCCACCGCCTCCTTTGTCGCTGATTACTCCCGCAGTTAGCAGCCGCGAGGGAGGACTTGGGAACCAGTAACATGACCATCGATGATTCAGAGGCATGGAATGCTGATTGAAAGCATATCTCGCTCAATCTCTTGAATTCAACTAACTTCTTTCAAAGCGAGGAAGAGCATTAGTTAGCATAAGTGGGGCTAATTATAGTTAGTTATCTTTATTGTCCCGATCTTTATACTTTAAAAAAAATATAACTATAAAAATAAAATATCTAGATTCACTTACCATAATGACATTAATTTTATCGATAAAAACATAAAAATAAAAAGTATAAAAATAATTTTAATATTTAATGATGAACTCAGTGGTGGTGGATGGCAGTATCGACCCCCTCCATCTATCACCACAGCCATTGTCGTAGCTTGGTGGAGTCTATGTCGCGCGTCCATTAGTTGGTCGTCAAATCTCTTGTTGTGGCCAATGGCTCTTGGGCGCGCTACCGCGCTCGACCTCGTAGCCGATGGTGAGGGCCTCATCGTAGTGAAAGCCTTCGACCATGGCGAGGGCTAACTCATCAAAATTGGCTATATCTATGGGTGTCGAGGGCCAACAGTTGATGGGCGCTAGAGCAGACTCCATCGGCTGTGATGACAGTTGTGGCGACAGACGGAGAGTAACTAGCATCACGGATTTAGAGCACGTGAGTTGGGGCGACGTCGTCGTCCACCACCAAATGTTATGGTGAAGATGGTGGCTTCCTTGCCATTGACTTGTTAAGCAGATCCCAGCCTCGACCCCCTCCCTCTTTATATTTGCGTTGACATCGATGTAATTGTCGAGCAGCGAAATATTTAGCATCTGCATTAGTGTCAACGTAGATGCAAAGCATCAAAAAGGGCAGCTTAGCAAAAGATAGTATTGGAACTAATACAGTGGGAGCTTCGGCAACCCAATGGGTTAGTAACACCCCTCGCCTTTACAAGAAGCGTGCTACCAACTTCATCACCACTCAGCAACTATGTTGACACCGACATAAATGCAAAAGGGAAGGGGTTGAGGTTGGGATCCTCACAACGAGTCAACGGTGAGGTGGCTGCCATCTCCGTCGTCACATTCAACGGTGGCGGATGATGACACTTTCCCCAACTCATGTGCTACAAATCCCCAACGTCAGTTTCGCTCCATCTATTGCTACAAACGTTGTTGCAATTGGTGGAGTCCGCTCCAGCACCTGTTAGCCGTCAACCCCTAACACCCATGAATGCAACCAATTTCGATGAGCTAGCCCTCATTATGGCCAGAGGTTTTCATAATGATGAGGCCCTCACTACTGATTATAAGGCTGAGCGCAATGATATACCCAAGAGTCATTAGCCGTGGCTGGAGATTTAGCGGTCAGTTGATGGGCACTAGTGTGAACTCCACCAGCTTTAACAACGAATGGAGGGGGCTAGCACCAAGGATCTAGAGCAAATAAGTTGGGGATGACACCATCGTTCGCCACCAATGAGTCCACTATGGAATATTAAAATTATTTTTTTACCTTTTATTTTATGTTTTTATTGATAAAATTGACATTGCTAGAATAAATAAATATAGATGTTTTACATATAAGTTTTTAAACTGTAAGGATAGGACGCCAAAGACAACTAATTATAACTCCTTAGCCCAACTAAGTAACATGAGAGGAAGTTGTATCTGATCAATATTAAACCAATGAATTTCCTTGAACTTGAAAAGATAGATTCTTTTCAACCTTGGTTTCTCGAAGGTCGGGGTAGGATACCGCCCTCCGCCCTCCGCCCGTCCCCGTCTCCTCCTCCGGCGCATTCATCCTCGAGCTTCCTTCGAACACAGTTCTCGACGGCCGGATTGCAAAGCCTCTTCGAGCTGTTCTTGCGAACTAAGAGCTGTTTCAGAAAGCGGATCTTGTTCTACCACGAGAAGCGCGGCGCAACGTGGGCCGCACCAAAAGATGCTCCTTTTTCTCCCTGTTTTGGTTTTCTGTGTTTGGTTTTATCTTGGCATTTGGATCACACGGTTCTCTCTCTGGTGGGTCGAATATGTACATAGTTTGCTCTTTTGTCATCTCCGATCCCAATCGTGTAATTCTCTCTCAAAATGCCAAAAGATTAAGCTTTACTTTTTCCATGAATAGGGGTTTATCTTGCAATTCCATGAACAGAGTGGTTGGTTGATTTCATCGGAGAAACTTCTTTTGTTATGGAACCAAACTAAGTCTCTGATTTATAATTAAAGCGATCTCAGATCATATGACATTCATAAATGCAGATTAGAGCTCATAAAACATTTAGCTCATACGTAAATCTGCATTTATGGTGTCGTGGTGTAGTGGGTTATCACGTCAGTACTTACCCAAAAAAAAAGGAGATCGCTTTAATTCTTCATCCAAAATCTCATAGACGGGAAGAAGTGTTTGCCATATCTCTGTCACACCAACTGGCGGAAGGCCAAGCCGCACTGTCGTGGACTATGACATGGGGATGGGTGTCTAATAAAACCGGCAGATTGATGAGAGATATCAAATCCATATTGCTTAAACTGTGTGGTTGTTTGGTTCCCCACTCTCGACTTGCAACCATTTCATTTAGTTCCTCTATCTCTTGCATTGCTACTGTGATGCTGTGAGTTCTGTAACGTCGCCCGCGGCTGTATGATTGTATCTTTTAACTTCCGGCCCAAATGTACTTATGCTCTCACCGACCATTGACGGGCCCCATCGCATCAACGGTTAAGATTAGCTTTCTGTAGGCCATCAACGGTTTGAGAGATCCGACACTTGATTCTCTTATCGTGAAATGAACGGCCTTCGTCGCCCCACGTTTGTCTCTCTCAATGGATATTTAGACCAATGATCCAAGGGACCCAAACCGTCAACGCTCCCTGCTCTCTTCTCTCGCCTTCTTCCATGTTCTCCTGCCTCCCGTAGACACACAGGCGCGGTGTGGGAGGGAAGAATCCATTGCGAGGGAAGACGACTCGATCGATAGAGCTGGAGGGCTTGGAGGGATCGCCTTTTCTCCGCATCTTTTGGATTCAAGGAAGAATACCTTCTTCTCCCGTTCTCGATTCCGTTAAGAGTTGTTTTTGCTTGCGGAAGTCTCTCATCTTAAGAAACTTCGCGATAATCTGTAATACACAAGAAAGAAGCACTGTTTTCAGCTTACCATACTCTGTTGTGCAGTCTCCACGAATCCGGCAGTTCTTTGATCTTATCCTCCGCTGTGCTTTCATCACCGAGATTGGTTAAAACTGAAGGGAAGAGGACCTTTCTGATCGTTGCATGGCGGACTCAGACAACGAATCGGGCGGACAGAGCAACAGCAAAGCAGGGTCGTCGGCGGCAGCCCGGGAGCAGGAACGCTTCCTGCCGATCGCCAACGTGAGCCGAATCATGAAGAAGGCGCTCCCGGCGAACGCCAAGATCTCCAAGGACGCCAAGGAGACGGTGCAGGAGTGCGTGTCCGAGTTCATCAGCTTCGTCACCGGCGAGGCCTCCGACAAGTGCCAGCGAGAGAAGCGCAAGACCATCAACGGCGATGACCTTCTCTGGGCCATGACCACCCTGGGCTTCGAGGACTACGTCGAGCCCCTCAAGGTCTACCTGCAGAGGTTCCGCGAGATGGAAGGCGAGAAGGCTGGGGGAGCCACTTCATCTCAGTCGCAGCACAAGGACACCAGTGGCGGAGGAAGCGACGGCAGCATATACGGCAGTGGAATGATGGTAAGGGGCCAGCAGATGTACGGCTTGGGGACACCGTCGGTCCTGCAGCCATATCAGCATCGTGGATGACTGTGGGATCAAAGAAAAGCCTGAGTGGCGGTGGCAACGGTGGAAGTTCTCCTCGTAATGGTTTGACGTTTAATGACAAGGCTCAGTCGATTACCAGTCTCTCCTTGATGTATGATTGTACTGTTGTATTGATCTGCGTTGCTCACAGTAAAGTATAAACCTTTACTGCCCAATAATCCATCGAAGAAGGCATAGTCGAAGTTGAGGCAACACGGAATTATATTGTTCCAGTTCTTCCAAGTACTATGTCTATTGTCTGCCAGTCTGCAGTTCCTTGCTTTAGCAAGAACTACATTGGTGTATCATCTTCTTTAGAGGTCTCTCAAGTTTCTTTACTCTCTAACTCAAGAATTCTGTAACCTCTGGGGGATACATATCCAATGCTTAGTTGCTCAGCGATTGTGGCCTTTCCCTGTCATCAAATAAAAAGAAGTCGCGAATTCTCAGGGCAGTGGCAATGGTACTTGCTGCTCTCTGGGTGGAATATTTCCCAGTGCTGGCAGATTTCATGGAACAAAGACCTAACCTTAACCGAGTAAAACTTTGCCACTTGCTTTCAAAGTGGCAGATTTCATGCACACATCGGATTCCCACCG
Organism: Musa balbisiana; assembly: GCA_004837865.1. Classification (NCBI taxonomy): domain Eukaryota; kingdom Viridiplantae; phylum Streptophyta; class Magnoliopsida; order Zingiberales; family Musaceae; genus Musa; species Musa balbisiana. The sequence continues at coordinate 40,148,647 of CM017193.1, forward strand.
GCACGCAGTTGGGTGCCCACTGGCTAATGCATCGGGGAAATAATATGGTGCAGTTGTAAAAAAGAATGTAGTTCAAAGAATCAGATGAAGTGTTAACCTTTGCTGCCTCTCATAATCTAACCTTCTTCCTCATCGTCCCCTGTGGATAATAATCTAGCGGTAAACTTGGAACAAGTGGGCACCATTTGGTTAAAGAAGTTGATCGCTTCCGTGCAGATGATTGATATCTTGCACGTATATGAACAAAGTCTCGATCAAGGTTCAATCTTATTCAAGACAAATTGAAGATAGGTTATATCCAGCTCACACGCCTCTTAAGGTTCTTCCTAGCTTCCATGCCAAAAACTTGCCTGGATGAATGCTCGGGTATAATATTGTCCACGAAGCAGAGCAAATGCCTCGCTTTCTCATTATTGCCAACGCCTCGCGAGCGTGGTTTCGAGCAACATGGCAGCGACATCAGACCGGCGCACGGCCCATCATGTTCCCCACCAAATCTACCCCACAGGCAACTCGAACATATTACTGCAGAAGGTGTAGGGTTCTCTATCCGAGCACAACGTATCAGGTCTCATTCTTTTTAAGTACGTACGTAGCTGCATATAAACGCCAAGTTTTAAGCAAGCTTCAGATGTGAAGGAATTCACCTCTGCTGGCTTCTCCAAAGCCTTAATCCCATACTAACTCCACATAAACCCAATGTTAAGATACAACATCAACGAGTCTTTTGCATTTAATTGTAATAAGAGAAATCAAAATATCATAAACAAGAAACAAGATGCCAAATTAGCAATTTCTCCTATTTAGGTCCCATAGAGCTATAAAAATAGGAGAAAAGAAATCCCAAGTACCATAGTTTCATAGTATAATCTCCAAAATTATAAAGAAACAAAAAGACTTGGAACTTATGAACTTTTACCATAATTTGATTGAATAATCCAAAGTACCAAAACTTGATTTTGTACAAAATCAAAATTGCTAATTTTGATTTTCTAATGTTATCCACTTTCTTGTGTATTTCTTGGTCATCATGAGTCAAAATTTAGCAGCACAGAGATGTGAGAAACAATATTTTTAGTAATTTTATTTTAAAAACTAGATAATATTTAAATGCTCAAGGAATATACATATCATATTTTTAACAATAATTATTTTTTCTACTTATTTGCTATTTCATTTTCATGAATGAGGAACTTTATCTTTTTATGAAAAAAATAAAATGAAGCATTCAACTGATTCTACTGCAGCAACAACAACAAACAATGACAAAAGTTTAAGACCGATTATATAGATCTTTCATCGTTATTAAAATATATAAAAAATATATATTTAGTTAAGTTTAAATACTTAAGTTTTTATTTATAATTTTTATTAACAAAATTTATAAAATTTTTTATCTCACCTCACACCATTAATATTAATTATTTTATGATTAACGTATTCGGACGTCTCTTCAGTACATTTTTATTTTATATTATCTTAAATAATCTTATCTCATTTTATCTTCAAGTAATACATAATTGTTTACGAATAAAAATATTTTTTTTCTTATTTTTCCTAATAACTTCATGTGTTGAATTACTGGCCTAATCCTTTGTTTTGGATTAACTTTACTCGAGTGCCTATTCGATAAGTTATTTTCGGATGATCTCTTAACTCATAGTTTATAATCAAAGGTGAAGATGGCTCGTATGACTTTTGACGACCTTGCCCTTAACCCACTCGCCTCTCCGATTCAAAATATGTATCGACCAATCCAATTAATAATTTAAATGGGGTGCGGTGGCCAACAATTAACTAATCCGGTGTTGCCCAACTTATATAATGTTTCATCCGTAAATAAGCCTCTCAGCCGTCGCCGAAGGAAGTATTACGCCCTCGGCTACGCGACTCCACATATTCGTATCTCCCTCTCCGAGGGAGGCCGCCCGCAGATGCATAGTTAGCTTCATCTCCAGCTTCTTCCAATGGCATGGAGGCGAAGGAAGCTCTAAATCTATGTTCTCCATCCCTCATGCTCTTCCCTAAATTTAAACTACTCATCTCGACGACAACCCTAGCCGCCACCGCCGCTGAGGTACGCCCCTTCCATCATCTCCTCCCTTCCATCAAAGCCTACTACTCCTCCTCGTCTTCCCCCGTTGACCTTCCCCACTTCGACGCCCTCCTCTCCGGTATCTTCGACTCTGATCCCGCCGCCTTCACCCGTGGCTTTCGTGCTCCGGACTCCATCAAGCCTCTCCTCTCCGAGGGAGGCCGCCCGCAGATGCATAGTTAGCTTCATCTCCAGCTTCTTCCAATGGCATGGAGGCGAAGGAAGCTCTAAATCTATGTTCTCCATCCCTCATGCTCTTCCCTAAATTTAAACTACTCATCTCGACGACAACCCTAGCCGCCACCGCCGCTGAGGTACGCCCCTTCCATCATCTCCTCCCTTCCATCAAAGCCTACTACTCCTCCTCGTCTTCCCCCGTTGACCTTCCCCACTTCGACGCCCTCCTCTCCGGTATCTTCGACTCTGATCCCGCCGCCTTCACCCGTGGCTTTCGTGCTCCGGACTCCATCAAGCCTCTCCTCTCCGAGCCTCACCTATTCCTCGCCGCCCTGCGCTCAGTCCGACGCCGCCCTCGCCTCGCCCTCCGCTTCTTCCGCTGGGCCGAGAGCCAGCCCGGCTTCCCCTGCTCGGAGGCCGTCTTCTGCGCCGTCCTCCAGATACTCGCTGAGGGCGGCCTCATGCGTGCCGCCTACTCCGTCGCCCAGCGTGTGCTTCACCTCCGTCTCCACGGCATCGTTGACCTCCTTATCGACGGACACGCTGGTCCCGAGGCCACGGCCCCCCTCCTGGATCTGCTTCTCTGGCTGTACACCAAGTGTTCGATGGTGGAGCTCGCCGTGTCCACCTTCTACAAGATGGTAGCCCACGGGTTCCTGCCGGACGTCAAGAACTGCAACAGGATTCTGAGGATCTTGAGGGACACGGCCCAGTGGACGGAGGTGCGCGCCATCTACAAACAGATGATTAAAGTCGGCGTCCAGCCTACCATTGTAACTTTCAATACGATGCTCGATTCCTTTTGCAAGGAAGGAAAGGCGGAAGAGGCTCTCAAGATTTTGGGCGAGATGGAGGGTCAGGACGCTGGGTGCTTACCCAATGATATTACCTATAATGTCATCATCAACGGCCTGTCAAAGAAGGGGGAATTGGACAAGGCAGAGAAGTTGCTTGACAAAATGAGGTGCGCCCGAAAGGCATCATCTTTTACTTACAATCCTTTGATTAGCGGGTTATTCAGCAAAGGTTTTGTCGACGAGGCACTGGGTTTCAGGGATGAGATGGTGGGGTTCGGAGTGATGCCAACAGTGGTGACTTACAATGCTTTAATCTATGGGTTGTGTAGGAGTGGACGGATGGAAGAGGCCCAGGAGAAGTTTGTCGAAATGGGTAAGATGAATCTGGCGCAAGATGTAGTATCTTACAACTCTTTAATTTATGGGTATTGCAGATTAGGGAATGTAAAGGAGGCTCTATGCTTGTTTAATCATCTGAGAGATGCACATATAGCTCCTAATATTAGAACTTACAACATTCTTATAGATGGTCATTGTAGATCGGGAGCCCTGGATGGGGCTCAGAAGTTTAAGGAGGAGATGATTTGTTCGGGGTTTCTGCCCGATGTTTATACGTATACCATTCTGGTAAATGGGTCTTGCAAGATGGGAAATCTTGCCATGGCAAAAGGATTTTTTGATGAGATGTTACAAAAAGGTCTCGAGCCAGATTGCCATGCGTACACAACAAGAATAGTTGGAGAATTGAAGTTAGGGGATACTTCTAAGGCTTTTCAATTGCGGGAAGAGATGAAAGCAAAAGGCATCACTCCTAATACAGTTACCTACAATGTTCTGATAGATGGGCTATGCAAGATGGGAAATCTGAAAGAAGCATATGGTTTGTGGCAAAAGATGGTACATGATGGATTTCATCCAAATTGTGTAACCTATACTTGCTTAATTAATGCACATTGCGAGAAGGGTCATATGAGAGAAGCAAAAAATCTGTTTGATTGCATGCTTAGTAATAATTTATCGCCGACAGTCGTCACCTACACTGTTCTCATTCATGCACATGCAAATAAAGGAAATTTGGAGGCTGCATATGGCTACTTCTCCAAGATGCTGGAGGAGAATGTCTTGCCTAACGAAATAACTTATAATGCCCTCATAAATGGGCTCTGTAGAAAGCACAAGGTTGAATTGGCTTATGAGCTCTTCGACAAGATGCAAGGAAATGGTTTGTCCCCAAATAAGTATACATATACTTTACTCATAAATGAAAATTGCAATTTGGGTAACTGGAAAGAAGCACTGAGGTTGTATGCTGAAATGCATGAGAAAGAAATTATTCCTGATTTTTGCACTCAGAATGTTTTGTTTAAAGGTTTTGGTGAAGACTTCAAGCATCATGCAGTGAAATTTTTAGAAACTGATGTTCTTTGCAGTTAATTGATGATTCAAATGCCATATTTATACATGGTCAGGGGCAGACAAATAAGAATCTGTGTGTTGAAATTTGTATCACAATTGTATTTTTTTTCCTCTGGCAGCAGTGATAGCAGATATTCAGCATGTCTGATGATATGTCCACAGGCATGTAGCTGTCCAAGTTTCCAGAGTGACTTCCAAAGACAGCAAATAATCTAGCACTGGCAAGCTCCAGTCCTTTGCTGTGTTAAGTCAGTCATGATGATGTATTCCATTAAAGCATGATGCTAATCTGTATGACTGATGGTTCATTCACATAAAGGAGGCCACACCCAGTAAACAACCGGACAATTTGCAGTGTTGGTGGACTTGAGTCTAAAATATGCAGTTTTTTCTTTTAGATTTGTATGAGATGAATAATCATATTTTTTTTCCTCTCAAGGGATCATATCACAAAGTTGCAGCAGGTAAGGTGACATGATAAATTTGTAAATTCATACTATTCTTTGTAACACAATAGTACATCAAGCTTTGGTCTTTCATTTGTCTCCATATACACCAATTATTTCAGCACCATATCTATTTTAACGGCTGTCATTGGATTTGTTAAAAGTTTTTCTCGCATTGTGTTCCAGCTGCCTGATTTGTGGTTTTGACCTAGTAAATTTGAGGTAAAATTTTTTGTTCTAGATGATTTATGTAAGTTTTTATGGCATCAAATATTGTTTATTTTGCCTCCTATCATTCATGTTGATGTAAGCTGATGGATGGCTTTTGTAATTTCAATGATGAGATTGCAGGTGTATGTAAAGCTGCAAACAAGGACACAAAAAAGAAGGATATAAACATCTGCAGTCACAAGATACAGAAGATACTTAGGGAGATGCCCTTGGTTGATGAGGTTAGTTCTCATTGTTAGGCTTGTCGGCTTCCTTTTATTTGAAGGTTGATGCACAAACTGAACTTTAAAACAAACAAACAAACTGAACTTCAATGCTTCATCGAATACAGTATATGCCAAGTAACGTGACATGAGCTGAAATATCAAGCCATTCATGTAGCTAGCTTGTGAAAGCTGATTAAGTGCACATTGAATTGCAACTTTTATGAATCCATATTATCATAATCATGGCATTTTTGTCAAACAGTGTAATCTGGAAATTGCTTATTTGTTGCTATAAATCTAGTGTGTAGACTAGCTGATAGTTTTTACTTTCTGATTGTTCTATATATACACTTCCTGAAACCCAAGTTCTGAAATCCTAGCTTCTAGATCATGGAGTAGGCACAAAAGAAGAACCAGATAGATGCAAAGCAGATGTCGGGCAATAAATATTTACTCATTCGTGGATCCATTTCATCTATGCTTCGTTGGCAGTCCTAATTTGCTATCATGATGAAGTGATGTATCATGACTTTGCCATAGGTTTTTAAATGTGAATTCTTCAAATTAATCTGCATTACTCTGCATCTTTGTGCCTTTTAGCATTGAATTAAAACGTGTATCTATAATACGAGTTTTTACTTTGTAAGCTTGGTTATTCGAAGACAATCTTGGTGGACTTGTGTTTATTTTGACTTACAACCATGAAAGTGAAAGTAAAAAAAGGACTATGCAAGAATTGCTTACATCTAATAATGAAAGGAGTTGGTGTCGGTGTACTGTACTTTCGATGGTGAAGTATGTTGCTTCACCACTCAATTGCCGATTCTTAAAGTCAGTAATGTTCATCGATTGTCAGTTAAATTTTCTGTTAGTGACAGGTATTAAAATTTAATAATGTTTACATGGAGTAATAATGTGAAAATTTTTTGTGTATGATTTCATGTCACTCCGATTCTTTTTATGCGTTGTTTTCGTCGAGGGTGTATAATATTTTGAGTATTCAAAGGGATCCTTTTTCTCTCGATGGAGAAAATATTTGAAAAGGAATTATATTACTTGGTGTACAGTAGGATTATTGGATATGGGTGTTTTATCAGGAAAAAGTCCCTTGAGATGCTCAACAGTTGGATGTGTTCTACAGTAAATGTGAAATGGGAATTTTAACCTTAATGATGCGTTAAGGTGCATACTGCATCTAAAGAGAACTGAACACACTATCTTATCCATCAGTGATTGGATATATGAAGATTTCAGTTAATCAGAAGCACAAATTTATAGATCGGCCAAATACAGATTCCCATATGGCAGCCATTGATTGTGTTGAAAATAGATGAAAAATTAAACTGTAAATGTTAAGACTAAAGCAACCAAAAGATAACCAGATTTCTATTCTCCCATGTGAAGAAACAAACAAACAAACATACATCCTCACGTATTCATCATCTAATTTTAGTGAGGAGATTACTCTTAACGATAGATAGACTATAATTTCAGCTCATTTTTCTAGCGAGCGAACCTTAGATAACGATGAATGGAAGAAATAGATATTAAATTTTAAACATTTGTGAAGGCAGTTCTTTTAACATTCAAGTATCACACACTGATAAAGTTTAAAAAAATCTAAATATATTATTTCGCTTTTAAGTATTTATCCTTGTTATTATACATATAAACATAGTATTAGTGGATGTTGGGATAGTTTAGCTATAATCAATAATGTAGATTAGGGTTCTATAACTATTTACAGACCTGCTGATGAATCCGGAGGAAAAAGATGTTTTTGGATCCACAACCATAGTTTGATTAGCCCCATGAGATTTTTTATAGTTAAATCAAATTTGGGTTAGTAGCATTAAACCCAACATTGGACTGTCAACTTGTTCTTATAATAGTATTTTTCATTGTTTTTCCCCCCTTTTCACCATATTAATAATCCTTTTTCTTGGGAAGACTCTTCCTCTCCTTTCCTTTGTAAAGGCTACAGATTCATGAGGGTACAAAAAGCTTCAACCATTTATAGATACAATATACATGTTTCCTAACCAAGCACCGGAGATAAGAGAAACATGTTTGCTAAAACTGTTTCAACCAACCAAAAACAAAATGGAAGAGCAAATACATCCACCAACATGCATGCATGGATCTCTCATTTGTGATACCAACGCAGAGCCTTTCCTACATCCATCACGGCGTCTGAGGTTTCTTGGGGCTTCCGTTATGGTGTAACGGGTCCGGTCCCGAAGGGACCCTCATCAACTCCGGCTCCGGTAGTTCCGCAGCCAACCCTATCTCCGGCGGCCGCCTGTATCCCTGCTTGAGTTCCTCCTTCCACGCCCCATGCACCTGTGTACATGGCAAAACCGGAAGAAACAAGACGTGAGATATAATTAATAGGAAAATCTACTCCTAACGAAGCAAACTTTTTAGCAGACTAACAAATTGTTTCAAGAGATGAGAAGCATTCTCAGGTGGAGCAGTCTCCGGATTCCAACAGCTGCCAAGCTCGATTTGGCAACCTGCATAATGAATGAACATTGAGTCAAAGCAGGTATATACTAGAAAGGGTTAAAGGGACGAACCTAAACGCCCATCCGCCACAAAGACGGCCAAGATCAACAGAAAGCACCAAAATAATAGACCGAACAGGCCCATTATCTCCTTCGTGACAGTCTTAACTGGTGGCCGGTGCAGTTTCTCTTTGGTCCGCGGCTGCTGCATTTATAGCATGGAAAGTAAGAGCACCTCAACATGAGGTTTTTATAAACTAAGCTTGGCCTTCGTTCTCCTCTCAGACAGGAAGATCTGTCGGAGATCCAATTCATCGAAGAGGTTTTAAGACAAGATGGATCGCAGTTGGATCACCGGCGGCGCAGCAGAATCATATATGATGCATGTACGCACGCTGTACCTGACAAAGCTCAGCCTGCTCTCCTCCCGCCTACTTCACCTGGCACGTGCCGACACGACTCTCTCCCGGTATCTTCGCCTCCGTTCGTGTCCCTCTCCCTTCCACTCCTGACGTCATCCGGATCTCGTCGCCATAATTGGCATTAGCCTCCATTCCGAAATGTGCCATTTCTCATTTCTTTTATTGTTATTCTGACTTTAAATATAAAATCAGTTTAATTTTTGACCCTGCACACACGCAAATAGAATGCATGAAACAACAGTGTGACATTAAGATGCGTCGACAGGAACGGAAACAAAAATAAAAAGTTAATGTAAGCGTGAGAGGCCATTTTGATCACCATCTCCTCGGCTGATTCGATTCTTTTCGAAGATACAGACGATGGTGGTCAATTGTGTCAGAATAAAGTGTTCATCTCACGGTCCTCGGCACGGCCGGACGAGTTAGAGTTATGGCCGCCATTAAGGTACATTAGCGACGTATTCGTGGCGTCTACAGCAAGTACTAGTACAACCCTAGCACAAAAAAGAGGGCCATGGAGTACGTACGCTGCTTATCATTTAGCCCGTTTCGGATCAGACGGCTCTCGTGATGTGGACCCACTGAATCATCCTACCGTCCACGATGCTTCCATTGCTTTTGTAGGGTCAGGTTGCTTACTGCACGAATCTGTGTCGCTACATGCAGCGACTACATACTATCCTGTCAGCATTGACAGGTGTATTGCGCTGGTTGTGTGGTCGTAGGTATCTTCAAATCGGTTCATTGTTACGATTAAATCGAATCGAATCAGTTTTCGATTTGATTTAATTTAATTAAAATAAGTTTAAATTAGAATCTGATTCGTTTAATCGATTAATTTATATATATATATATATTTATTTATTTATAAAACCAAAAAAGACAAATAATTCTTTCTTTTCTCATAGACCATACATACGCACATCATTCGCTCATTCCGTTGCAACCAGGAGGAGAAGAACCTTAATACAGCATTGAACGAGAACGGTTTACACTTTACCCCCCTTAGTGCAGGCGAGACCACGAATTTTATGGGTGGCTAGCTGCATGTATTTTGATAAGAACCTGTAGTTAAAATAGCTAGCTAAATAAAGTCAACATTATTGTAACAATTGCCAAGAAAAGCTCTTGTCCACATCTTGTACGTTAGGACGACGTCAAGAAACTTTCTTTATCCATTAATTCTCCACTTATATAAGTAAACAGGCCCTCTCCGACCTCTCAACGGCAGGTCGCCAGCTACTTTGGGGAGCTCAGGCCCCAAAGAATCTTCTTAGGTTTCCTCCCTTCACTACGTCCACAAGCCAAAGTTCATGCACACTCTTCTTTAAGATTAGCAAAACAAACGAGGATCGTAAGAGATGTCGAATAAGGCCGTCTTGGGTGCTCTCTCAGCGGTCCTCCTTGTGGCCGCGGTGATAGGTACGGTAGCCACCGTCGCGAGCTCCAACCATAAGGCGGCGAGTGATGATTCCCTTGCCGCCTCCTCCAAGTCCGTGACGGCCATCTGCGCCTCCACTGACTACACTGACGTGTGCGAACGGACCCTTAGTTCTGCCATCAATGGCTCTGCCTCTCCCAAGGAGATCATCCAAGCATCCTTCATGGCAGCCATCAAAGAAATCGAAGCTGCCTCCCACCTGTCCAAGAACGTTAGTTTGAGCGCCACTGACTCGATGAACAAGGATGGGTTCGACATTTGTCGTCGACTCTTCGAGGATGCCAATGAGGAGCTACAAGCTGCCTTCTCGGAGACTCATGACCTTGACGGTTTGGCGAGAAGGACCGATGACATCAAGTGCTGGCTTTCAGCCGTCATCTCCTACCAGCAGACCTGCCTCGATGGCATCACTCAACCCGACCTACACTCGACCATGAAGGACGGCCTTGTCACGGCCTCTCAGGTCACCAGCAATGCCATTGCCATCGTCGATGGGCTCAGTTCATTATTCAAGAACTTCCAAGTCCCCATCAACGTGACCAATATTGCCGGCCGCCGGCTACTGTCTCATGGGACGGATACCAAGGGTTATCCTACGTGGTTCTCCTCCCATGACAGGAAGCTCTTGGCTGTCCATGCGAGAGGTGAGTTGAAGCCTAACATGGTGGTGGCTCAGGATGGGAGTGGAAACTATAAGACTATCAACGCTGCCCTCAATGCCATGCCCAAGAAGTATACAGGCCGTTATGTGATCTACGTGAAGGCCGGAATCTACAAGGAGAATGTCATCGTCACCAAGGACAAGGTGAACGTGTTCATGTATGGTGATGGACCAAGGAAGACAATCGTGACTGGCAGCAAGAACAACGTCGATGGCGTTCAAACCTTTAATACTGCGACCTTCGGTCTGACCTTCTTTGCTTTCATAAATCCTATATTATTTATGCTACGTTTCACATCTACTCACTTACCATCTGACATATCAGTTGTGACCTAAGTTAGATATAGCAAACATATTACTACAATCAATCTATATAACACCTACTACACCAAACTAAATCTTGATAGTAGAGACAATGAAATATCGAGAGTGAAGCAAAACATATGCATGTGTGACCTAAAGTTTTATGCTATTGGCATTTTCCAGCTGCCGAAGGGCAGGGCTTTATTGGCAAGTCAATGGGGTTCAGCAACACAGCTGGACCAGAGAAGCACCAAGCCGTGGCGCTTCGTGTGAAAGGGGACATGTCAGCCTTCTTCCACTGTCGTATGGATGCGTTCCAGGACACTCTCTACGTGCAGGCCCATCGGCAGTTCTACCGCAACTGTGTGGTATCGGGGACTGTTGACTTCATCTTCGGTGACTCCTCCACCATTCTTCAAAACTGCCTCATCGTGGTGCGGCGTCCCATGGACAATCAACAGAACACGGTGACAGCACACGGACGAGAGGAGGAGAAGGAAGATACCGCACTTGTGATCCAAAACTGCCGCATCGTCCCCGACAAGCGCTTGTTCCCTGACAGGTTGAAGATCCCCAGCTACCTTGGTCGGCCTTGGAAGGCACACTCGAGGACCATCATCATGGAATCCACCATCGGCGACTTGATCAAACCGGAGGGATGGTTGCCATGGGATGGCGACCAGTTTCTGAAGACACTGTATTATGCCGAGTATGGCAACCGTGGGCCCGGTGCCGGGACCAGCGGCAGGGTGAATTGGCCTGGGTTTCATGTCATCAACAGGCAGACGGCCCAAGCATACACAGTGAATTCCCTAATCCAAGGTCACCGGTGGATCAAGTATTCGGGCATACCCTATCTTGGTGGGTTTAAAAATTGATGTCCTTCCTATCTAGTATGCGTACACCCAATATTGAGATATAAGATGTAAGGGAAGTGTGGAGATGATGATGAAAATAATAAAGAGAAAGACGGAGATTGAGAGACGGGATGTTACTATGAAAGATTTCTTCCTTAATTTCATTATTCATACACTCTCTCAATTAAATATTTCGTTGCGTTGGTGTTTTGAGGATCAACAAATTTTTTTGATAAATCTGTTGCTATATAGCTTACCATTTAATTAGTTATATTATCGACTAATTTTTAAAATATGTTCATCAATATCTGACATGGAGATCAATCCTTTGGATTGATGTTTAATTCTTTGGCTTGATATCTTATTCTCAGACTTATTAAACACATTTAATAAGATATTAATGTTTAAATTTCATCAAATGATTTTATTCATTAAAATACCATACTCAACTTGGAAAATTGTACTATGTGTTCCTTTCTATTTCTTGTTTAGGCTTTTCAATCTTGCTTGCTTACTTGTTCCTAATTACTTTGAATACTTGCTTCCTTTGTTAAATTTTTTAAGGATGGTCGAATTTGCACCATAACACTAATTCAATTTTTTTATGTTCGTAAGATCCTATCAATTTTTTTATGAACCGAGGAGCATCTCAAATATAAGATCTATTCCTCCGTCTCATATATATATATAAAAAGTATAATCATGAAAGTGGATAGACTTGAAGAAAGAGCTATTATGAGTAAATGTAAGTCAGGAAGATCAAAGTGGTATAATGGATTGTACCTCTCTTCTCTTTTGTTTTTGCTTATTTATATATTACTCAACCTTATTTTATTATTACTCTCACGTCGTTACTAAGTTTTGAAGAATATTTTTCAATATACTTGTACTAAAATAAACAATAGTTATATCACCTTAATATAATACAATTGAAGAAGACAGATGGGACCTGTGAATATAATCATAGTACTCCAGTCAATAATTTATGAAGGACCAGTACAACCTATATTGTGGTAATGCCAAACTTATGCTAATTATAATATATTAATACAAGTTTGATAAACAACATTTCATCAATTATGTTGATAATTTTGAGTTCAAAAAAAAAAAGAATTAATAGTATTTTAGACAAATTTCAAAAATCAATTAAACACATATATGAATGGAATCTTTTTTTTAAAAAAATTATGAATGTTTTATTTTATTTTTTAGATCGAAATGAGTTTATTTGAATATATATTTATAACACTGTATATTAAATACAACATGGTTAAAGTCATATATAAAGGCTTAAGCATAATAAATGAGTCTAAAATTAATATATTAGAATATGATTATAAATTATTTAAAATGAAGTCAAATGAGTCCATTCATAACATGTCCAAAGGTTATGGATGTTAATAATATATTAGAATTAGTTATGAAAGTTAATCTAATATTGAATTAGTGCATAAAGTTCTTAACTCACTTTTAAATAATTGGGATAAATGAGTGTTGTTACTTTGATATCGTTGATCGAAAATCGATACGACTTGATTTTGTCCCAAAGATGTAAGCTTGTTCGGATGGCTCACGTGATAATTGTGTGAGGGGACCCAAGTTAGAGAAGATCATGTTGAAACAATCCTAAGGTACTATTTGTATGTCTAAGGTGGATCCCAAGTTGAGACCAAGTAGTTCGGACCTTGAAGTTTTGGAGATGAGTCGAGGTATGCCTTGTCTTCGTTGGAAATTTTGCACAAGCGATTAGCTTTTTGCACAAGGTAAAGCCAATATGAGTGGGAGTATGAACAGTATAAGTCTTGTGTCTAGTCCCCTCTTTTGGCTTTGGAGATTGGCATTTATACTTGGAAAATCGATAGAGAGAGACTAACATCTGATGGGGACAGGCCCATACACCCTCCTGGGGCTCATTTACCCGGATGGCAAGATGGTACGATCTCCTATGATGTGTCATTAGTGAAGAACGACTACGGGGGTATTGCTTGTCAACGCTAGCAATCGCTTGGGACATGCGGAAGGCAATCGACTACGTCAGCCAATCGAGAAAGGAGTATATAAGCCTTGATGCCATGGAGTTATTGCTCCTGACGACTAGCCTGTACCCCAAAATCGTGGCCTGACAAGGTAGAGGGTTGCTGCCAATGGCTCCATCGTGGTAGGTTGAGGGTTTCACCATAGCGGGCCAAGCACTATCCTATAGCATGGGCCAAGGGTTACACCAGCCAAAGCAACGCATATATCTTAAAGTAGTACGAAACGACACAAACCTTGAGGTAGAGAGGATGACTCCAGAATAGACAAACCACCCATTAGAAATATCAATAGATACCAATAGAAATATCACTAGAAATATCAATAGATACTAACAAGCACAGGAGGAGCCGACTCCCTACGAAAGGTATAAAACTCACCCCTAGGTAGATGTTAGGGGATAGGATTCACTATCCACAAAAACTGACTTAAGCTTCAGATGGATCAAGTCAGAATTCCCCTCTTCGATATTGACTTGTTGTGTAAGCACTCATGACTAGAAGCCCCTTGCGAATTCGCCATAAAACACCCTAGAAGATGGGTAACCATAATTCTTTGTCCCTTCTCCGTGAAGCCTTTCTTTTAAGTAATCACACAGATGACCTTACATTATCAGGATCGAACCAAGCGGTGCCTCTTCCCAAGCCATGATATAAAAAACTATAATATTTTTGGTGCTAGAAGAAGGGCTCGATATCACAAGAACGTCCACCAACAAACAACCTCAATGAGCATCCTTTTGAGGTGTCTGCTGCCCATTCTACCTTTGCCTTTGAGGCCAATCATTTGCTCTTCCGCGAATAGATGGGAACACCTCCACCCAGATCTCTATTCGCTATTAGTGTTCGTTCAATGACCTTGGGCTCTCACCTCTTGGGATTGGCATAAGATAGATGGTGGTTCCTATAGAGACATTCCTTAGCCTCACCCATTAGGTGTAGGCATTGGTAGGGATTATGCAGATTATCACACCCTATATATCACAACTCATTTAAGAAGTGGTCCCTCCCTCATCCTCATCACTCGTATCTCAACCACCCTTTGCTCTCTCGAGGCACGACACTTCTCCAGTTGGCCCGTTGCCTATGGCTTCTGACATTGATCCTTCGATTGAGGAACAACCATGAAACCTAAGACCAACATCAAGGCATGACACTTGACATACCATTCCTATCTTTCTTGAAGCAAATACAATGTCATCTGACTTAGTGGAGGACTCATTGCAGGCTTAACTGTGGAGGATGAACTGACACTTAGATGAGGTCCATAAGGAAGTATATAAAACCAACAAGGATCATGGGGACGATATGACGAGAGGGTCCCCATTCACCCAAGAAATTCAAAACAAACCCATCTTGCTCCTCTTCTGCCTCTTGACATTGGAGGCCTATGATGGTGGTGTTGATTTGACAGAATATGTCACTACCTTCCGAGCCCATATGACCTTGTATGGCACATCCAATGCTCTAATGTGTCGAGCATTTCCCACCACCCTTGGAGGATCGGCTGGGTGTGGTACAATCGGCTACAACTATTTTCAATCACATCTTTTGACCAACTCGTTAAGGAATTCGAATTACACTTCTTGGTCAATGAACGACCCAAGCCATCTACAGTGACACTCCTCGGGCTAAGGCAGAAGGAGAATGAGTCTCTCTCTCTCTCTCTCTCTCTCTCTCTCTCTCTCTTCGTCACTCACTTCGCCATAGAAATTCAAGAGGTAACCTATGCTCACCCCTCACTGATTATACAAGCATTCATAACAAGGGTTCCAACTCTTTTTCAAATCCTTCTAACAAGTTTGTGAGTTTCCCGATAAAGTCAAAGTGCATCAATTGATTCGAAATCCATTTTAGTGCATTCAGATACTACCGGTCTAGTTTTGATTGTTAGTCATAGAGTTCCGTGAACATTCTAATTCATTGAGCTTGGCCTGGTTTATATGCCAATTCCTCAACGAGCTCTCCTCACTATGGTTACACAAAAGTCAAGAAAAAAGGGCAAGGAACATAGTTACTTTTACGGAATGCTCACTTAAAGCCCCTATTAGCTTTCTATTGGTTATCCGAATTCTCTAAAAATTATAGTGCTTTCCCTTCTTTTAAGGAGGACTTACTTTTCTGATGTAATAGACAACTAGCCCCGATAATACGAAACCTCTCAGTTCATGTGAGAACTACTTATACGCTCACTTATTAAGAAATTCTATGAACATTTAGACCTACCCACGAGATTCTTTTAATCATTAGTCGAAATGCCCCAGTGACAATCTTTGAGATGTTCCAAAGGGCTCATTAGTTCATTACCACTGAAACACTGGTGGCATTGAGGTGCAAGGAGACGAATAAAATGCCTCATGTGGAATAGCCCCGAGGTTCATCCCCAGGACTATCCAAGAAAAAAATCAACAGGTTGGAGCCTCCACTCCCAAGGGCACCATCTCTCAATTTATTTAGAACAGAAATCTTTCTCCAAATCAATGAAAATGGGCTCTTAAGGGAGCCCAGACCGTTGAAGACCCCGTTTGAGTTCAAAGACAAAATAAGATATTGTAGGCACCATCGAGACTTCGACCATGACACCAAAGAATATCGAGATCTGAAATACTAAATTGAGGACCTTATCCTTAGAGGACACCTCGAGCAATACCTTCAAAGGACTCAAGAGCCCTCTCCTCGCCTTCATGGCCCCATCGAGAAACAGATTAATATGATTATTGGCAAACCAACATTTGGTAGTGACAACATAGCTGGAAGAAAAGCCTATGCACAAGACATAGTGGAAAAACATCCAAGGGACTCGGAAATCACTTTTGAAATCACCAAAGCCTGTGTAAAGAGAATTATGGTGGATACAGGAAGTTCCACTAATATTTTATACTTTAACACTTTCCAAAAGCTCAGTTTGATAGAGAAGGACCTCACCCCGATGACCTTGGCTCTTACTAGGTTCACAGGGGATTCCATCTCTCCCCTTAGGACCACAATCTTACCCGTCACTATCGACGAGGAACCAAGATCCAAGACTATGATGATCACATTTATGGTGGACAACCTCCCTTTAGCATAATGGACCCTCGAGATATGACAAAGGCACCACCTCACCCTAAACCAATGGAGCGAGTGCTAGAGGCCCCCCTTGATAAAAGTCGATTGGACATAGTCATAAAATTTGGGTCTACTCTTTCGAAAAAGGACTAGGTTCAACTTATTGATTTCCTTATAAAAATGCCAATGTATTTGCTTGGTCCCCAAAGGACATGCTAAGAATCGACCCAAGAGTCACACAACATCAATTGAATATTCTTCCTTAAGCACGTTCCGTGAAGAGAAGCTGCAAAAGTTCGCTCTCGATTGGAAATAAGCCATAAATAATGAGGTAGATCAGCTACTAAAAGCAGGATACACAATAGAGGTAAAATACCCTCAATAGTTGTCCAATGTAGTATTGGTCAAGAAATTTGTTGGGAAACTTAGGGCAACATTATATGCATAGTAGAAGAATAGAAAACAAAACACCAAAGTTTTTATAGAAAATTTTTTTCATCGTTATGCGAAGATTGATGCACAAAAACTTGTAAAACTAAAAATTGCACGTATGTGAAAGATGTATTATATAGGGAGATCATATATCATTGAAAACGTGCAGATTTGTAGGAGAGGATGAATGAGGTCAACTGTCCTCCTCTTTAGCAGTGATCCACATAATAGATGCGGTGAAGATGCTACTCAAATCGTTACATAATCCTCCTCTCTACGCACACCACATGTTCAAGAATGGGTTGGCCCTTCTTGCTGTCCACACACCTTATAACTGGGGCTGTCAAGTGAGGAGGAGAGGGTGAGAGGAGTATAGAAGGTGGCAGCCAAAAGGAGTTTAGCCTATGCCCCTTTAGTTTTCTTCTATTTATAGAGGTCCCTGTCAATTTAACACTAATGAATCTTGTCCTATTGGGTACTAGATCTCTATCCAATTACCCAAGCATCTTGAATTACTAGATTTCTATCCAACAATCTCTCATTGGCTTTTTTGGATCTTATCTATAAGATCCAATAATGCAGGGGCTTACTGGATATCCAATAAGATATGGGCTCCAACGGATATCTCATATCTAAAATCACAACACCTACCATATCTCATATCCAAGCGATCGCCTCTGGCATCCCAAGGCTGACGGTAGGGTCGATGGTGGGGCCATTCTTATTTAAGTGCAACAACTTGTGCTTCTTCATGTTGTACAATAAATCAATAAAGATAAGGACGAAGGGGATAGAGGCGAAAGATCAAGTGGTAGTCGGCATCACCTCCAAGGGCGAAGTCATTGAGCTCAAGGACATGGTGCTCCAGGGAGGCATAGCAATCGCTCTCAGCGATGTTGCCATTGTGAACATTGCCGATGCAATTGATGAGCTAATTAAGGGTGATGAACTTTCTATCACCACAACCTCTTAGATTGATGTTAGCTCGGGGCTATGGTGGCCAAGTCGGCTATCATGGTCAATATCCTCTACCTCTACCATCGAGAAGGATCGTTGGTCGAACAAGAATATCCTATCCACAAACTAGGCATGGTATCACTTTGCTATCCCCTTTTATCTTGTTAGGGTCTTTTGTTGGCTGCTAGTGCTGGTGACAGTTGAGTTACTGATCGTGGTTGAGATAGTGGACTCACTTATTAGGCTAGCTAAAGCAAGAGTAGAATAATAGTTTGCATCACACCCATTAATGCCTGCACCTATTGGATGAGGTTTAGGAACACATAAACGAGGACAAGCAGGTGGCTCGGGATTGCCTCCGAGGGCGAGAAGCCTCGGTTGTTAAACAGACACCTCGCCCTCGGCCATTGAACAAACACCCATGTCACAATAGTATTTAAGCCAAGGTGGCTACGTCCATATGTAGAAAGGGCCTCCTCGCACGAGCATTCATTGAGAAGGTTGGTAAACAGACGTTCTTATGACATCGGGTCTTTCCTCTAGCATCAAAACGTCAAGAGAAAATATTATTGACATCTTGATCAGCCCGTTGTAATCTGGACCCGTATGTGCAAGACTATCCGAAGTATCTCCAAGGTAAAAATTTCATGCTCCTAAAGTGTCACCTACATGAAGAATAAGTTCAGAAGAGGTTTCTTGACTCAGTCCCTTCAACCTAATACGAGCATTTGTGGGTTCAAGATGTTCAAAATGAGTCTCTTACATTATATTTAAGATATATTTTTATACCTTAGAAGATGAGAAAGGAATTTGTAAAAATAATCTCTTGCATTGGGTTTAAGATGCCTTTTTATGCCTTAAGAGGATAAAAAAAAAATTTGTGAATTTTATACGTTAAGAGGACACTAGATTGTGTTTACCTTTATGATCATAATAGATGAAAAAAAAAATTGTAATTACCTTCTTTATCATAATCGACGAGAAAGAATATTGTGTTTATCTGCTTTGAATTTTAAAACTCATAAATCAATTAGATTTTATCATAAAAAATATTATTTTAATTTTCAATCACATTAGTTAGGACGTGCTTCCCGCTAATTCTATCGTTCCCGTTGACTCGTTCCTTTCGAAACAGGAGGAGAAGAAACTTAATATAGCACTGAACGAGATCGGTTTACCCGCCTTACTGCAGGGAAGACCATGCATTTTTATGCTTAGCTGCATGTATTGCCAAGAATCGATAATTAAGATGGCTAAAAACATGTCGAGATTAATGCAACGATTGCCAAAAAGAGCTCTTATCCACGCACGTATTGTTCGTCAGGACGAAGTCAAGAAACAAAACCGACGCGACGGTCTCTCATCTTTTACCTTTTTATCCCTTAGTTCGACCGTTATATAAGCACGCCCTCTCCTTCCTCTCGACGGCAGGCGGACAGATACTTGGGGAGCTCCGTCCCCAAAGTATCTTTCTTAGGTTTCCTCCTTTCACTCCGTCCACAAGCCAAAGTAAATGCACACGCTTCTCTTGGATTAGCAAAGCAAACGAGGATCGTAAAGAGATGTCGAATAAGGCCGTCTTGGGTGCTCTCTCGGCGGTCCTTCTTGTGGCCGCCGTGATAGGGGCGGCGAGTGACGATTCCGTTGTTGCCTCCTCCAAGTCCGTGACGACCATCTGCGCCTCCACTGACTACGCGGACGTGTGCGAACGGACTCTCAGTGCTGCCATCAATGGCTCTGCCTCTCCCAAGGAGATCATCCGAGCTTCCTTCATGGTAGCCATCAAAGAAATCGAAGCTGCCACCCACCTGTCCAACAACGTGAGTTTGAAAGCCACTGACTCGATGAACAAGGATGGGTTCGACATTTGTCGTCGACTCTTCGAGGATGCCACTGAGGAGCTACAAGCTGCCGTCTCGGAGACTCATGACCTTGACGGTTTGGCGAGAAGGACCGATGACATCAAGTGCTGGCTTTCAGCCGTCATCTCCTACCAGCAGACCTGCCTCGATAGCATCATTCAACCCGACCTACACTCGACCATGAAGGACGGCCTTGTCACGGCCTCTCAGGTCACCAGTAATGCCATTGCCATCGTCGATGGGCTCAGTTCATTATTCAAGAACTTCCAAGTCCCCATCAACGTGACCGATATCGCCAGCCGCCGGCTACTGTCTCAGGGGAGCGATGCCAAGGGTTATCCCACGTGGTTCTCGGCCCATGACAGGAAGCTCTTGGCTGTCAATGCGAGAGGTGAGTTGAAGCCTAACATGGTGGTGGCTCAGGATGGGAGTGGAGACTACAAGACTATCAACGCTGCCCTCAATGCCATGCCCAAGAAGTATACAGGCCGCTATGTGATCTACGTCAAGGCCGGGATCTACAAGGAGAATGTCCTCGTCACCAAGGACAAGGTGAACGTGTTCATGTATGGTGATGGACCAAGGAAGACAGTCGTGACTGGCAGCAAGAACAACGTCGATGGCGTTCAAACCTTTAATACTGCGACCTTCGGTCTGACCTTCTTTGCTTTCCTAAATCCTATATTATTTATGCTACTCTTCACATCTACTCACTTACGACTACAATCGATCAATCAATCTATATAGCACGGAGTACAATAAATTAGATATTGATAGTTGAGACTGTGAGATAACGAGAGTGAAGCAAAACATGTGCATGCCCGATGTGACTGACCTCATGTTTTATGCAATTGGCATTTTCCAGCTACCGAAGGGCAGGGCTTTATTGGCAAGTACATGGGATTCAGCAACACCGCTGGACCAGAGAAGCACCAAGCCGTGGCGCTTCGTGTGAAAGGGGACATGTCATCCTTCTTCAACTGTCGTATGGATGCGTTCCAGGACACTCTCTACGTGCAGGCCCATCGGCAGTTCTACCGCAACTGTGTGGTATCGGGGACTGTTGACTTCATCTTCGGTGACTCCTCCACCATTCTTCAAAACTGCCTCATCGTGGTGCGGCGTCCCATGGACAATCAACAGAACACGGTGACGGCACACGGACGAGAGGAGGAGAAGGAAGATACCGCACTTGTGATCCAAAACTGCCGCATCGTCCCCGACAAGCGCTTGTTCCCTGACAGGTTGAAGATCCCCAGCTACCTTGGTCGGCCTTGGAAGGCACACTCGAGGACCATCATCATGGAATCCACCATCGGCGACTTGATCAAACCGGAGGGATGGTTGCCATGGGATGGCGACCAGTTTCTGAACACACTGTATTATGCCGAGTATGGCAACCGTGGGCCCGGTGCCGGGACCAGCGGCAGGGTGAATTGGCCTGGGTTCCATGTCATCAACAGGCAGACGGCCCAAGCGTACACAGTGAATTCCCTAATCCAAGGTCATCGGTGGATCAAGTATTCGGGCATACCCTATCTTGGTGGGTTTAAAAATTGATGTCCTTCTTGTCTTACCTAATACAAAAGTCGGAGATTGAGAGGTGGGATGTTCCTATGGAAGATTTCTTCCTTAATTTCATTATTATTCATACTCTTTTAGTGACATATTATGTTGTGGTGGTGTTCTACTAAATTTTCTGATATCTTTATTTCTATATCATCGTAAGTTTCCCTCCTTCGTTCGTGAAGTAGTGGTTGAATTGCAGTTTGTGATATCGATCGATTGATATATTATGTTATATTAATAATACATGTTAGTTTGTTATTATGTTACTTTGAGGAACCAAAAAAAGGAATCCAATGGAATTCCTTTATTTCAGTTTATGAAAGAAATACAATAATAATATGTTACACATGCGTCACGGAGAGCCTTAGAGCCAACGTGACGCACGTACGCCGATATGGCACCTCGGACCCCTATGAAACGGCAGACCTTGCCTGCATCACTTGGGGCCATACGAGATGTTGTCGAACAGCACGGAATCGCCCGAGAACGTGAAAAACAACGTTGCGTTGCGCAGAGTCATGTAGGTCGGTCTGCACCTGTGGAGTGTATAAGTCGATCGCCCGGAGCATCGACAACCATTAATGAGCCACATACGATCGACACTTGGCCTTAGGTATAAAGGTCGACCCCTAACCAATGCAAAGGGGATCGGACCTCATATGCTAAAAATACTCTCAACTCTACCTCGTACTCACTTATGCTTCGGAGGGTCGAGTTGAGAATACCCCTCCCAACTTCGGCCTATGTGTAGGAATCTAACACAGAAGAACCCACCTCATACTGCTCTACCTCAGGTCGATCTAACTAATGGTACTCCAACCTGACTTGACATTGACCTCCTCTCCTCAAGAATTTGCTTGGATGACCTTATGTTCTCAGGATCAAACTAAGCCATGTTGACTCCCCAGCCATGTCGTGAAGTTGTGTAGCATTTTTTGTGCTAAGAGGGCTATGTGCCGCATGAACATCCACCATCGAGCAACCCCGGTGAGCGCTCTAGAGAAGAGGTACCCGTTGCCCACTTCACCTTTGGGCTAGGAGGGCAGATAGAAGGGAGCACCTCAGCCCAGACCTCAGGCTACTGCTAATGATTATTCAATGACCCCGGTCTCTCACCTCCAAGGGCTAGCTCGGGGTAGTTGGCCGTCTCTGCTGAGGCATTCCTCAATCACACCCGCCATGATGTAGATGATCATCCCCCTCATCCCTTAGCTTACACAACAAATGGCTCCTCCCCTATAACCGATCTCGGGTCCCTACGTCTCATGACACCTCCCCATTGGTGGCTTCTCAACTAGTGACCAAAATAATCTTGATGGTCACAAGGCAAGAATGCTTGTATAACCAATGAGGGGTGAGTGTCGAGGACCCCTCGGATCTCAGTGGCGAAGCGAGTGACAAAGTGAGAAAGGGATTCAATCTCCTTCTAACTCAACTCGAGGAGCATGGCCACATATGGTTTAGATTGTTTGTTGACTAATATATTTAGCTCGAAATCTCTTGCAAGCTAATCAAAAGACAAGACCGAGTATGACCTCAATCAGTTGTTTAGACCCAATAGAACTCAGAATAGTTATTGGAAGGGGATATAATATCCATTAAGCTAGCGGTAATTGGATAGAGATTCAATACCCAATAAGAAGGATTCATTAAGATTAGTTAAAGGAGGTTCTCTATAAATAGGAGTTGGGACTAAAAGGGTTATAGGCTAAACTCCTATTGTTGCAACCTCCTCATCTACTCCCCCCATCTTCCTCCTATTGTGCAAGAGAACAACAATAGAGACAGATCCCTCCTATCTGATGTTGTGTGGTGGTGCACAATCACGAGGAAAGAATGTACTGCGTGAGGAGGTGCGTCATTGCTGCGTTCATAGTATGGATCATCGCTAGAGAGGATTTTACGAGAGATCCTTTATCCATAGACTAGGATCTGTAATCTTAGGGGATACACGAGTATCGCTATGTGAGAATATCTAAACCACTTTATATAGTTTTCAATTTTATGAGTTTTACGCTCTCGATCTTCGCACGACGATTCGATAAGATTGATTTGAAAAATTAAATTTTTTATTTTTATTTTTCATTGTGCATATGATGCTCTCTAGTGTTTTCCAACAAATTTGTTGCATACTTTAGCCTTCTATGAATGTATTGTTCTCATATCGAAGAAAAAGTTTTAATGCTCCATGGCATCGAGTTTCGGTCGCCTTGGGATTGCCATGAACATTCCATCATTCGCATACAAGCCCTTGCATGAGTACTGAATTCTTCAAGTTAGCAATTTCCTTCACCGTTGTGAGCTTTGCATAACTCTTTCGATTACTAGGCAATATATCTCACTTTACATGGTTTCATCCTTTATCAAGTTGTAGCTTGAACTTAGCCATCCCAACCTTTATACACTATGCATTCTTCCCAGCTTGTTTATCCTTGTGGTACCTCTTGTACGAAGGGTTAGCCATTTCTCTGAATACCAATCTTGGATGCCCGCTCCTCTGACCGACTTCTTTCCTTACATTTCAATGCTCGTTTCCCTAAACGATTGCATATGCTGGTTGCCCTCAATACAGCCCTGCTAGGTCCCTAACGTTTGCATGCCAAGTATTTCTAAGTGTGCTTGTCTTATTCTGATATCAAATGTCACAAACTTAGCTAGTTTTGCCTAAGTCATGCGATACCCTTGCATGTCCGTCCGCAAAGGTCAACCTTCCTGAAACCTCCTATAGTCCTTTAAGATATGCAAAAGAGAAAAAGGGTTAGACAAAGCATTTTACTCGAATCCGTAAGCAACCAGTTCAACAAACATTTTATAGCCAATGCAAATTACAACTATAGACTTCGCAAACTCTAAACAGTCGAACAACAAAGGGTCCAAAATGACCCACTATAGATTGAAATATCTACAAGTGCCCATATGACACAACCTTTGTTTACAAGTCGAAAGCGGCAACCAAAGCCAAATGGGGTTGCTAAGCCTACTATCAGCCCTCTATATGTTATGTAAAGTATGAAGAAAATCAAAAGACATGGACATAGTTGAGCATTACATCAAATATCATGTTTACAATTTTGTCTGTGACAAGGCAATAGTTCAACCGGTCGAGAGTGGTTCAGTGGGATTGGCAGTGGGTCTGTCTAGGAAGCCCCGAAAGGTAGGAGAGTGAGCGAGGGCTAGACTGCTAGCCGCACTATTGGGGGTGGGGCTGCCTATTGAGCCAATTGGGATAGTGGGGGGGGGGGGGGGGGGGGGGGGGGCGGGCGTGATGGTTTGCATCATCGCAACCAAAGTTTGTATATGATGTGTGAGGCTTAGGAAGGCCTAAGCAAGAATGAGTAGGTGCCCTATGTTTGGTCCTAGAGTGGAGAGCCCGAGGTCATTGAACATATGCTGATAGCACCTCGAAGTTTATGTCGAGGTGGAGGCATCCACTTGTGGGAAGGAGGGTAGATATCCTCCTTACTCGAAGGTATTATGTGTAGGTGATGGAGCCTCCTCACTAGAGCATTCATTGAGGGGGTTCGCGGGTGGATATTCTTGTGACATTTGAGCCCTCCTTTTAGCGCTAAAATATTGTTGTCTTGATCCCGCCAACCATGAATCTACATAGCTTATTCTATCCCGAAGGCACAATCTCATCCTGATAGCCCACATGGCGATTATGTCAGGTGATTGGAATCGAGAAAGGTTTGGCCAAAGCGATCCTGAGGTGGTAGCTGAGCATCGAAGATCGCTTCCAAGTCAATCTGAGGTAGGCTCTAGCCTCCTTGCTGCTCTGGGGGTGAGCCAAGGTGTGCCTTGACTTTATTAGGAACCTACACAAGAGGTTAGCATCAGGAGGATTTCTTGATCTGACCCCTCTAATGATAAAGTTAGTCTTAGTGGAATGAGAATAGTAGATTTTTTTAAGTTTGGTCTCCTGTTCAAGCCTTGGGGATCAATTTTTATACCTGAACGATAGATGGAAAATAGTTGATGGAGATTAGCCCATGCATCCTCTTGTGGCTCATTTGTGTAGACGATTGATCGACATAATTCCATGTGGCGCATCATCGGTAAAGGATGATTATAAAAGCATTGCTTACATATTTTCTTTCAAAATCTTTATAACCAATACATTCTTTCCTTCGATTCCAATTTAACTAACAACGCTCGTCTGTGTTTTACTTTCTGGTTCAGATGTCACTCCACTGCATCTTAGATGTACGTGTACGTGGATACGCATAAGATATTAAGATGTTGACCTCATACTCGATACATGACCGACCAAAACTTGTTTATTGAATTATTTATTGTGTCGAAGCATGGCGGCATCACAAATATGATATTGTCAATCATTGCATGTTAAATATTCACGAATCGTTATAATCTTCCTCCCTCCTATTCTACGACCACATCCCCTTCGTAGCAGTCACGTCATGGTTTACCACGCCCCGCTCCTGATTATTCCTTTCCTCTCTATTTTAACTGAAGGCTACACGTAATTGGGTATTCCTGTTGACCGTGCTTGCTCAAGCATTCCTGAACTGAATTATTGCACAAGGCATGGCATTAAGTCACAGCCAACTCCGTAATCGGTTTTCTTTTGAATCGCTACTGTGGTTCTGATGTTCCGAGGTTTCATTCACGATGGGCATTGTTATCCAAATGATCTAAAATGTGAGCCCTCCCCCCCATCGGAGTAAAAATTAGAATCGGAACGTGACTTGTTCATCTTTTTTGGGTCCTCCGTGATATCGAGGCTCTTTGAACAGTGATTTTGTGTTCACGGCTTTGACGCTGAGAAAAAGATAGATGTGCTTCTCTTTGAGCAGTGTTCATAGATTTTTCTTTGACACCGAGGCTCATATCGAATAGAGTACATGAGATACAAAGAGAATCCCACATCGTAATCTCGACAAATCCAAGCTCCAACTTGATATTATTAGGTGCATGCGTAGATGCATCTTGACATCCATCAGGTGGTGCAAAGTCAACTAAATTAGGATTTGGATGCAGCTCCAACTATTTCGTCAATCAATTGAGCTAAATGGTTGTCCAGAAAACGTAATATATTGATACGACAGTGAAGCCCCAATAACCGTGTTGAATTATCAAGACTAACCCCAATAACCATAATGAAACATAACACTAGGCTTGCCCAATAATTAGATCAGAATGTAATAGAACCTAGCATGACACTATTTGTCAGACAACAAATGATTCAAAAATTTTCATTTTCAACCTCAAGTATAAAAAAATTTCATCTTTAATTGCACGACAATAACAGTCCTTGAGCTTCCTCTCTGAAAGTTCATAATTTAGTTAGAGACCAGAGAATCAAGGTTGGAGATGAGCATGCCAAGAAATTTGTAGATTAACCCAATAGGAAGAAGAAAAATGAGTCAATTCACTCAACAAAGACATATCACAATAAGAATATGTTGAGAATTGATTCGTAGATAATTATATTTGGTAGTTATCATGTTTTAGATAGTTCTAGTCATGTTCTAGGTAGTTCCACCTAAGTGGCCTATGATCTAAGAAGTTGTTGTCATTGGGGTAGTTATTACACCTAACTTAATCATGAATAACATGATAGGGTGAGATAGTTACCATTAGATCCTATAAATATGACCATGGTTCATGAAGTAAAGGTGTGTACACTTGAAAATATTTTGTAAGTGTTCTTAGTCTTACCTCTTGTTTAATACTACTTTGGTTTACTTGATTGAAAGTATTTTCTTTTAATTACATCATAATATTCTATTTTTATCATTTTCCTGTACCTCCATCCCCAACATTTGTGGTATTAGAGCCAAGTTCAATTTAAACTAGGCATTATGACTTTCAATGACAATTCCATATCTCAACCCCTTATTTTCATCTTTTTAGACAAATGCTATGAATTTTGGAGTATCAAGATAAAGACTCTATTCAAGTCTTAGGATCTTTGGGACTTAATAAAGAATGAATATATAGATCCAAATGAAGAAATCAGGCTGAGAGAAACTAGAAACAAGAACTTAAAAGCATTGTTCTTCATTCAATAAGATATATATGAGACAATCTTCTCAAGAATTGCATCAACTATAACCTCAAGGTAAGTTTGGTTGATATTTCAAAATAAATTTCAAGGCTCAATTAAGGTGATTATGGTAATACTTCAAACCCTTTATTGTGAGTTTAAAATTTTATTCATGAAAAGCAATGAATCGGTGCAAGATTTTCTTTTTCGAGTGACTGAAATTATTATCAAATAAAATCTTATGGTGAACATCTTCATGATCATATAATTGTTGCAAAAGTTTTGAGAAATTTAACTCTGAAATTTAACCATGTTGTTACTATAATTAATGAGTCAAAAGATTTATCTATCTTTTCATTTGATGAATTAATGAGTTCCTTGAAAGCACATGAAAAAAGGTTGAGTAGGACACTTGAAAAAATTAAGAAAAAACATTTTAGGTTTAGAGAGTGTGTTCTACTTCAAAAGAAGAAAAATATTAACACGAAGAGGATGTACTCGAGGAGGATTTCATGGTAGAGGAAATGGAAGAGGAAGAGGACACTTCGATGAGAAGTAGAATTAGACGTTGGGCCAGAGAGCATCACGTTAGAGATTGGATGTCGGGCCAAAGGATTGGTCGACATGCCGGAGGATGAACTTCGTGCCATTAGTTTGGGTATTGGGCCAGAAGGATCGGGTATTGCGGCAAGAAGATCAGATTCTATTAGAGGTCAACATGTTGATGGATCAGGCAATACACCGAAAGAAAAGACAATGCAACGAAGGCTCAGACAAAGTGCCAGATCAACTAATGACATACTAGACAACATAGGCTTCATGATTTGTAATTGTTGTGTTATGATTAAAGTAGTTTAGAGTTTAATTGAGTTAGTTTTAGGTGTAACCATGCCAACTTAATTAAAGGCCCATTGGGCCTGAATCAAGGCTTAATTGGGCTTATTAGAAGGCTAATTCAGTAACCTAAGATTAGGCCAAGCGGTGGAACCACCTATGGGTTGGAAAGTATGGAATGTACTTTTCTAAAAAATCCAATGATGGTACCGCTAAGGTTAGCGATGGTACCGCTTACACTAGTGGTGGGACGACTAGAACACAGTCTCTTAGATTATGTCAAGCAGTGATAGCACCCAGGAAGGCAGTGATATCGCCCAATGTAGGTAGTGATACCGCCAGTACCCCAAAAATATAAGGATTTAAATTTTGACTCTATTTTTTAAATCATTTGAGGCCTATAAACACCTCACTCATTCTTGCTTGATGCAGCAAGAAAGAAGAAAGAATTCTTAAGGATAAAAGTGTTACAAACTCTTGAAGGTATTGAGTCTCCTCCTTATATTTAAAAGTTATTCTAAAGGAGATGTGAGGTCCTTTGTAAAATAGGGGTGTAAAGGTTCTCTCTTGAGCTTGTGAAAGGAGAAACAATTGTAACAATGGTAGTTGATCTTCGATTGTTGAAAAGAACAATAGTGAAAGCTGGTGGAGTGTTGGGGATAATATTTAATAACTAAACCAAATTAAAAACCTATATAAAATAATATTAAGTCAATAAACATGAGATAATAAGATTGATCCATGTGACCTTTTATTTGCTAGGTATATGTGCCCTACAAGCCAATCACGTGAGTGATGGCACGTATGACATGTTGTGTAGTATTTTTTCTAATTATTATTATTATTAATATTTCCTCACTTTATGTTATATATTGTGTATATTATGGTATTCATGAATTTATGCAATGAGAATTGAATCGTAATAAGATTACGATAATGAAATTGATTCACTTTTAAGCACAAACCCTAAATAATCTCGATCATATGTTACTCGAGAGGGACATCGAGATAACCGAATAGATTGGTGTATTGTATATCCATCCATATGATGGAGGCAGTTGGTCTCATAGTAGCTCATGTGGGGACACTAGAGATATAATGCAAGTGCTCATTGGAGAATGAGTTCACTGATTGATCCGCTCATGGAATGCTAAATGGTTGATGATACCTCATTGTTAAATAATGATTTCATCATTCTAGATGTATATTTGGTTCTTAGACTTGGGACACCAAGGATGTCCTATATGAATACTCCACTCCTTGATATTAGACTTATGGGTCTGTAAGTTTCAAATCTAGCATAGCTAGTCATCGGAAGTAATAGCCAAACTTACGAGGGTAATTGGCTGTCGATAGAGGATCATCCATTCTCAGTGTCATGAGAGGAATATACTATATGTTCTTGCTCAAGCAAATCCCTAGCTATGGTCATTTGAATTAAGAGAGAAAGAGTTCGCCCAAATAATTCGATTAGAGCGAGACTCGAATTGATTTCGTATAAGCTTGATACCACCATACCTAGTATACAATCTTTGGAATATTAGATGGATAAAAGACTATAAATATATTGTAACTAAAGATAAAAAGTTTCAATGGATTAGATTCCCTTGTATTATTTGGGGACAACAGCATAGTGGCCTAGTACGTCCATAGTCGATGAATCAAGTGAATTATTATGGAGATAATAATTCACTAAGTTAAAAGGAGTTTTGATAGGTACAACTCATGACCAACTCCATATTAGGCCTAGAGGGTCACACACATATGATAGGTGTTGCGATGAGCAAATGTTTAAATATAAGATATTCGTTAGAGCTCCTATCTTATTAGATGTCTAGTAAGCCCCTAAATTATTGGATCTTTTAGGTGAGGCCCAATATGACTAAATAGATATTATTAGATAGAGATCCACTAATTTAAGAGATTTGGATAATTGGATAGAGCTTTAGTACCCGATAGGATAAGATCCATTAGGGTTAAGTGGTAAGAACCTCTATAAAAAGGAGGAGCCAAAAGGTGGCATAGACTAGTCTCCTCTTAGCCGTCTCTCCTATTCTCCTCCCTCTCTTACCTCTCTTCTCCTTCCCAGTCGATAGCCTCAATTTACAGCATATGGTTAACAAGAAGGGCTGGTCCCTTCTTATTCATAGTGCATCATTGTGGTGCACGTGAAGAGAAAGATCTAATATGAATAAATTATTATTTAATATTCATCTACTAATGATCTCATCATCTGGGATCAGTGAAAAATCATTATTCTTAAAAACTAATATATATCTATTATTTATCAAATAAAAATTAAAAATAATATTTTTGATAATTAAAGGAACAAAAAAATAAGCATATAATGTAAGTAAAGCTCCACTATGCAATTGTAGGGTGACTTCTCTAACGGCAACCTTTGCGTCATTTCTCATCTTAAGGTCCACCTTGCCTCTCGCCAATCTCTTAGGTTTTGTCAGAACCTGCAATGAATTACAGATATGAGGTGCACTATTGGTATTCAATACCCATGCACTATCATAATTTTTTAACAAATAGAGATCAATCATGACTATCCATGAAGCTTCTCCAACCTTTTTGTTTTGTCTTTTCTATAAGGTACTCTTTCCGGTTCTACTTCCAATGCCCGTCTTTGTCATATTAGAAGCATTAATTTTTATCCTTTATCGAGTTCTTTTTAGCAACCTTTGCTTTGCCCGATTTACCCTTGCCCTTGCCATTCTTAAGGGACTTCTTTGTCTTTCTTTTATTTTTGGGCTCACTAGTATAGAAACTAGCTTCTTTTTCTAATGGTGCTCTCAACCTCCCTCAACATATTGAAGAGCTCAAGTAGAGTCACCTTAAGCTTGTTCATGTTAAAATTTATAATAAAGTGCGAAAAGGAATCTGGGAGAGATTGAAGTACAAGATCCACATACATGTTATCCTCTACGATCATTCTTAGACCCATGTGTGCCACCTATTGGGTCAACTGGCCCTTAATTGGGTTGGCTCAATTCCAATCCCAATTATGTGCTAACTATGAAATCTAAGGCATTTACTAAGCTAAACAAGTTCGTAAGTCTAGTTTCTTCCAACGAGCTTCCAGCGATCTTCTGACGAACTTCCGACAATCTCTCGACAATGTTCCAGCGGACTCCCGGCAAGCTCCTGGACTTCACGATGATCTTCTTGGCGAGTTCCAACGAGCTTCTTTGCAACCTTCAAGACTTCTCGGTTGGTTCCGGTAGAACTTCTTATGAACGTCCGGACTTCCGACGAACTCTCGACTTCCCAACGAAATCGCGTTCTTGACTCCGGGACTTCATTTTGTTGTATGTCTTGCTATCGTAGTTAATCTTGCACATGTAAAAACACAATTCGATCTAGACAATTATTATAAAGCTTGAATCATGTTGTCCGACATGTCATTGGTCCATCGATGCTTTGTTCGATTCTTCGATGCATCATCCTCTCTTGCGGCCTATTGCCTAATCGGCCAGTTGACCTCCGTAACTCCGATATCCTTAGCGCAATATCCACTCTTCTTGGCCCGATGCTCGAATCCATGGCCCGAAGCCTTCTATCGATACGTCACCTAATCCTTTGGCTTGACGTCCAATCTTCTGACATGTTTTCCTCCGACACAACATGATTCTTCCTGCTTTAATTGTCTCATCTTGATCGAAGCATCCTATGTCACATAAAATGCAGATCAAATCATAAACACTTATCAATTGGTTTCATCATCAAAATCCAAGATTCAACACTGTACGTCTAGGAAATCCTAATTGCAGGGGTTCCCCATGCAACCAGCAATCCATGGCTATAGGGGTTCTGGACTACCTAGCCGAGAGAAGCATGGCTGCTCTCGGTTTGCGAAGGTTGCAAGCAGTCTTTGATTGATCCATAGGGCAACAATAATTGCTACCCTTTTCTCTTTCTTGTGCATCAACAATTTTAATGTCAAAAGCCTTTCCTAAAATACCTCTTAATATCGAGATCCAAATCTAAAAAAACTATGACAAAAATCACAATAATCGCATATAAAATAATTCTACGCAATTCATCAACACATGTAGTTCAAAAACCAATCGTCACATAAATCAAATTGGTTTTAATACCATTATTAGGAAGTCTAATCAGAGTATCATATGGCAGTGGAATAGAAAATAAAAGCATAGATTTCCTAGAAAAAGTATCTAATCGTCATACGAAGATAAGTGCGCAAAACGCGAAAAATAAAAAATCATGTGTATCAAGTGAGATTTGTTACATAGGGAGATCGTACATCCCTGAAAGTTCCTAGATCTATAGGAGTAGATGAAGGAGGTCAATTGTCATCATCTCTAGTGGTGATCCATATGGTAGATACGACAAAGATGCTCCTTAAATCACTGCATAATCTTTCTCTCCATGTGCACCATGTGATCAAGAAGGGGTCAGCCCTTCTTACTATCCATACACCCTCAACTAGGGCTATCAGTGGAGGAGGAGAGAAGAGGGAGGAGAATAGAAGGGACGGCCAATAGGTGACTAGCCTTTGCTACCTTTTGGGCCCTTCTATTTATAGAGGCTCTTGCCACTTAACTCTATTGGATCATACCCTATTGGGTACTAGATCTCTATCCAATTACCCAATCCTCTTAGATCAGTAAATCTCTACCAAATAGTCTATTATTAGCTCTTGTTAGATCTTATCCACAAGATCCAATAATTCAGGAGCTTACTAAATATCCAATAAGATAGAGGCTCTAGCGAATATTTCATGTTTGAACATCTACTCGTCACAACACATCAAATGTGTGTGACTCTTAAGACCCAATATCAAGTTAGCTATGAGTCATACCTATCAGAACTCCTTCTGACTCAATGAATTATTATCTTTATAATAATTTACTCAATTTATCGACTATGGACATACTAGGCTACTACACTGTAGTCCTCGGACAATACAAGAGGATCCAATCTGTTAGACATGTCTATCCTTAATTATCATATATTTATAGTTCATCATCTATCTAATATCTCAAAGATCGTATATCAATTATGGTACTGTTAGGCCCACATAAAATCTACTCAAGTCTCACTCTAGTTGGAGTCTCTGAGAAAACTCTCTCTCTCAATCCGAATAACCTTGACTAGGGATTTGCCTAAGCAAGAATATATAAGATATTATTCTCGTGACACCGAGAGCGGATGATCCTTTATCGACACTCAATTGCCCTCGTAAGGTTTGCTACCACTCTCAATGATCAATCGTGCTAGATTTATAACTTCCAGACGTATAAGTCTGGTATCAAAGAGTGGATTTCTCATACTTGATATCTTTGGTATTTTAAGTCTAAAGATCAGGCATACAACTGGGACCACGGAATTACTGTCTGACAATGAGGTATCATCTACCATCCAACATTTTGTGGACGAATCAATCAGTGAACTCATTCTCCAATAAGCACCTACACTATATCCATAGTGGCCCCACATGAGTAGATATGAAATTAATCACCTCCATTATATGGATGGGTATACAGCATACCAGTCTGTCCGATTATCTCGATATCCCTCTCAAGTAACGTACTACTAGGATTATTTAGGGTCTTTGTTTAAAGGCGAATCGGTCTCTTATCGTGATTTCATCATGATCCAACTCCTATTGCACAGATTCATAGACATCACAATATATACAATATACAACATAAAATGAGAAAAAATTAATAATAATAAAAAGTAAAAAAGACTGCTTAGCATATCCAACATGTCATCACTCACGTGATTGGCACGCAGGGCACTTATGACTAGTAGGATATATACTCTTAAGAGATATATGATCTCCCCTAGATGAGGTTATATCATATATCTTACGTAGTTTTTGGCTTTTCATGAGTTTTACGCTCTCGATCTTTGCATAACGATTCAATATAATTCTTTTGGGAAACCTATTTTGATTTTATTTTTCATTGCACATGTGATGCTCTTTGCGATTTCCCAATAAGATCACCTCAAGGAGCCGACCCTCAATCTTCTCACCATTAAGGTGATTGGACCCTATAGGCTTTGCTACACGATATGGTTCACGAGGGCATTGATTAAGGTGGACTTGCTAGAGCCATTCGTCCAAGCACCATGAAGATCTCCCCTTCTCATGCATTACCAAAGATGGAATTCAATAGCATCTAGATCCTAGATATCACCTTTGACATCCCGAGGCCAATGGCAAGGTCGTTCTTACATAAAAGCGATAACTTTCGGTGCTTCTTTACATTGTACAAGAGATCAATGAAGATGAGGATGAAAGGGACGGAGGCGGAAGGCCAAGTGGTCACTAGTCACCTTCAGGGGCTAAGTCATTGAGCTTGAGGACATGGTGCTTCGAGGAGGTGTAGCCATTGCCCTCGGTGACATCAGCACTATGAGCGTTGCTGACATACTTGAAGAGCTAGTGAAGGGTGATGGACATTACACTGCCACCACCTCCGGAGTCCTGATTAACATTAGCTTAGGGAGTATGGTGCTGAGTAGGCCATCATAGTCGATGTCCTCTGCCTCTACCATTAGAAAGGATTACTAGTTGAATAAGAATATCTTATCCATGAACCGGGCTTGGTATCGCTTCGCTATCCCCTTTTATCTTGTTGTGTTCTCCTATTGGCCATCGATGCCAATGATGGTTGAGTTGCTAATCGTAATTGAGATAGTGGCATTGCTTATTGGGCTAGTTAGGACAAAAGTGAAATAATAGCTTCCATCGTGCTCATTAACGTCTGCACTTGTTGGGTGAGGTTTAATAACACCTTAGCAAGGATAAGCAAGTGGCTCGAGGTTGCCTCAACGGGCAAGAGGCCTAGGTTATTGAATAGATGCTCATATCATGTTAGTATTTAAGCTGAGGTGGATGTATCCATATACAAAAAAAGCCTCCTACTTGAGCATTCGTTGAGAGGGTTGGTAGGCGGAGGACATCGGGCCCTTCCTCTAGCACCAAAATGTTAAGGAAAAATATTATTGATGTCTTGGTTAGCAAGATATGATCTAGACCCATGTGTACAAGATTGTCCGAAATATCTTCGAGGTGAAAATATCGTGCTCCCGAGATGTCACCTATATGAAGACCGAGGTCAAAAGAGATTTCTTGACTAGGTCCCTCCGACGCTCAAGTTAGTAATCTAAAATTCTCAAATGTGAGTTAGAGTAGTTCAAAAGAAGTCTCTTACATTGCATTTAAGATGTCCTTTTATACCTTAGAGGATGAGAAAGAAGTTTATGAAAGCAATCTCTTCATTATAATGTATAAATAAATATATATATATTTATTTATTTATACTAATAAGAAGAAAAGTTTGTGATTGACTTCTTCATCATAATGAATGAGAATGATGCTTGTAATTGCCTTTCTTATCATAACAAGATAAAAAAAAAAAATTATGATTATCTTTCTTATCATAATAGATGAGAAAGGAAGCTTAAAACTTATATTTGCATTGTTTGTCATAATGGAAGGAGAGTGACTCTATCACACGTGGTGATTGACATTGTACTCCTTATAAACTTTGTTATGATTATTTTATATAAAAAGTCATCTTTTAAAACCCCTAAATAAATTAGATGTGAACATAAAAATATATATTGTTTTCATTTTCAATCACATTAGTTAGAACGGGCATCCCTCTAACTCTATCGTCCTCATTGACTCGTAGTCACTTGTTCCCTTCGAAACAGAAGGAGAAGAAACTTAATATAGCGCTGAACGAGATCGGTTTACCCGCCTTACTGCAGGGAAGACCATGCATTTTTATGCTTAGCTGCATGTATTGCCAAGAATCGATAATTAAGATGGCTAAAAAAACGTCGAGATTAATTCAACGATTGCCAAAAAGAGCTCTTATCCACGCACGTATTGTTCGTCAGGACGAAGTCAAGAAACAAAACCGACGCGACGGTCTCTCATCTTTTACCTTTTTATCCCTTAGTTCGACCGTTATATAAGCACGCCCTCTCCTTCCTCTCGACGGCAGGCGGACAGATACTTGGGGAGCTCCGTCCCCAAAGTATCTTTCTTAGGTTTCCTCCTTTCACTCCGTCCACAAGCCAAAGTAAATGCACACGCTTCTCTTGGATTAGCAAAGCAAACGAGGATCGTAAAGAGATGTCGAATAAGGCCGTCTTGGGTGCTCTCTCGGCGGTCCTTCTTGTGGCCGCCGTGATAGGGGCGGCGAGTGACGATTCCGTTGTTGCCTCCTCCAAGTCCGTGACGACCATCTGCGCCTCCACTGACTACGCGGACGTGTGCGAACGGACTCTCAGTGCTGCCATCAATGGCTCTGCCTCTCCCAAGGAGATCATCCGAGCTTCCTTCATGGTAGCCATCAAAGAAATCGAAGCTGCCACCCACCTGTCCAACAACGTGAGTTTGAAAGCCACTGACTCGATGAACAAGGATGGGTTCGACATTTGTCGTCGACTCTTCGAGGATGCCACTGAGGAGCTACAAGCTGCCGTCTCGGAGACTCATGACCTTGACGGTTTGGCGAGAAGGACCGATGACATCAAGTGCTGGCTTTCAGCCGTCATCTCCTACCAGCAGACCTGCCTCGATAGCATCATTCAACCCGACCTACACTCGACCATGAAGGACGGCCTTGTCACGGCCTCTCAGGTCACCAGTAATGCCATTGCCATCGTCGATGGGCTCAGTTCATTATTCAAGAACTTCCAAGTCCCCATCAACGTGACCGATATCGCCAGCCGCCGGCTACTGTCTCAGGGGAGCGATGCCAAGGGTTATCCCACGTGGTTCTCGGCCCATGACAGGAAGCTCTTGGCTGTCAATGCGAGAGGTGAGTTGAAGCCTAACATGGTGGTGGCTCAGGATGGGAGTGGAGACTACAAGACTATCAACGCTGCCCTCAATGCCATGCCCAAGAAGTATACAGGCCGCTATGTGATCTACGTCAAGGCCGGGATCTACAAGGAGAATGTCCTCGTCACCAAGGACAAGGTGAACGTGTTCATGTATGGTGATGGACCAAGGAAGACAGTCGTGACTGGCAGCAAGAACAACGTCGATGGCGTTCAAACCTTTAATACTGCGACCTTCGGTCTGACCTTCTTTGCTTTCCTAAATCCTATATTATTTATGCTACTCTTCACATCTACTCACTTACTACTACAATCGATCCATCAATCTATATAGCACGGAGTACAATAAATTAGATATTGATAGTTGAGACTGTGAGATAACGAGAGTGAAGCAAAACATGTGCATGCCCGATGTGACTGACCTCATGTTTTATGCAATTGGCATTTTCCAGCTACCGAAGGGCAGGGCTTTATTGGCAAGTACATGGGATTCAGCAACACCGCTGGACCAGAGAAGCACCAAGCCGTGGCGCTTCGTGTGAAAGGGGACATGTCATCCTTCTTCAACTGTCGTATGGATGCGTTCCAGGACACTCTCTACGTGCAGGCCCATCGGCAGTTCTACCGCAACTGTGTGGTATCGGGGACTGTTGACTTCATCTTCGGTGACTCCTCCACCATTCTTCAAAACTGCCTCATCGTGGTGCGGCGTCCCATGGACAATCAACAGAACACGGTGACGGCACACGGACGAGAGGAGGAGAAGGAAGATACCGCACTTGTGATCCAAAACTGCCGCATCGTCCCCGACAAGCGCTTGTTCCCTGACAGGTTGAAGATCCCCAGCTACCTTGGTCGGCCTTGGAAGGCACACTCGAGGACCATCATCATGGAATCCACCATCGGCGACTTGATCAAACCGGAGGGATGGTTGCCATGGGATGGCGACCAGTTTCTGAACACACTGTATTATGCCGAGTATGGCAACCGTGGGCCCGGTGCCGGGACCAGCGGCAGGGTGAATTGGCCTGGGTTCCATGTCATCAACAGGCAGACGGCCCAAGCGTACACAGTGAATTCCCTAATCCAAGGTCATCGGTGGATCAAGTATTCGGGCATACCCTATCTTGGTGGGTTTAAAAATTGATGTCCTTCTTGTCTTACCTAATACAAAAGTCGGAGATTGAGAGGTGGGATGTTCCTATGGAAGATTTCTTCCTTAATTTCATTATTATTGATACTCTTTTAGTGACATATTATGTTGTGGTGGTGTTCTACTAAATTTTCTGATATCTTTATTTCTATATCATCGTAAGTTTCCCTCCTTCGTTCGTGAAGTAGTGGTTGAATTGCAGTTTGTGATATCGATCGATTGATATATTATGTTATATTAATAATACATGTTAGTTTGTTATTATGTTACTTTGAGGAACCAAAAAAAGGAATCCAATGGAATTCCTTTATTTCAGTTTATGAAAGAAATACAATAATAATATGTTATGAGTGCATGTACTAATACATTGATTGACTCTATCAAAACAATAGGTTTAATGGAACATTTTATTTGGTGATGTTATTTAGTCTTATGTTATAAACCCCAACGAAATTTTGAATAACATGAAATGTGGTACCGTCCTCTAATCACCAATTAGCAATCATGTCAGAGCTAGCGTGGAGCCTTAGAGACAACATGACACACGTGCGTTGATGTGGCACCTCGGACCCCTACGAAACGGCAGACCTTGCCCGCACTACTTGGGGCCATACAAGATGTTGCCAAATAGCACAGAATCGCCCGAGAACGTGCGAAACAGCGTTGCATTGCGTAGACTCATGTAGGTCAGTTTGCACCTGCGGAGTGAATAGGTCGATAGCCCGGAGCATCGACGACCATTAATGGACCATATACTGTCGACACTTTGCCGTAGGGATAAATGTCGACCCCCAAACAATGCCAAGGGGATCGGACCTCATATGCTAAAAATACCCTCAACTCCACTTCGTACTCACTTATGCTTCGGAGGGTCGAGTCAAGAATACCCCTCCCAACTTCGGCCTATGTGTAAGAATCTAACGCAGAAGAACCCACCTCATACTGCTCTACCTCGGGTCGATCCAACTAATGGTGCTCCAACCTGACCTGACATTGACCTCCTCTCCTCAAGAATTTGCTTGGACGACCTTATTTTCTTAGGATAAAACCAAGCCATGTTGACTCCCCAACCATGTCGTGAAGTTGTGTAGCATTTTTTGTGCTAAGAGTGCTATGTGTCACATGAACATCCACCATCGAGCAACCCCGACGAGCGCCCTAGAGAAGAGGTACCTGCTGCCCACTTCACCTTTGGGCTAGGAGGGCAGATAGAAGGGAGCACCTTGGCCTAGACCCCAAGCAGCTACTAGTGATTATGCAATGACCTCGGGCTCTCACCTCCAAGGGCTAGCTCGGGACAGTTGGTCATCTATACCGAGGCGTTCCTCAATCACACCTGCCATGATGTAGATGATCGTCTTCCTCATCCCTCAACTTACACAATAGATGGCTCCTCCCCGATAACTGATCTAGCCGGCGTTCATCCCTACGTCTCACAACACCTCCCCCGTTCAGACAACTACCTCAGGTTCCAAACATCCATCCGTTGACCGAGGAGCAATCGAGAGACCCGAGGATGATAGTAGAGCACAGCACCCTCGCACTCGGGTGTGTTGCACCAACCTTCCCACAACCGACGTTCATCCTTGCATCTCGCAATACCTCCACAGTCAAACAACTGCCTCAACCTCCAATTGTCCATCCGCCGATTGAGAAGTAGTCGGGAGACCTGAGGCTCATAATGGAGTGCAACGCCCCCACACTCGGGCATGTTGCACTGACCTTCCCCGAACCCGACACCTTGTTGTCCAATTCGACAGATGATTCGTTTAGGGCCCAACTATGCCTAGTGAATCAGTGCATATATGAGGTCCAAAGGGTGTTCCATAAATTGAAGGAAGAGCTCGGGGAAGGCTCCTCGGTAAGGTCCCCCTTTGTCCAGGAAATCCAAGATAGACCTATCCCCCTCAATTTCTACCACTCAAACTTAGAGGCCTACAACGGCTGCACCAACCTAGTAGAGCATGTCGCTACAATCCGAGCCTAGATGGCCCTCTACGACACCTCCAACGCTCTTATGTGTCGAGCATTTTCCACTACCCTTCAAGGTCCAGCTTGGATGTGGTACAGCCGACTGAGGCCATACTCAGTCTCATCTTTTGATTAGCTTATAAGAGAGTTCGAGCTAAATTTATTGGCCAACGAACAACATAAACCATTTGCGACCATGCTCCTCAGGTTGAGTTAGAAGGAGGATGAATCCATTTCTCACTTTGTCGCTCGCTTCGCTACTAAGATCTGAGGGGTCCCCGACACTCACCCCTCATTGGTTATGCAAGCATTCTTGATGGCCCTATGACCATCAAGATTCTTTTGGTCACTGGTTGAGAAGCCACCAATGACTATTCCCGAGATGCTTCAGTGCGCCAACTAGTATGTCACTGTCGAGTCACTAGTGGTAGGAAAATGTGAGGACCACAAGAGTGTTGAATCTCGGATTTTGATGATGAAATCAATTAATGATGTTATGAACTAACAAGCATTTAAGATAAGTGATGCAAGAAAAACTTCAATCACGGACTTGAATCATTAAAGTAGAATCAAACGTTGGGCCAGAGAGCATCATGTTAGAGATTGGATGTCAGGCCAAAGGATTGGTCGGCATGTCGGAGGATGGACTTCGTGCCATTAGTTCAGGTATCGGGCTAGAAGGATCGGGTATTTCGGCAAAAAGGTCGGATACTATGGGAGGTCAACATTTTGATGGATCAGGTAATACACTAAAAGAAATGACGATGTAATGAAGGCTCAAACAAAGTGCCAGATGAACTACTGACATTCCGGACAACGTAGGCTTCATGATTTATAATTGTTATGTCATGATCAAAGTAGTTTAGAGTTTAATTGAGTTAGTTTTAGGTGTAACCATGTAAACTTAATTAAGGGCTCATTGAGCCTGAATCAGGGTTGAATTGTGCTTATTGGTAGGCCAATTTAGCGACTTGAGATTGGGTCAAGCGATAGCACTGCCAGGCTAAGCGATAGAACTGCCTATGGGTTGAAAAGTATGGAATGTACTTTTTTGAAAAACCCAACGATGGTACTGCTAGGGTCAGTGATGGTACCGCCTACACTAGCGGTGGTACATCTAGAACATTATCTCCCAGATTGTGTTAGGCAGTGATAGCACCTAAGTAGGTGGTGATACCACCCAATGTAGGTAGTGAGGCCGCTAGTATCCTAAAAACCCGAGGATTTGATTTTTTGGCTCTATTTTTGAAGTCACTTAGGGCCTATAAATACCCCACTCATTCTTGCTTGATACAGCAAGAAAGGAGAAAGAATTCCTGAAGATAAAAGTGTTATACGCTCTTGAAAGTATTAAGTCTCCTCCTTATGTTTAGAAGTTATTCTAAAGGAGATGTGAAGTCCTTTGTAAAAGAAGGGTGTAAAGTTTCTCTCCTAAGCTTATGAAAGGAGAAACGATTGTAACAAGGGTAGTTAAAAAAACCATTGAAAAAAAGATCAATAGTAAAAGTTGGTGGAGTGTTGGGGATAATATTTAACTATCAAACCAAATTAAAACCCTCTATAAAATAATATTAAGTCGGTAAGATGAGATAATAATATTGATCCACGTGGCCTTCTATTTGCTAGTTATATGTCCCCTACAAGCCAATCACGTGAGTGATGACACATGTGACATGTTGTATAGTTTTTTTGCTTATTATTATTATTAGTATTTCCTCACTTTATGTTATATATTGTATATATTATGATGTGTAGGGATCTATGCAATGAGAATCGGATCATGATGAGATCAAGATAATGAAACTGATTCACTTTTAAATACAGACCCTAAATATTCTTGATCATAAGTTCCTCGAGAGGGATATCGAGATAACCGAACATATTTATGTGTTTTATATCTATCTATATGATGGAGGCAATTAGTCTCATAACTGCTCGTGTGGGGACACAAGAGATACAGTGCAAGTGCTCATTGGAGAATGAGTTCACTGATTGATCCGCTCATGGAATGCTGGATGGTTGGTGATACCTCATTATTAAGTAGCGATTCCATCATCTCAATTGTGTATTTGGTCCTTAGACTTGGGACACCAAGAATGTCCTGTATGAATACTCCACTCCTTGATATTAGACTTATGGGTCTGGAAGTTTCAAATTTAGCACAGTTAGTCATCGGGAATGGTAGCC
Organism: Musa balbisiana; assembly: GCA_004837865.1. Classification (NCBI taxonomy): domain Eukaryota; kingdom Viridiplantae; phylum Streptophyta; class Magnoliopsida; order Zingiberales; family Musaceae; genus Musa; species Musa balbisiana. The sequence continues at coordinate 40,191,100 of CM017193.1, forward strand.
AACCTTACGAGGGTAATAATATCGATAGAGGATCATCCACTCTTGGTGTCATGAGAGGAATATACTATATGATTTTGCTCAAGCAAATCCCTAGCCAGGGTCATTCGGATTGAGAGAAAAAGAGTTCTCCGGGAGAATCCGATTAAAGCAAGACTCAAATAGATTTCGTATGGGTTAGACACCACCATGCCTAGTATATAGTCTTTGGAATATTAGATGAATGAGGGATTATAGATACATGATAATTAAATATAGACAAGTCCATTGGATTGGATTCTCTTGTATTGTTTGGGGACTATAGAGTAGCGGCCTAGTACATCCATAGTTGATGAGTCGAGTGAATTATTATGGAAATAATAATTCACTGAGTTAAAAGGAGTTCTGATAAATACAACTCATTGCCAACTCGATATTAGGCCTAGAGGGTCACACACATATGGTAGGTGTTGCAACGAGTAGAGGTTCGGATATGAGATATCCATTGGAGCCTCTATCTTATTGGATGTCTAATAAACCCCTAAATTATTGGATCTTTTGGGTAAAACCCAATACGACTAAATAGAGATTATTGGATAAAGATCCACTAATCTAAGAGGTTTGGGTAATTGGATAGAGCTCTATTACCCAATATAATAAGATCCACTAGGGTTAATTAGTACGAACCTTTATAAATATGAGGGGCTAAAAGGTGGCAAAGGGTAGTCTCCTCTTGGCCGCCCCTCCTATTCTCCTCCCTCTCCCCTCCTTCCCAATCGATAGCCTCAGTTTGGGGCATGTGGTCAACAAGAACGGTTGGTCCCTTCTTGTTCATAATGCAGCCTTGTGCATTTGCATAGGAAGGTCTAATATGAATAAATTATTATTTAATATTCGTCTACTAATGATCTCATCATCTATGAATAATAAAAAATATTATTCTTAAAAACTAATATATATCCATTATTTATCAAATAAAAAATAAAAATAATATTTCTCATAATTAAAGGAACAAAATAATAAGCATATAGTGTAAGTAAGCTCCAATAGGCAATTGTAGGGTGACTTCTCTAACGGCAACCTTTGCGTCATTTCTCATCTTGAGGTCCACCTCACCTCTCGCCAATATCTTAGGTTTTGTTAGAACCTATAATGAATTACAGATATGAGGTGTACTACCAGTATCCACTACCCATGCACTATCATAATTTTATAACAAATAAAGATCAATCATGAATATACCTAAAGCTTCTCCATGCTTTTGTTTTGCCTTTCTATAAGGTATTATTTGCAATTCCTCTTTCGGTGCCCATCTTTGTCATAGTAGAAGCATTAGGCTTTATCTTTTATCGAGTTCCTTTTAGCAATATTTGCTTTGCCCGATTTACCCTTGCCCTTCATAAGGGACTTCTTTGTCTTCCTTTTATTTTTTATCTCACTAGCATAGAAATTGGCTTCTCTTTCTTGATGGTGCTCTCAGCCTCCCTCAATATATTGATGAGCTCAAGTAAAGTCAC